>KN837076.1:772580-929851 GCA_000827215.1 Sphaerobolus stellatus SS14
CCAGGCCATCTTCAGTTGTATTTACAGCAAAAGATGCGACGCGAAGGTTACCGGTGCCATCTCGGATGCTTTTACCGTACTCTCGTTGATCAGTTCTTGGGCGTGTGCAATTACGTTTCTTTTGGAGGCTTTGGACATCGCGATTATAGGCTTCGTATGTCATCTCCACTGTTACGTGCTTTCTGTAGTTTGATTGAGCCTTTATAGCGGCGTAAGAACTTAAACCCGAATGCGGTTTCCGACATTGCACTCGGTAATCTACCATCAATGTCAACATCTGAAGCTGACCGTAGAATCGGGGAAGCCGATAAGGGAGAAATATGTGAGGAACGAATAGAGCGCGCGAATATAATCAATCAGGCATAGTTAGTTGTCTTCTTGATTTATTTCTCGATATTGATGGAAAGAAAAATGTATCCAAATTGGGATATTGTTGATGGAAAAATTACTCAGAAATACATTTAGTAATTAAAATACGAGCATATTCTGAACTTGACACAATAAATGGTACATAACATGCGTCGGTGTGTCAAACGCGGGTAAACCCAATGGCCGCCAGCCCCCATAGCGACTACTAACAAGTTACGGGGTTTAATTTCCAAATTCTATCCAGGTCTTTCGTTTACGGTCACTCACCATAATCCAATATCTCAGGTCTTCACTTTACTACAGCTCACCAAAATGGCTCGGCGAACCAGAATCTTCACCGACAAAACATTGGTCTTCCCTTTTGTCCTTGTACGTCAGTGCCTCCAAGTTTTTCTCAGTTTTTCTCTCCAATTTCGCATAACTTGAATGCTCACCGTAGCCACTCGCAGGGTTTCTTCATATCGGTAGGGCTTATGTTCTCGCTTCTGACGGCGAGGGGAATCCTTTCTGCCCGAAACTACGAGGTTCTATCAAACGCGGAAGAATGTGAGTGGCGGCCATTTACCACTTTTCCCTTGTTAACTAATTCAACCCGAAGATCTGTGCACGCTGTACTTGCTCATATGCAACATATCGCTCTTTGTCATTTGCTATCTCGCAAGAGTCCTGACGATCTTTAGGTAAGATTTTCTTGCCAGCAATAATGATTAGACGATACTTATGTCATATATACATAGTACTAAAAACTGGCATGAAGGATTTGAGGACGAATTGACGATTTCGACGCTGGGCTTGGTCAATCTGTGGATATCCGCGATTTTGCTCTTCGCAGCTCTAACGACAGCGGGGGTTTTGTTGTCCGTATGTGCTTGGAGCTAAACTTGATGTGGTTCATTCAAATAAATTTACTCCTAGATCACCGCAAATTGCTTTTACAGGAATTGGTGTGTCGCCCAGCCCGACGTGGAGCAGTCGAGCTACATGATGGTAATCGTATTAGTTGGCTTGTGGCCGTCTGCGATCGGTTTTTGTTTGGAATGGTTGGATTTGACGATTATACTTTATAGACGATGGGTATGCCGGTTCAAATTTTATGTTTTCGGTATTGATGAGGCCTTGTAGCGGGTTAAGAACTTTAACGCCACGCACCGGGATGGCATTCCTCTCGGTGCAATGCCAGCACGCTCGACAGTCTAGTCTGAAGCTGATAGTGCCTACCAGTAGATTAAACGTGTAGAAGGTGTAGCCGAAGAGAGGGTGGAGTATGTGACTTCAAGACATTATGGGAATACACAGTACCCGGCCGTGGCTGTTTGGGCCTAGGAGGGTGAGCGACGATTTGATGAAGATGGTGGAGGAGGTGGGAAATTTTCGGTAATCTATAGATAAATAGAATCAGTGTATAATTGAACTACAGAGCTTAGCGTCAGAACTGGAATAGAAAGGCTCAGGGCTCAGAGACGCAGGGCCACAAAATACCATCTCCGAGCCTCCGAGCCCGTCTGAGCGGTGATGCATAATATTTATGAAGCATCGGCCTAAAGAAAGATGATCGGTCGGCAGAAATACAATAGAGAAGGTGAACTTAATTATTTTATAATCTTCAGGCTCAGACTCGGGGTGATTTTTCTAGAGAATCCAGCAACGGGGTTGATTCATGCGAAACATGCCGCTATTCAGACTAAAAGTGTGAATGATACAGGGTCATCTGCAGGATAATTAGCCTACCATTTGCGAGCTTGCGATTACGCAGAAAATCCAGCAATAGTTTGATCGCCGGTCTGGATCCATCATCATCTCGACTCGGACGTTCGATTTCCCGGGTCTCTGTGATCCGTCTCTTGAGCTTGGCATTGAAGCTGCAGAGGCTGAAGGAGGGATTTTCTGGAACTCCTTCAGGTTATTTTTTAGTGAGCCTTTGGTCGGCGAGAATGTTCTCAACTTTGAAGAGATGGATATTTCTTGAGCTCGGGATTGAACTTCCGCAGAGACTTGATAGAATTCCTTCAGATTGTTCTCTGGTAGTAGTGAGGGTTTGATGGTGGAGGGTGTTCCACTCGAAGTTATACCCAGGTTGAAATTCTCCGTATTTTTCCGGGCCTTCGAAGCATTCAAGTCCTGATGGCATCCGAGGTTGCGTAATCCTAGGTATTCTTCGAGGGTTTCTGATGGCATGGGCGACTCGGACATAAACTTTCACGCTTGCGTTGCGGGAATGATATTGCCAGGTGAGGAGATTTCTCGCCCTGTTGGTTTAATAAGAGCGTCAGCTCCATACCTTGTGAAGAATAGGGCACCGTTATTACTTTAGCGAGGCATCTTCCGAGATCCGCCAATTTCGCCCCCACCCCCCTGAAATCGACTCGAAGCCTGCCTAACAGTGGCCATAGCAAAGATAATATGCTTATCCAATTTGCAATTCTTGTCTTGATGCACAGATTAGTTGAAAATGCCTTTCCGAGGACCGAGAAATTGGCAGTTTGAAATGAAGAGTCTCTGAGAAGCTGAAAAAAAAAAGTCAAATGACAGCTGGTGGGAGATGAGTCGATGTCTATCAGGAGAAAAAAAGTGTTGCCATGGGAGTGATATCCTGAATAAGGAAGAAGAGTCCTTATCTTGATATAGCATTTAGATTAAATAGGGAGGGGAATATAGAGTTTGAGCTGCAGATCAACAGAAAAAGTAACCAGTTGCCATAACTTGTAAGTGCGAGAAAACGAATGGCTTCCTATCTTTGATGGAGGTCGTGCTGAAGAAGAATTTGAATAGATCCGTGTGCAAGAATGTGCTTAGGGAAAGAAGTGCGCTGCCAATCGCGGAAGACAATAGAGTTTGCGCGGCCTGGTTCCGGGAGCTTGGTGCGCTTCGAAGCTTCTCTGTTGTCAGACCAAAGACATCGTAGACGTAAAATTCAAACTGTGAAAGGGAGAGGGAATTATTCTGCATGATAATGTCCGATGATTAATTGTAAGTAGTTTCGTATACACGGATTTTACAAGTCAAGTACATCAGTCCTGCCTATCGTCATGATAATACAAGTCTGCTTGATCAGTTTGAGGATCGGAAGGACCAGGCCTCCTGTCTTGCCTGGTGGGCTGAGAATATCGCGACGCATAAGGATGATCCCTTCTGTCCCTCCGCCTGTCCGCTCTCTGACTGTGGTGCGCAGGCCGCCTCTCATGGTGCAGGCCATGAAACTGCCTTTCATGCGTCTTACGCTCAGTCTTCAAAACCATACAGCCATCCTCTGCACACCCCTGCAGCTCGCAAAAATAATAGGGATCTTCTTCGCCGATGTCAGGGAGCTCAAGAGTGCCGGAGGGGCGGTTTGCGGGGTTAGAACGGGGATTGTGAGGGGAGCCACCGTACGTCTCGCCGTGTCCGGGGACAGGGGATGGGATGAGTGGACCATCGTCTGACTGCTGGAGACCGAGACGATTGGAGCTCGGGGAAGGCGACTGGCTGAAGCGCTGGGAGGACTCGCCGAGGCGCGTATGGTGGTCGGGGGAAAGTGGCTCGTATGGGGATTGTCCCGCCTGGGGATATAAGTGGCGACGGTTATAAGAGTCTTCGTCTACAGGCATTTCGTCGTTGTTCTCGTTGGCTTGGGACGAAGAGCGATTAGGCGAATTTTGAGACATGGGGGGAGCAAGCTTGTTGTCAATTTAAAAGGGGCACCATAAGAAAGTAGAAATATAAAGGAAATACGTAATTTGGGACTATTTAATTTGGTGGGCGGCATTGTCGCGCGAGCTTAAAGAGGAAACTGATTGCCGCCCCTCTGCCGCTGCCGCTGCTCTATATAGCCGACCCCCAATCCGTTTTTAGCTTCGTCTCTTTCTCCTCCATGGTTCACCAACGGCCCCCCGTCGCCAATGGCACTGTCCTCGGAAACATCGAGTACGTCGTCTTCCACAACGTCGAGCATCTTCTGACCAGCGTAGAGCGGACAAGTCCCACCATCTCACCGGGCCCTTCCAGCCCCCAACGTAAGTCAGTCTCAGACTGTCTCTTCTGCAACACTGACATCAACGTCCTCTAGCCCCTCAGGCGGCATGACTCCAGCGTCGCGGCCGTCCTCGCCCTCCATCCGTTTTCGTCCCATTGCCAAGTTGTCCGTCAAACCGGACGGGCTCTGGTCTGACCTCAAGACGATGCGGTGGATGCGTGTCCCCGCGTCGTCCCTTAAAATGATCATATACCCCATCATTCTCTACGCCAACTTCTACTTTCTCCAGAGGTTCAACCTCATACCCGCCCACATCCAAAACCCCGTCGAGCCTTTCCTCTTCATCTCTCACCGCGTCCCCGGCTCTCCAGACTCCGATCCGCGCTACCAAAAGGGCTACTTCGATATCCTCTTCGTCCTCTATTACATCATCGTATGGTCTTTCGCCAGGCAGTCCATCACCTTGTATCTCCTCCACCCGCTCTCACACCTTTGTGGCGTGCATAAGCCTGCGAAGGTCGAGCGCTTTGGCGAACAAGGCTACGCGGTCGTCTATTTCACGTTTACGACTGTCCTCGGCTTAGTGAGTCAACTACCGCTTCCTTCATACGCTCTACAGGATTAACGTGTACTAGATCGTGATGCGCCAACTCCCGACATGGTGGTATGACACTAAATACTTCTGGATTGGTGCGTCCCTTCTTCCGTTCCGTCGCGCAAACCCTGCTGATGCACATTAGATTACCCGCATTGGCAAATGACACCGCTCATAAAGGCCTATTACCTGTTACAATCCGCGTATTGGCTCCAGCAGCTTCTGGTCCTCGCCTTGCGCCTCGAAAAACCCCGTAAAGATTATTCGGAGCTCGTCATTCACCACATTGTCACATTATGGCTGATTGGGTACGCATTCACGCCCCGCCTTATCTATTTTCCTCCCACTAATTCTTCAATTAATTAGCTGGAGCTACCTAATAAATCTCACCTACATTGGAAATGCCGTTTTCATCAGCATGGATATTTCTGATATTTTCCTCGCGGTAAGCCCCTCCCGCCCCTTTTTCCTTAGCCCCGTGTAACACCTTATTACTCCGGTAGCTCGCAAAACTCGCCAACTATATGCGCATCCCCAAATATCAAGGCATCATCGACACCGTTAAAGGGCCGATCTTCGTCTGGTTCATGGGCGTGTGGACGTAAGTCCCCATTAGGCTCTCTCCTCAGTCAGCCTGTCAGGCTCACCCATCATTCCGCCACGCAGGTACTTCCGCCATTGGCTCAACCTGGTAATCCTTTATTCCGTGTGGTATGAATTGGATCTTCTTCCGTACGTTACTCTGTTGCTCGCGTAATCCAATGTATAAGCTTACTCACGCATCACAGTGAAAACAGCAAACACTGGTCGCCCAAAGATGGCGTCTGGTTCCCGGACTGGATGAGATATCAGGTCTTCGCGCCCCTTGCGATGCTGCACCTTGTTAATCTGTTTTGGTATTTCCTTATTTGGAGGATTGCGCTGCGGGCGCTCCTTTCGGATAAGTTGGAAGACGAGCGGTCGGATGATGAGGACGATGGGGAGGAGGATGAGGAGGTGGAGAAGGTGGAGAAGAGGAAGGACCTTGGGAGGGCGAATGCCAAGTTGACGAAGCGAAAATGAGTAAATGAAGCAGGTAGATGAAGAAGAAGAACGAAGCTGAAGTGGGCCCCGAACTCAAACGCAAACGCAAAATTTCAATTCATTTTACGACTCACTATTTCACCTGAGGAATTTATTCTTCTTATTTGCACCCCATTTCGGTTCATATATCTCTATTTCATTACATCTTCGACACATTCCATCCCATCCTATCCCATCCCATACATTTTATATATATTAGTTTTAAGTTTTGGTTAGGAGTTAAGTAAGAAGTAACACGTTGGCAGGGAGGAGGGCGAGGAGAGCAGCTGGTTTAGATGCATTTGACCGCATTGATACACTAGCTTTATTTTGATTAACATATCATATCGTAACATCATACTTATTATAGTTAATTTAATTTCCTTTCTTTCTCATTGCCTAGGCTGCTTTCTTTCGTCTCTAGATCATCGTGAACATGACGACGGTGTAGGTAATAGGCGACGGGAGGCATAAATAGGGTTACATTAGATTCTTGGGACGTATATTACAAGCCTGAAAGAGATGCAGGACAGGATGGAGCAGGAGATGGAGGGTGAGAGAGATACAGGTATACTCGGTGTGGTGAGGGTGGGATGGAATGCCCATGAAAGCGACCATAAAAGCGAAACAAAGAGACGAATTCAGTTCGTGCGTTAACGTGCTCGTGATCCCAACCGTGCCAATGTATCATCGCTCGATTCTGTTTCTTCTATTTGGTCCGATTGGGCAACCTGTCAGAACGTTTGAGTAAGATTTTGGCATCGAAGGAGGAGGAAGAATGAGACATACGACGCGTAAGACGGTCTTCTTGGAGGATTCTTGGATCTCGCCGGCGATGATTAGTTCGTCTAGGATCTGTGCGGTGCATGTGTTAGTACACGAAGGTGAGAGGAGAGGAATGAGGACGTACGGCATAGGCTTTTTGGAAGTTGAAGATCCTGTTACGAAGCGAGATGAATATGATCGTTCGAATACACGAAAGGAGAAGAGCAAAACTCACAAGTCCAGTTCGCAGACCTAATCTCATCGTACATTAATCCAACAAAATAGAGAATAGGAGACAGACAACACACATTGCCAAAGTACCGATCCAGAACCTCCACATATCGATGGATGATTTCCAGCGTCACGAGCTCGTTATCTCCCGCCGTGATCCCACAGACGAAGAATAGGGAGGCATAGCGTCTATAAACGACCTTCGAATCTAATCCATATGTCAGCTCATCCTTCCCATGATGCCATTCGTTCCATAATCAGAGAAGGGATATGAGATGAAAACGCACCTTTGTATTCCAAGAAATTACACATCCTGGTGCGGCGGGCGAGGACGAGCTGGGTGACGTCTTTGACGATTTTGGCCTTGGTTTTTGGCGGGAGGGTGGTGAACCATTTGGCTAGGCGGACTTTGCCTATGAGAGATTTAGGTGGAATATGTATATGAGTATGCTTATGTGGTGGAAAGAGAAGGGAGAGACGTGCCTTGCCGGGATACGAGGAGGATGTAGCTCATCATCTTGGCAGCGGATTATTTGGGGTGAGACTTCTTTTGCTGTTTGTAATGGTGGGGTGGTTTGGTATATTTGGGTGCTGTAGAAGACGTTGCACCAGCAAAGAAAGTAATAAGTAGATGCAAGCGAACGGTCTCGGAAAGCTGGCCCACGATGGCGTGACAGGTCCTCGTCACATCACACAGGGACATCGGTGATTGGACGAATGAGAGTTATGTATAGAACTGAAGCGGAAGCTGTTACTCACTCTCAATCCCGAGGCATATTTGCAGAACATATTATAACTGTCTTCAACGACATAGGAATGTCATTCAGCTTACTCAATTTTCATATTATGGACTCCGGATCGCAAGCACGGCCCGAAGACGTGAACTCCTAGTAGAATTTCTACGTACTCGTAGCTCGATGAAATCACGACATTTAATACTGTATTATATTATTTCTAGGCTAGTCCTTCCCCATATATCTTTCTCTTTCTGCGCATCAGTGGCTCCTTTGCTTCATTTCTCCACACAGACAGCCTGAGCCCGAGCTGGCGTCCAGTCCTACTTCTGACCGCACGCCCCTTCCTGCCCGATCGTAATAATAATGGTTACAGACGACTCACAAGGCCCATCTCGACTGCAAGCCTTTATACGAGGCAGAAAACTGGTCCGAAGGATATTATGCCTGCGAATAGGAGAATGATCCTTGCGGGTGAGTACTCCATCTGCCATTCCATCTGATACATGACTCAATAATTTAATATTCGGCAACCAGTCGTATCTTCAATCTCCTCCGAATACCAACGCTCCCATCAAGCTACTTGGCTGGGTACCTCGTGAGTCCATTTCGCCTGTATCTTCCAACGTGCTTACTGAGAGGACGACGATCACACGAGGTTCCTCCTCGCAACATGCACATTCACGCCTCTCTACGGTCGTCTCTCAAACGTAATGGGTGGACGAGCCGCGAATCAGTCTGCTGTACTCTTTGCAGGCTTAGGAACCTTGTTTTGTGGATTGGCTACTAGTATGGAAACATTTATTGCGGCGCGTTTCGTGAGTAATGCCCCAGATTATTTATTATATACTCTGCTAATTGTTTTATTTTGTTTCTGATCTGAAGTCTGCTAGTATAGGCGATGATGGAATATACACAACTGCAACTGTTATTACGTGCGATATGTATAGTCTGAGAGATAGGAGTATGGCACAAGGTATTGCCAGTATTTTCAATGACGTGTGTAGCTTTACTTCTGGGGCGTACGCTAAATTTCGTCTTTGGCTGGTGTGGGTATCCGTGGTCCTCTTGGTGGTTATATTGCGGATAACTACGACGTGTGTCTATCTTCTTTATGATATTCGATGATTAATGTTCCCAGGTTTGGCTGGCGTTGGGCTTTTCTCATCCAAGTTGCGCTATTCGTTATCTCCTACATGTTGACTGGTTATAACCTTCGTTATATGCCGGTTCGTGACTCTTCCGTACTTCTACTATAACATACCAACTAATTCCATGACTTTGCTTAGGGACGCGGCAAGAGTGTTAAGGAAGTCTTAGGAAGAATAGACTTACGACGGAAGCTTAACACTCTTGATCTCTGTACGTCCCTTCTCGATCATTGAAGAACAACATACTAATGGTATTACAATAAGACGGGCTCTCTCCTTTTCTTCCTCTCATACAAATACAACGAAGAAATGCCCTGGTCGTCAATATCAGTCATCGTCGCCTTATCTCTCTGCGTCGTCACATTCATTCTCTTCGTTTTGATTGCACTGTTCTGGGCTCGCGAGCCCGTTCTTGCGCCGTTCTTGTTGAAACAGAAAGTCCCAGTCCTGATTGGCCTGAGCCAACGCACTTGTAAGTGCATATACCTACTCATCTATCGTTACTTTTAATTTTGCAGATCCTGACAATTGACCATGAACCTCTTAGGTAGCCGTCTGCAACTTCACAATTATGTACTTCTTTCCCATCTTTTTTGAAACGGTTATGTTAACTTCTTCGACTGCCGGTATGCTTATTCCTCTTAAATCCTTTATACTTGGGCTCACTTCTTCTGTAGGAGCACATTTGCTGCCTAACAGTGTAGCCATGTCCGTGCGTTCCGTGTTTGCAGGTTGGGTCATGTCCAAGACCGAGCGTTACAAAACCTTGGATACAATTTTTGGCATTCTGCCAGTCGTCGCTTGTCCTCTTGCAATAAGTCTTCAAATCTTCTTTTGATCCGTTGGGGTGAGAATTCGGGCGTATTCGTGCAATGTTTTAGTAATGTATGTGGTTATAATATGTTTGGAAACACATCCACACTTGCCTGACAATACAATGTACACGCACTTAGATTCCCCTTGGGTTCGGTCATGCGGTGGTGCTGCAAACTACATCGAGTAGGTTCATCTTCTTATTCAAACATTTAGAGGGAGGCTGATTGCCATTTCCTAGTAGCTCTGTTGGTTCACGTTAATCGTTCGTATCCCATCTTTTAATTCTGTACCTAAGGTCAAGCTCTGATTCTCTCGATTAGAGTTTAGAATGACGGCAGCAACCGGTTTCTCTCACCTGTGGCATAAAGTTGGTGCGTATCTCGCTATGAATACCACTGCTAAGTCATAGGAATCTCGCTTCAATAGGTATCGCAGGCGTAGCTTTCCCCTCTGCGATCTTCCAGGCTGTGCTTGACCGGGAGCTGCCCAAGAGGATTACAGGACCTGGGACGGAAGAGGTTCGTTCTTTCCAGTTATCCTAGATGCTTGTCGCACATTTACTAACTGCTACCTCGCCCTTTCAGACGATCCGACGTATTCGCCATTCACCCCGTCTGGTCATTTCACTTCCTCCGAACCTACAATCCGCTACACGAGCATCTTATGGTATCGCTCCCGTCAAGTATTCACATTCGCCGCAGTGGCAACAGTCCTTGCATTCATAATTCGCTTAGGTGTAGAAGTTTCCTCATATTATTCTTATTTCATTGTGTACTGATTCTTCACAATTTTCTTAGATCGATGAAAAAAATCTCTTGACGAAGAAGAGATCCCAGATAGACCACACATAAGCCAGATGGGTCCCGTCACCATCGTCCGATTTCGCAACATGCGATTGACGTTGAACAACCCGCTATCTTGTCTCCTGAGGATGTTCGGAATGGCAACGTATGGTATAATGGACCTTGAGGGTCCTATGGCGGGATCTGCTAGGCAATGATATAACATGAGGTTGGATATTTTATAGGTCTACGCTTTATTTTTTGTTTGTTGAATAAGTATTAGAATTTTCATGAAGGACTATTGGAAACGGAGTACATACCAATTTTTGATGTATTTAATCATACCCACATAAGTTATTTGATCCTTTTAGCTGCATAATCTTTGCTTCTATACCTTTAACTGCGTAGATTAATTCTTCCCCATTAAATATATGGATAAGGTTGGGAAAAGGAGGCAAAATTGTTCTGAAGCATGGCAGAAGGCTTGTACAAAGTACAAAATAAATCTCCGAGACCGGGATCGAACCAGTGACATTCAGATGAGGTATCCGTTACAGTCTGACGCTCTTCCAACTGAGCTACTCAGAGATTGTTAGGATGCTTTACAATATTCATATCATCCGCTACCACATTGATTAGTATTAGTAGTGCAGGTTCACATCACATTGACTGAATTTGATCACATAATAAGCTCCATGGATGCGACTCTTTCAGCATCCTCCTCGTCTCTTTCATTCTTCATTTTCGTCGTTATCATATTCCTGTAAGCCATCTCCATCCTATCTCGTCACGTCTGACAAACTTACCAATCGACGAATCTACAGCACATTCTTCCTCGCCTGGCTTATCATCTCCTCCTGTCTCGGTGTCTCCCTGCGACGTGGAATATCCGAACTATGGCAAACGTCAGTAGAGGGAGCGAGGTTCTCCTCTTCACCTGGTGCGCTGGGTCGACCGCGCATGGGAGCCTATGATGATTGGGAGATGGAGATGGAGACGAGGAGGAGGCCGATGTGAATGAGGATCTGTTTTTTTTCGGGATGTTGGGGCGAAGGATGCACTATACCTTTAAAACCATTATACCAGTATCCTGTTCATCAACACGGATATGCTCAGGAGATTGAGACGTTCACGACATGGAGCTGGAGCAGACTCCAGAGATTCATTCAATTCATTCAGGCTACCAGGTTATCTCATTGGCGACTGGTCATCATGCTGTTCTCTTTTGGCCTACAAATTATGGACATTGCTGCATCTCCTGTCGAACGCATTGATTTCCGTACTATGCCAATCGGTATTGCTATTGTGCCGTGTCATTCGACACTTGAGTATCATTACCAGATGTAGAACTTAACGATGTATTGTCTCTACTTATCGGATAATATGCTTCGGTTTTGAACATGCATCTTATGGGAATGAATTGGTTTATTGAGGCACCGTTGCCAACTTGCGGGCTTTACAGTAAACCGCAACTTAGGCCAGCCCGATAGAAGAATAAACGCGTCTGTAATAATTTTCAACTATGATCAATATAGACAAATTCGACATGAATACCACTTTTGCACTAATTAGTTTCGGAGTGAAATATCACTATTGAAGGCGAATAGCCTCTCAGTACGTTTGACGTGACGTGAGTGGCTAAGAACCGATTTTCACCGAACGCGTCTGCTTTCCTTCTTCGCATTCTCGGCCACAATGGATATCGACAAACTCTTCAACGTGCGTATATTCGCCCTTTCTTCTCAAGAAATATCACTAATGCTATCCCACTCAGCTCCCCAAACTGACTAACAGCAAAAAGCGTCAACTCCCCGATGCCCCAACACCCGAAATGCTCAAACGAATGCGCATGGATACCGAACCGGGACCATCCACAGTGAAGAGCGTCGAAATTCCAGACCCTCCCAAAACAAAGCCAAGAGGAGTGACAGTAGAAGACGTAGATGAGGATGCGGAAGGGGAAGACGAGGACGAGGACGCTGGCGACTTCGCGCCAGGAGGGGATGCAGATTACTTTGCTGAGGAGGATGAAGAAGGGAGATTCTTCGGTGGTGGACTGACGGATGAGCAGAAGACGATTTTGAATATTTTTGAGAATGCGGGGGATAATCAGGAGGTTGGTTTGCTTTCTTATTATTTCTCGTCTCTCTGTCCTGACTGTTCTCCTTCTGGTTGGCCTTATAGGTGGATGACTTGACTGCGCCTGGGATAAGAAGACTACTTCTTCGATTCGAACGTGCAATGAAGAAGAATCAGGACCAGCGGTCTAAATATCCTGACGATCCAACTAAGTACGTGTCTAAACCCTGCTTCCTATTATGTTTACTTTCTGACCTTGTACCAAGATTTATCGATTCCGAAGCCGATTTGGACGCTGCTCTTAAGGCCTTATTACCTCTCCCACAAGTACCCACCATCGCTTATCCAGAAATCGTTAAAACCGGAACTTCTGCCGCCTTGGTCGATCTCCTGAGCCACGAGAATGCAGATATTGTTATTGATGTTGTGGAATTGATCAAGGAATTAACAGACGAGGATGTTGGTAATGAGTCAGACGACGAGGAGGACGAGGAAGGTAACAGAGAGGAGGCGTTGAAGGAATTGGTTGATGATCTGGTAAGTGCATCATGATATAAAGTTTAGCGTATAATAACAGTACCTGCAGCTAAATCGCTCCATTCTTGAGTTGTTGGTTCAGAATCTCTCTCGGTTTAACGAAGAAGAGGAAAGCGATCGTGAAGGTGTCTTCCATATTCTCGGTGAGCCGACCTAGCGTTTGTATCTTAACTCCTTCTAACGGTGTTCTTAGGCATCTTCGAAAATACATTAGGCTTCAAGCCTGAGCTTAGCGCGCGACTCGTTTCCGAAACCAATATTCTGCCCTGGCTACTTGAACGAATAGGTAGCAAAACGCATGATGCCAATCGAGGTTATGCCGCCGAGGTCTTATCGATATTACTGCAAGATAACAGACAGAATCGGTTGAAGTTAGGAGAGAAGAACGGCGTTGAGATTCTGTTGAAGGTCATCTCTGTATGTACAATTATTCTATTTTGCTTTTGTGCCCATTTAATGTTCTCTCCAGCAATTCAGAAAACGAGATCCAGTAGATGCAGACGAGACGGAATTCATGGAAAATTGCTTTGATGCGCTATGTTCAGCACTCATCGAACCAGAAATCAAGAAGCCTTTCCTCAAGGAGGAAGGTGTTGATTTGATGGTCTTGATAATGAAGTACGTCAATTATCGTCACGTTTGCCTTATGGTTTCTGATATTTAGGTCAGAGAGAAAAATCAATCTCGTTCCCGGGCAATCAAGACTTTAGACCACGCCATGTCCGGTGTAGCGGGCAGTGCGAATTGCGAAACATTCGTCGAGGCGTTTGGTTTGAAGACGTTGTTCTCCGCATTCATGGGCAAGGTCTGTCCATTCATCGACGCACCTTTTTCGATATGTCCTAACAGTGCCGTGCAGCAGGATAAGAAAGGAAAGGGCAACGCAACTGCCGCTCCAGCGTCTGAAGATACATCTCACATCCTTGGTATCATGGCGTCCCTATTCTCAAATCTCGAGTCAGACTCGGCTCCAAGAGTTCGATTACTGACCAAGTTCGTGGAAGAAAATTACGAGAAGGTAGATCGGCTCCTCGAGATTAGGGAAAACGCAGACGCAAGATTAAAGATCGCAGAAAAGGAGATCGAGCAAGAGCGGAATGTAAGCTCTCTATTCCACCTTCGGCTTATTTACCAAGGACTAAATTCTTGTTCTAGGACTTGATCGCAGATGGTGTGGTCGTCGGAGAAAATGAGCAAGATACCTGGTACCTACGACGACTAGATAGCGGTCTTTTCGTGCTGCAAACCGTGGATTATATACTTGGATGGCTATGCATGGAAGATGACGGGGTATGTTGGCTTCAATGTCAGTCTTCGTACATCTGCTGAAATCTTTATCTTGCAGATTCGCTCTCACGTTTCCATGATAATCGGAAGAAAGAACAAGACCTTGAAAGACATCGTCGAAGTTCTGAAAGTATACCGTGACAACGTGGGAGAGGACGAGATGCGGACAGATGATGCTGAGGCAGCGCCTTCCCAAAGAGAAATCCTTGAAGGCCTAATCGCTTTTTTGGAAGGTTGTTAAATATTACATTATGTGTACAATGTGTATACCGCAGTACTTTTATGGTAAATATAATAAGATATCATGATGAAGTCGTCGGTGCTGTAACATTACTCAGAGCAGCAGATGAAAAGACCATTTCGAGGGCTCCTCGGAGGGAAGCCAGCTGTTTTTGGAATCGAAGCTCCATGTCAATCTTTTTGCGTAATTGCACGAAGAGCCCATCAATGAGAGGTGACTGGCCAAGGACAGGCGAATACATGTCTGCAGGGATTATTAGCTATGAATATGATTTCGTAGGACAAACATACCTATCAGAATCTTTCCGACATTGCAGGTTATCTCGCCGAATCGTGGATCTGTAACATTCTTCACCAATAATCGGAGGATTGGCTCAAGCATGACATCGTCCCGTCCAGTAAGCGCCGCTCGGATGCCATCTCTGTGGATAAGTTCTTGGATTAAAGAGAAAGTCGTCGTCGGCTTAACTTGCTGTATTTCGGCTATTAGCGACATTGATTCACAATAGATGGGATTTTACGAACCTTGCGCAACACAGAGTCTAATGCCGCGCCATATTTAAAGGCCTTCAGCAGTCGATCGTACTCGCGTAATCTCTTCTTGCGCCTGCTCTCGACGCGGAATTCATCGAAGCTATCCAAAGTTTTTGACTTTCCTTTTACATCTCTCCGTGGTCGCCCCTCACCAATGGCAGGCAGCGAGCCTCCAAGGAATGTTTCATAGGTACCGGCTCGCAGGGCTTCACTTGGGATTAAAGAATCGTCTCCAGCTTGCGAAGCTTTGGGATCCCGTCGGCGTACAGATAGCGTCCCGTCAGACATACCTGCCGCAATATGGGTATCATCAGGCTAATACGATCCCGTCAGTAACGACAAATGACAAAAATAAGATAACCATCTCACCGAGATAGCCAAACAAAGGATATTCGACGGATATCGCATGGTATGAACGACCTTGTACGAGCTGACGTCGTACACTTTAACCATTTGATCCAAACCACCAGTCAAGAGTCTACTTGCATCACTGTTGAACGCTAGAGAAGTTACGGTCTTCTGATGATTGGAAAGAGCACGAAGGCATCGACCTCCGGCAACCAGATCCCAAACGCGCAGGATGGGACCAGCAGAGGATAGCGCTAGGGATCCGGAGGGGAACAGCAGGACTTGTTCTACTGGAATATTGCCTGCCGAGCCTACTTTGCCCCCTCCTCCCATGAACATTTCGCATTCTCCCGACCTGGCGTCAAAGAGACGAACAGTGGAATCATATGATCCAGTAAGAATCAAATTCTGATTTGATTGCGATACGAGACCCGAGCGAACGTAATCGGTATGAGAGGTGAAGGTAACAATTGGCGATTGCGAAGGAACATCCCAAAGTTTGACGGTGGTATCATCGGAGCAGGAGAGGATTTGGGTATGATTTGACGGAGAAAACTTCGTAACATGAACTGGCTGTTTATGTTCATCGAAAGTTCGAAGAATGGCCCTGCTGTTGATATCGAACACCTTGGAAAATGTTAGGCCTATAATTCACCGCGCACAGAATTCCATACATACCTGAATCAACCCAGTATCATCTCCAGCAACCACCATTTTTCCATCATCACGAATACATCCACTTCTTGCGACATCCTTAAATCTTGAAATAGTTTTGATTATACGTTGTGTCCGCGGTGCGTATATTTGCACTCGAGTGGCAGCGGTGACAGCGTAGCGGTGGGGCTTCGATGGCGAGAAATGCACCGATGTAACAGGTGCATATTCTTTCACAAAGACTGGGTGCTTGAACTGTCGCCAGTATCGCGATTCGGAACTGTGCTTTGCGGCCGGACGAGGGTGTTGTTTTACAACGACAGGTCGATAATCCATGTCGTGCTTACTCTAGGATAAAAATAATTGGCGTGTGCAATCCTATCCACGGGAACTGTGAATCCTGAATGAACGCTAGTTGTCCCGGGGCTTGCCTGGCTGAGCGAGAAGTAGAAAAATGCTAACACGTGACATTTGTCACGTGCCCAACTAAGAAAGTAGTTACCCTTGATAAAAATATTTATTTCGCTGGGAATATGATGATTTGGGCACTTGTAAATATCGAAAATATACGAGACGTGAGCAAATTACCAATTAAATCATGAGAAAGGATGGAAAGCAAGAGTGTAACCATACTCAACGGAGTCAAAATTGCTCTGCCACTGCTGTCAAATTTACTTCCTTGCTAATGGCAACTACAAGACTCCTGGAGATATCTTCAAAATTTGAAGATCCGATGGCTAACAAGGCAGAATAATTCGAATACAAAACATGCATAGCTCCGGGACACGTTTCTGGAAATATTAAAGGAGACTGAAAGCTGACTTTGACGGAATCAATTCCGTGGGAACAGAGCCAAATCGCCGGCCATCTCTCGAATCAACAAGTGTCTGCGGCTCAGACAAAAATATTTTTTTTCATCTCCTCCACGACCTCTCCTCCATCCTCCTCACACCCTCTGTAATTTCTACACAAAATGCTTCTTTACACGGATATCATTTCCAACGATGAGATGTTCTCTGATGCCTTCCCAATGTTGGTACTATTTAACACTTGAAAGTCGGATCCGCTGAATGCTCACCTACCCGCAATCCATACAGTAAGGTCGTCGATGATATCGTTTATGAAGTTGACTGCCAGATGATCATTGTCAAGGAGGGCGATGTTGATATCGGTATGTGCGTTCTTAACCGAGAGGCATATAGATGCTAAATAACTTTTGATCTCTTTCCTAGGTGCCAACCCCTCCGCAGAGGAAGCAGAAGAGGCTCTCGAGGCCGGCGCGTCCCAAGTCAACAATGTCATCCACTCCTTCCGTCTCCAACAGACTAGCTTTGACAAGAAGTCTTTCCTCGGTTATCTCAAGGTCCGCGATCCGTATTTCGTAGTACGACAAGTGGCTGACCGAGTCAATTGTTACATTAGGGTTACATGAAGGCTGTCAAGGCCGAGCTCCAAAAGACACACCCTGATCGTGTTGAGATCTTTGAGAAGGGCGCCGCTACTTATGCCAAAAAGATCATTGCTAACTTCAAGGATTTTGAATTCGTGAGTATCTAGCTATATTCCTCATCGATCGGCACGCACTGAAGCTACTTTCTAGTACACTGGTGAGGGCATGAACCCCGACGGCCAAGTCGCTCTCCTTAACTACAGGGAGGACGGTGTCACTCGTAAGTTCGATTTAACAACTCTCAATACCTGCTGTCTGACGCATTCTGCAGCCTACTTCACCTTCTGGAAGGATGGTTTGAAGGAAGTCAAGCTCTAAATGCTTTCCTTTATATCTGTTTTTGTCGTGTACGTGTAGATTGTTCGTGGAATACTTTTGTTTTTTTTTACTCTTCTCTGTGACTTTTTTGCTCACATGGCTGTACTCTCCTATGAGTGAAAAAAAGGAAATTGCATTATTCGTGTGATCTCATCCAATCCAATTAAATAATGTGCTTCAAAAAAGTACAAACGGTAACTAAACCGTACATTTTAACATCGTACGTCTGTCCACGTCACCATGATAAAATTTACAGCTCGTCGTGGGCGGTAGCTTCAGGAGCAGCCACCTTCGACGAAGTCTTACCCTTGAAAGGGGTGCTGGCATCGAGAGGGTTCTTTGCGTTCTTCTCAACGAACTCGATCAAAGACTCTAGAGACCTATCGCCATCGTAGTCGACGAAATCACGACCACCAGCGGGCTTGAATTTGATAGTGGGGAAGCCAGAGACACGGAAAGGTGCATCTGGGGACAGGTCGTTCTCAGTGGCATCCATCTTGGCACTGAAAATATTTCCATCAGTCTCGTGCCGCGATTATAAACCCGAGGAAAACTTACATCACGATACGGTCCTTGATGTCAGCGAATTTCTCACCGAGGGCATCCCAAGTGGGCTTGAGGCGCTTGCAGTGTCCACACCATGGAGCGTAGAATTCAACGAGGACATCCTTCTCTTCGTCAAAAACAACTTCATCGAATTGGCTGCCAACAAGGACGAAGACAGGCTCGTCCTGAACTTCGGGAACGGCTTGGCTCTTCAACTTGGGTTGAATTTCACCAGCGGCGAACTTGTGGACCCATGGAGCGACGGTGGACTCGGAGACATCCTGCGACTGGTCCAAGGGATACTTGAGCTGCTTCTTCAAATCCTGGATAACGAAAGCGGGGAACTTGTCCTCCAAGACGTTGAGGGCCTTGGCGTGGTCACCGAAGCGGGTGGCATCAATAGTGACGAAGTTGATTTTACCCTTGTACTGCTTGGCGAGGGGCTTGAGGTAAGCAACATGGTCAGCGTGGGTCTCGTCCTTGGGGTCAATAAACAGGTATGCGAGAGGGAGGCCGCTGGTAGCATATGACTGGTAGTTGTCGGTGCTAACTTCGTCAACGAGGGGAATCGAGTTTTCTTGGATGAAAGTCTCGATCTCTTCGACGGTAGCCGAGGGAACGTGGTTGGCGAATTCCAGCTTGGGCTCGTCAAATTTGCGGTATAGGACGATGGCAGGGGGAGTAACACCAGCAGCAGCGATGGCTTCGGAGTCGGAAGAGATACCAAAGAGGTAGTCATCACGGTGCTTGTTGGCGGTGGAGGAGAAAACGGCGGCAGGGGCATCTGAAGTTTCAGAGACGTAGAGAACTGCCACAAGCTTGTCAGCCTGCTTGAACTCGTCGTGGTTGGTGGCGGTAACAGTCGTAACAGCGGGTAAAGATTGTCTGATGCCTCGCTTAGCAAAAATATAGGAATGGTAGACAAGAAAGCACATACTTGACCATATAGCTAACAATCCCTTCTTCCTGGCGGGGGCCGGTATAATCGCTGGGCGTTCCATTACGGAAGACCTATGAGGGACATAATAATAAGTAAACATCAACTAACACAGGACATAGTATACACCTTCAGTGTGCTATCGAGGAAGCTGTTAGCTCAGCTTGCATACAAAGTAGTCGCCAATACTTACGGGTATCCTTGGACGCCATGCTCCTGGCAAAGCTCCGCCTGTTCGACACAGTCAACCTTGGCGATGGGAATGTTTTTGTCCTTTAAGGTAGTGGCAGCCTTCTCATAATGAGGGGCCAATGCTTTGCAGTGACCACACCTGAGGATTGTTACTATGAATCTTCGGAAAATTGGTCAGAATAGCATACCATGGCGCGAAGAATTCTACCAGGATAAGGTCTTCAGGGTCCACAACGGACTTGAAGTTGGTCGCATCGAGGTCAAGAACGTCTGAGGCGAGGACAGACGCAGCCCATAAGGAAAGTACCGGGACTAAGGTGGAGAGACGCATAGTGGGAGGAGGAGGAAAGTTGACGTGGGTTCAATGCAACTCGAGCGAAGTTTATACCATAAAAGTGACACGTAAGGTGACACGTCAGTTTATTAGATAAGCGTACATTCATCACACATGTTCCAATTAAAACGCGCCCGCACTCTACAGCAATTCGCATATAATAATAAATAACCGACAAATGTCCCTTCTGTGTAGAGACTAAGCCAGGGCTGAAATGTCGAACCTACTGCCTCTGACGTCACCACTTGCATATCGTTTGACACCTGCTGAAAAAGCGCGAGGGGGAGGGAAATCGGCGGACGTAGGGAATGTGTGGTCGCCCGAAGATGGAGGCGGTGAAGGAACTGCGCATTTGATATCAGAATTATACAAACACAAATCATCACGCAATCCCCACTTACTTCTAGAGGTCCTCGACCCATTTGCACCAATCCCATTAGCATTGCTGACTGAGACTGTCCGACGCCCCGGAGACGAGGCTCGAGATCCTAGCGGTGATGGACGTTCGGGCGGAGCAAGACTTGTCCTTTGAGGAGGACGAGGTGGCGGCGCTAATGATGACGCATTACCATTAGCTCCGGTAGATAATGCTCGTACGCGTGAAGGAACTGGTTGAGCTGGTTCTTCCTCTTCTGTCGGTTCAGAGGGTGGTGGTCTTCGTACAGGTGGAGGAGGGAGTGCTGTGGAATTCCTCACAGGTGGTGGAAGAGGAGCAGTAGATGCCGATCGGACAGGTGGAGGAGGTTCGATGGGCTCATCCTCTTCTACTGGCTCAGAAGGAGGCGGTCTTCGGAAAGGTGGGGGCGGAGCTGCAGAATTCCTTACAGGAGGTGGTGGAGGTGCAGCCGCCGTGGGCCTTGTAGGCGGTGGAGGTGCAGCCACCGTGGGCCTTGTAGGCGGTGGAGGTGCAGCCACCGTGGGCCTTGTAGGCGGTGGAGGTGCTGCTGCTACCGCGGGTCTTGTAGGCGGTGGAGGTGCTGCTGCTACCGTGGGCCTTGTAGGAGCCGGTGGTGGAGCTGCTGATGTAGGCCTTATAGGTGGGGGGGGAGGTGCTGCTGTCGACCTTGTGGGTGGTGGTGGTGGCGCTGCTCGACCAGGTGCGTGTGTAACCGGGGGTGGAGGCACCTTACGAGAATTCAGTGGACTTCCTGGGCCAGACGGTCGAGGCGGAGGCGGAGGAACTGGTCGCCCAGGCGAAGATGCCGCAGGAGAAGCTGAACGAGTAGGGGAACTCGGACGCATTGGAGGTGGTGGTGGTCTACGAGGAGTTGCAGGAGCCGACGCAGATGGTGCTACGGGCGGCGGTCGCGGTACAGGTCGAGGGGGTGCATTGTCTCGCGATCCAGGCAATGGCGGCGGTGCTCGTGCTGGGGTAGCAGGAGCAGATGGTGCAGAAGGAGTCTCGCGTTTTGGAATAACAGGTGGTCTGCCAATGTTTGACGCTAGTCCCTCTAAAGAAATGTGCGATGAGAATAAGGCCTCTTGGAAGGAAACAAATAAACACACTCTGAGGTACACCTCCTGTTGACTTCAGTTTCGGTATTCCACCAGCAAACAATCCTCCTAATTGAGGAGGACCACCACCTGCGCCAGGAGCAGGAAATCCCCCGCCTCCTCCCCCACCTCCACCTCCACCACTCCTACTAGCTGCAGCTTTCACGGCCGCGGCATCAACTAAAGGTGCACTCCTATCCTTTGTCTCTGCCTTCCTGAGTTTCGCGCCTTGTTGAATTTGCGCTAACAACGCGCTATTACCACTCATTGTGACGACGGATGGCGGTTAGAGTGAGGTCACTATTGCTGCGACGCAGTTCGCCACTGCTCCATGACGGCGAACCAATGAGACGGCGCCTTCCGCAAAGTCACGGCTCCGGATGCTGCTTTCCTCTTCTCCATTTCGTAGACACATCACATCCCTCTGAATGTACCCCACTTTCTGCAAGATAGGTTTGAGAGTTGAAAGAAACGGTATCTCCCCTTCGAGGAGGGTTCCGATAGGACGAACAAAGTCCGTACTTTCCGTTTTACAGTGTTACATCACTATCTGCCTGTAGTCCAATGGTGTCCATTCAATTAGACTATCAAACTGCTTAAAGATTATCTATCTATCATATCTCCTATTTAATTCAAGAAAGAATAAGGCACAAGGACAGATGATATATTGAAGTAAGTTCACCCCCGGATTGCCCATGCGCTTCTGCCTTGAACCGCCGCTTATCTATATTGCAGTAGCTCGGTGACGCCCCTCTTCAGTCCTTTTAGGGTATTATTTGAATGTAAATTGATTTGCCGTGCTTAACATCAGATCCATGAGAGCTGTAAATCATTCGCATATGTTCTGGTCGCAATCTGAACAGCAACCCCCTTGGTCCAAGCTCAACAATGTCTTCAGCCTCGGATCCTTCGTGAGAGTGCATATAAGTTTTATGATCCAGTGTTGAAATTTCTGTACCCTTTCGGACAACGAGATTCAGGAAGTGGCCGAGCTGTTTGTCGTACGTACGTACCTCCTGCTAATTGTCCTTTCCGGCATTCTGTTCTGATTGACGACCCCTCCCATGGGAACATTCAGTATGCCGGGATGTAGGATGCAGTACACCATTATGTACACCGATCTATTCCCATCAGAACAGAGTCACGATGGTTGCAAGAGTCCTCGGTACACTGCAGCTGCATGGTTTATGCTCGGTGAACTAAGAATAACTAGGGGTGAGTTGGATGAAAAGATGTATGACGCACACACTAACCAAATTCTGATATCTGTTCGTCGGAATTCATCTATAAGCGATAGAAAAATCCACGAATGCTTGATGCAAGCGCCATGATGCAAAGCTTAATAACTTCCGGGCTCTTCCAGGCAACCAAACAGATGCTGACTGCTAATTTCTTCTTGCCGCAATCAGTCTCTGAAACGTGACAATGTTTCTTGTCTTCGCATCTTTCAGCCATAACCTCCAAGGATTGCTACCTCTTTAGACTCTTCTGGTACCATTATCACGGTGTAAATCCGTCCCGACGTACTGGTAAGGCGGAGTTAGGCTTGGCATGCCAAGCCTTCGGATGTCAGTGATGCACCCTAATTATGGAAACGCCTCCACACATCTCTTTCGTTCCCAGAGACTGGGACGCGCCGGAGCACGAGTTAATATACCAGTCTTCTATCATCTTTGCAATACGAAGAAGTTTCTGCAAGCAGTTATTTGGCCAATCGTACTCATTGTTTTTTGTCGACACTCCTCTTCTGGGACCTGACGATTCTGTCATGTTAAAAATAGAGCCATTTCGACAGTGCTGACTGCTAACAATCTCGCTGGTTAGGAAGTAACCTGTGTGTTCAGCAATTTTTAAAAACAAAAGTACGTTAAATCCTCAAAGTTTCCCAAGTAGATCAAGGCAGGCTCGATGATCTTTTGCTTCATAAGGTTCATAGCAACAATCTACTTCAATATGTATCAACCTTCTCTGTTTGTCTATCGTACCCGTACTTTGGAATGTTTTATCTTCCCGCTCTTTTGGTTCCTAAAAGGAGACACACCGGTAGATTTCATGCGGACGACCATCAGCAAATGGAAGTCGACAATTCTACTAAAGACTTGCCCTGTGATTGGCGTACAAGCCTCGTTCTGTCTTCGAATCTGACCAACCTTTCAAGATTTCCTTAATTTGGAGTCATCCTTTGTACCTGATTAACTAACATTATCTCCCAGCTTGACAAAATCTTTGTTCTTTTCCTATGCTTGTAGTTACCTCACCCGATTGGCAGCAGCAAGATCTCTCGATAGGTCTGCAAGCTATAAAGGCTGGCCAGTTTTGCTTGAATTCCTCATTCTGAAGTGCAAGTATCTTCTAAAAGTCCAAGATGGTCTTCAAGTTACTTATCGCTTTTGTTACACTGTCAACCGTTCGTGGTCTGTATCTTTGATCTCACCCTTTCTGGATCGAAGTCGTTGACGGTTGTGCCATAGCTAGTGTTATTAACAAACGTGTTACTTGCCCCGATGGTAATATTGCTTCCGATGCCTTCGTAAGTCATATTCTCTTGAAATCTACCTGATTGTATCTAAGCTTCTAGTTGTAGTGCTGCAAGTTTTTCGCCCTCCGTGATGACTTGCAAAAGAATCTTTTCGATGGCGCTGAAGTGAGTATCATTTCAAAAACTTGTCACGTTGGAGGGGACTTACGGGAACAGTGCGGCGAAGAAACGCATGAATCGCTTCGTTTAACGTTCCACGATGCCATTGGTTTCTCCCAAGCCCTCAAAAAACAGGGCAAATTCGCGTAAGCATTGCATATTGTTCACATATGCTTGTTCGCTGAGCTCGCTATATAGTGGTGGAGGTGCTGACGGTTCCAGTAAGCTCTTGATTTTGAAACTTTTACGCTTGACCCTAAAGGATTTTTGCCATAGTCATGGCATTCGGGGATACTGAATTCGCATTCCGTAAGAAGATATCCTCTCCGTAATCATGCTTTCAGCTCAGAATCTTTTCCCAGATGCTAACGGTGGTATTGATGATATCGCACTTACCCAAATGCCTTTCGCTGCAGCCCACAATGTCTCATTCGGTGATTTGTGAGTTCAATCCTAATTTTTCTTTACTTTAATACATTCTCATACCGTGAAGGATCCAATTTGCTGGTGCTGTTGGTGTTTCCAATTGCGCGGGTGCTCCTCGCTTGGAATTCCTCGCTGGACGTCCACCCCCCGTTGCTGCTTCACCTGATCTCCTGGTCCCCGAGCCTTTCGATAATATTCCAAAGATCTTGGCCCGTTTTGCCGATGTTGGTTTCTCTCCCGCCGAGGTTGTTGCACTTTTGGCTAGTCACACAGTCGCTGCAGGTAAATGGAAACCCGCCATATCTCGTTCTATGCCCTAACAACCGCTCAGCCGACCACGTCGACCCGTCGATTCCCGGCACTCCATTTGACTCTACCCCATCATCTTTCGATACTCAGGTATGATAAAACAATCATATATAGGATCTATTATTTATGCGCTATTCAGTTGTTCGTTGAGGTTCAATTGAGGGGTGTATCATTCCCTGGAACTGGAGGAAGTGAGTACATTTTCTTTAGTTTCATTAATGGAGATTTTACAATCCTTGATTAGACCAAGGCGAAGTTGAATCTGCTCTTGCTGGTGAAATCCGTCTCCAATCTGACCATCTTCTTGCTCGGTAAGTATTGAACCTCAGCTTGTCTTCCCTTTCTCCGCTCTAACCTGCACTTTACAGTGACTCGGCCACCAGCTGTGAATGGCAGTCTTTCGTCAGTGAGTATAGCATATTCAGATAGATGGCATATATACTCAGATTTTCCACAGACAACCAAGCTAAGCTTCAAAGCGCATTCCGTGCTGCAATGGCGAAATTGGCTGTCCTTGGACACAATCGCGCTGATCTGATCGACTGTTCTGCCGCCGTTCCCATCCCCAAGCCTGCTATTGGCAAGGTATGTCCTTCATTTATAACGTCACTCGTAATAGTTAGGGATTAACGAACTGCGTAGGCCGCAACTCTTCCGGCTGGCAAGACTATGAATGATATTGAACAAGCTGTGAGTATGTCACCTATACTACAACGACCATACTTATACCGAATGTGTTAGTGTGCTACTGCACCTTTCCCAACTCTGAAGAGTGACCCCGGCCCAGCCACTGCCGTTCCTCCCGTCCCACCATCGTAAAGGTTGGTCGTGGAAAAATATTTACTCGCCTCCTATATGTAACTTTCATTCTCGTTTCGGTCAATAGAAATCCTTTCACTTCTCAATAGGCGGAGTTTGCGTCGACTGTAAAACGGACTGATTCATGGAAGAGACACGGTAAGAATGGATTGATTCATGGAAGACGTCTGGAACCTTTAGATAGACAACATAGAATATTTTACAATCAAAAACTTGTAGGTTACGTGCGTTTCAAGTGCTGCTCAGACATCTAATATGAGTTGCATCGACTTCAAAGACTAATGCGATTTGGTTAATGAAGATAAATGTCAAAATTTATCAGTAATCGGAAACAACCTCAATCACAGTGAAAATTTTCGACTCAAAGGACCATGCCTGTTTCAATTGCTGCCAGTACTCATCTGTGATAGTGGAATTAACAAGGATTCTTCGACCCCCATGCTCCACTCGTTAAACATCTAAGCTTGCAGTATCAACACCTCACTCTCCCCGTAAGATTTTTAGACTCCTAGTCATATATGCTTTCTTGGTAGTATTAAGAGGGTGTGGAAGATACACGATGCATGCAATAAATAGATAGGCAGTATTTGTCTCCGGGCCGTAATAAAGTATGTCAGATAAGCAGAAAGGCGTGAATCAATCTTTTACGGGCTGTAGTATCCATTAACTGGGCACTGCAATGGCGATCAATGAGCGTGATCAACACATCGCTCTCCAAGTATGCAATAGCAGTGCGGACAAGGCTGCCATTGATTTTGAGCCGTTCAATAAGGATACTTTGGCTGATGAAGCGGAAAGTGGGAGCCTCCTTGAAGATACGGTCGTAGGTAGGTTTGTCGAGGGCGACCCCGTGTTGGACCTTAGGCCTTATCCTTCACCTTTCCCCTGTTAATTGTCCCTTCCTGTTCTGATTAACGACCCCCTCCCATGGGAACTTTCTGTATGCCGGAGTGCAGTAGGATATGCACATCGATCAATTCCCACGAGAACAGGGTCACGATGGCTGTCAGAGTCATCGGTACACTGCAGCTGCATGGTTTATGCTCAGTGAACTAAGAATAACTAGGGGTGAGTTGGGTGAAAAGATGTATTACGCACACACTAGCCAAATTCTGATATCTGCCTGTTGGAATTCATCTATAAGCGACAGGAAAGATCTACGAATGCTTGATGTAAACGCCATGATGTAAAGTTTAAAGTAACTTCCGGGCTCTTCCAGGCAGCGCCGAAAGAAAACAACCGCATACTTTTAGTAATTTCTTCTCCTTGCCGCAATCAGTTGCTGAAACTTGACAATGTTTCTCGTCTTCGGATCTTTCAGCCAGAACCTTTGCTGCCTCTTTAGACTCTTCTGGTACCCTTATCACGGTGTAAGTCCGTCCCGACGCACCGGTAAGGCAGAGCTAGGCTTGGCATGCCAAGCCTTTGGACGTCAATGATGCGCCCTAATTATAGAAATGCTAGGCTCTCCACAGATCTCTTCATTCCCAAGGACTGGGACACACTGGAGCACGTAGCTGCCTTCTATCATCTTTGCAACATGAAGGAAGTTCTTCGGGTAGCAGTTTAGCCAATCGTACTCACCGGCTTTTGTCAACACACTTCTTCAACCTGGCGATTCTGTCATGCTAAGGATAGAGTCATTTCGACGGTGCCCACTCTTAAACAATTTGGCTGGCTAGGAAGTAGTAACCTGTGTTCGCCATTTTGCAATTCTCAAAGAACAAAACATCTCAAGAGCCAGTTACCCAGGATCAAGGCTATTCCTGAGCTGTTGCAGGGTCCTCGACGCTTTTCACTGCTTAAGGTTCAGAGTAGTATTCTCAACGTGCTCTGCTTGACCTATTATAACCTTCCCATTCTTTTAGTTCCTAAAAACAGACACACTAGTCCATTTCATGCGGCTGACTACCAACAAATGAAGTCGATAATTCTACTAAAGACTTAACCTGTGATTGGCGTGCAAGCCGTGTCCTGTTCCTCGAATCTGACCAACTGTCCTGTTCCTCTAATCTGACCAACTTTTCTACATCTTGTTATTTTGGAATACCCGAACCATATTTGTTCTTTCCTATGCTACTAGTTACCTCACCCGATTGGCAGCGGCAAATGTCTCGATAGGCCTGCAAGGTATAAAAGGTCGTTAGTTTTGCTCTAATTCCTCACCCCGAAGCACAGTTCTCTTAGTTCTAGAGGTCTAAGATGGTCTTCAAGTCACTTCTTGCCTTTGTTGCACTGTCAACTTCCATTCATGGTCTGTATCCTTGACCTCCTCCTGCTTGAAGTCACTGACTGACATGCTGCAGCCGGTACCGTTGTTAACAAACGTGTTACTTGCCCCGACGGTAACATTGCCTCTAATGCCTTCGTAAGTCATGTTCTCCTGAAATCTACCTACCTAGCTAAGCTTCTGTATAGTGTTGCAAGTTCTTCGCTCTTCGTGATGACTTACAAACGAATCTCTTTGACGGTTCTAAGGTGAATATCACTTCAAAAATATGTTGCGTTAGAGGAAGACTGACGGCATACACAGTGCGGTGAAGAAACGCATGAATCCCTTCGCTTGACCTTCCACGACGCCATTGGTTTCTCTCAAGCTCTCAAAAACCAGGGCAAATTCCCGTAAGCATTATATATTGTTTACATATACATGTTACTGAGACCCGATATACAGTGGTGGAGGTGCGGACGGTTCCGGTAAGCTCTTGATTTTTGAAACCTTCTGCTTGGTCCTAAATGACCTCTGCGATAGTCATGGCATTTGGGGCAACTGAATTCGGATTCCGTAAGAATATATGCTCCTTCAATCATTTTATCAACTCACAGTCTTTTCCCAGATGCAAACGCTGGTATCAGTGATATTGCAGGCGTCCAAATGCCCTTCGCGGCAGCCCACAACGTCTCTTTCGGCGATCTGTGAGTTTAGTCTTAGCTTTTATTTTATTTCAATGACAATTCTCACACATCGCAAAGGATTCAATTTGCCGGCGCCGTTGGTGTTTCCAATTGTGCAGGTGCTCCTCGCTTGGAATTCCTCGCCGGTCGTCCAGCCCCCGTTGCTGCTTCCCCTGATCTCCTGATTCCCGAGCCTTTCGATACTATTCCAAAAATATTGGCCCGTTTTGCCGATGCTGGCTTTACCCCCGCCGAAGTTGTCGCACTTTTGGCCAGTCACACTGTCGCTGCATGTGAGTGGAAAGCCTCTGTCCCTCGTTCTATGCGCTAATAATCGCTCAGCCGACCACGTCGATGCGACCATTCCCGGCACCCCAATGGACTCCACCCCGTCGGATTTCGACACCCAAGTATGTTACAACCATAATAGGCAATTTATATTTGTTTATATTCCATGCAGTTGTTCGTTGAAGTTCAATTAAGGGGTACAGGATTCCCCGGTACTGGAGGAAGTAAGTCGTTTTTCACAATTTCATTGGCGGATAATTTATAATCCTCGATTAGACCAGGGGGAAGTCGAATCTCCTCTTGCTGGTGAAATTCGTCTCCAATCCGACCATCTTCTTGCTCGGTGAGTAACATAAATCGTTTGGCACTTTCTTCTCTAAACCGTACTGTACAGTGACCCGGCCACCAATTGTGAATGGCAATCTTTCGTTAGTGAGTATAACAGATTCATTTATATGACATGTATGCTTAAGATCTCTCCAGACAATCAATCAAAGCTCCAGACCGCCTTCCGTGCTGCGATGGCAAAATTAGCTGTCGTCGGACACAATCGCGCAGATCTCATCGACTGTTCTGAGGTCATCCCCATTCCCAAGCCCGCTAGTGGCAAGGTATGTTATTCACCTATACAATCACCGGTGAACCTCAGGAGTTAACGAAATCCGCAGCCCGCAACTCTTCCCGCTGGCAAGACTATGAATGATATTGAGCAGGCTGTGAGTATTAGCACACGTACAACGACCACACTCAAACCTAAGTTTTTAGTGTGCTACTGCACCTTTCCCAACTCTGTCGAGCGACCCTGGCCCAGCCACCGCTATTCCTCCTGTCCCACCATCGTAAATACGGATCGTGGAAAAATATTTAATTGCTTCTTATATATAACTTTCATTCTCGTTTTGGTCAATAGAAATCCTTTCACTTCTCAATATGCGGGAATTTGCGTCGCTTGTAAAACGAATAAAGATTCATGTAAGAGACATGACAACTTAGAATGGATTACAAAACGACACTTCTAGAACCTTTAGGTAGACAACACAGAATATCTTACAACCAAAAAGGTTAACCGTTTCAATTACTGTGAAGGGATCTGAGAATCTGTATCTACTTGTAAATAAAGTAAAGCGAAATGGTTGATGGAAGTGGACGTCAAAAAATTATAATAATTGGAAGCTCGCATCGACAACCTCAGATCACACAGAAAGTTTTCAACTAAAAAAACCACGCGTGCTTTCATTGCTGCCTACTCATCTGCGACAACCGGATTAACAAGGATTCTTCGACCCACATTCCCAACTCCAAGCTCGGAGTATCAAAATCTCACACTCCACGTAAGAATATCATAGATTCCTGGACATAATATGCTTTTTTGGTGGTAGTAAGAGGATGTGGAAGATACATGATGCATGCAGTGATAAAATAGGAGTATAGACACTAGCTGTCTGCACCGGCAGTTGCACGGGCTATATTAAAAGATAAGTCAGATAAGCGACGAAAGTGAGAATCAACATTTTACGCACTGTAGATTAACTGGGCACTGTGGTGAACAATGCGCTTGATCAATCCATCCCTCTCCAAGTGTGCAATAGCAACGCGGGCAAGGCTGCCATTGATTTTGAGCCGCTCAATAAGGATACTTTGGCTGATGTAGCGGAAAGTGGGAACCTCCTTGAAGATACGGTCGTATGTGGGCTTGTCGAGGACGACGGCATGTTGGGCCTTATCCTTCACCTTTCCCTTGGACCACTTCTTTTTCTTGGCGGCTTTGCCGCCACCTGACGATGGTGCAGCTTTGGCTTTGGCCTATTAGCAAAAGATCAGTTTCAGTGTCATCCAAATCGAAACGCTCGCATCCATCGGAAATATAGGACAAACGACTGTTCCAAAACCGCCTCAGGGATCCACGATAGATATACGAGCACTAAGACATAAAATTGAAGTACTCACCATTATGTGTTGATGGCCGGGACGAGGATGGACGAAGGGAAAGGTTGGTGAGAAAGCCTTATGCCGTTGCCGCTGGTGATTAGGTAAGTCGACAGGCGCTGAATTGGTTCCGTTGACTTTTTGCTGTTACGGCCGCTGTTACACTTTACAGCTGTAACTCTCAGTCTAGCTGATTAAGACGCTGAGGTCCCGGTAAGATTTATTGAGTATTCAGATTTATATCTATTTGTTTAATCATCCTTGTCTTCAGGATGGTGTTTGATGCTAAAGACTGCCCTACAAGGTGTCCATAGCGCATCGATATCGAGGACTTTCCGCTATCTTACGCGTAAGAATCTTTCGTGGAGCCGTCCTTGTACAGGGCAATTCCGGGACACTTCTAGCTCCATAAAAGAAGGTATTCTCTTCTTGAAGACAGCGCGTTCATCTGCGGAAGGGACGGAAGACGTTGAAGACGTAGGATCCCTACCACATACCCTTGAGAAACCGTGTATCCGCGACATAGAACAGATATGGGACTCCGGAGCAATACCCGGGTCTCCGACAACTGTTGCAGAAGACCAGAACGACACGACTTCTCAAGATATCGAGGACGACAGTGGTGTCGAAGATCATGACGACTCAAAAGCCTTCAATGACTTAGCGCGTATCATATTTCAGGCATACACGGTGCCACCAGCATGGAGTGCGTACACCATGCTTCTTGAGTTGGATAAGAGACGCAGAGCTACCGGTAAGCGATCTGGAATCCCTAGGCCGGCTTTACATAAATTAGCGCGTTTGTTGGGGAAGCAATCTCCTCGTACACGAGGCGTTTTTACAAGCTTATTATCCGTCCTTACGACCCTCAAAAGTATCGGAGGAACCATCATGATTTGGGAATGGAACATTCTTATGGACGCCGCCGGCAAAGGATGGAGGAAGACATCTTTGGAAGACTACCGCAGTGCTCTCAGTATCTTTAGGGATATGGTTTCGACTTCCGAGGAACCCACTACGATAATCCCCAGACGTCTTCAAGTTAGGAAAAACCCCAATCGTCCAGTTAAACCACACATACGTCCTCAAGTTAAACCTAATATCATTACATTTACCATTCTACTGAGCATTGCAGCTCGAACGCGCTCGCCAGGCGTTCTCAGGCATGCAACATCTCTTCTGGAGTCATCGGGGTTACCTCCAAATCAGATCACGCGTCAAGCCTTAGTGCCGTACTATATCAGAACCAATGAACTCCATTTAATACGGGAGATCGTTGTTTCTGCCATTTCAGCAGGCATGGACATAACAATGGTAAATGCATATATTTGGGCGTACGCCTGCCATGGCAAATTACGCGTAGCAATGGAGATATATGACCACCTTCGCCGTAACATTTCCGTTGAAGACGGCGATCTCGCCAAACCGGAACGAGACATCAACCAAGAAATTGTAGACAAAAACCCCATACTATCTTTACCTGGCTTTCTGGAGGCTGCCAATATGCCTCCTGACGCTATAACGTATACTATGTTGATCCAAGTATTTTGCTATTATGGCGATCTGATAGGAGCTCTTACCATCTTTCGGGACATGATAACTACTAGTAGGGTACATCCTCCCGAGCAGCTTCCTCCTGATTCGGTCCAGAAAACGGCTTATTTTCAACCCACTATGACCGTGTACCGTGCCATTTTTCTCGGATTTGCTCGACATACAGGTGGACGTCGACCCCCTCGACCAATAGGCGAGGATGTCGATCAAGTACCTCTTCCAGAATTTGCTGCACGCCTCGCAGCCAGTAGATCATTGGAAAATACTCCTATTCCTCCCCCCAGGGTCATTTCATTCGACACGCCATGGTCACTGGAGAACTTAGATCGACTCTTTACGAGGTTCTTGGAGATGGGGTGGGAAGACAAGAATGTGCTAGATGAAGACGGCAACAAGACTATCCAAAAGCCCAGCGATCGAATGGTATACTGGATTATGATGGCCTATGGGAGAGCTTCCAATCAAGATGCTGAAATAATGTACAATGTATGGTGTCGTCTCCTTTCATGCTTCAAACACACCGGTCTCGAATTGGGGTTTAGCAATCGATTGAAGAAGTTGTCGAAGGATTTAAAGAGAAGATACATTGAGAAGAAGGGGAAAGAGGAGAGGAAAGAAGAGGGGGAGGAGGAGGAGGAGGAGGACAAGGACAAGGAGAAAACGGAGGACGAAGAAGATTTCGAGGACGAGGAGTACAAGCATGAGTTCGAGTATGACGAGTACGTGGAGAGGGAGAAGGAGGCTTCGTCATAGACATGGTTGCATTTATGCATGTTAAGACTCTTGAACAGAAAACCTTCCCGTGTAGTAGCGAGACGTATTTCAAGCAACAAAAATCAATTCTTCGCAATAAAGGGTACACACTGTAAGTATACAGGAATAACCAATACAACCAATATAACCGAAAATATAGTAATAGCTTCTCTACAGCCTTATAACAAAAATGTGATCTACGTAGATTTCAAGACAAGATATGGAAGTTGGAACCGTTAGGTGGTGGCAGCGGTTTGTTCTTCGCGCCATTCCTGGTATTCGTCCCATCCCACATTGCATACCCGACTCTGGAATCGTCGAAGATTTATGCTTCGTCTCAGCTCTTCACTAATATGACCATCCCATCCCGCCTTTCGGATTGCGCTGTCAATGGCCTCTATTTTAGACCATCCTTGTTCAGGCATTACTTCCGGTAGATATGTAGCGTTAAGAAGACGCTTGGGCTTAAAGAAGCGTCGAGTGGATGGCAACGAAGTAGAAGACGACAAAGGAGAAGGACTCGTAGACGAGTCAGACGATGGAGTAGATACCAAGGGAATGGTAGAAGGATGAGGAAAAGAAATATAAATTCCATGAACACCAACGGTCCAATCAAGGTAGGAGGAGGCATCTTCGAAGTCCGTCAGGAGAGATATGCTGAGTATATGTGAGGTTGTGGCAGAACCTGCAGATCGGCGAAGATACACACCAGCATTCTAATTTTTCTAATTCTCGTTCTTCGATCTTTCTGAATCGGTGATCTCTAAACGCACTGATGAGTGCATATTCTGCCAAACCTGAGTGGAGAGATTGTGGCTCAAAACTGCCGATACACCCTCGCAATCTAGGAAGAACGCCAGGCCTAGACGAGCGGATATTCCATGTCACAAATAAAGGACTACAAATATCATAGATGAGTAGAAAGTCGCCAATATCGAGAAAGGGATCTTACTATTTTTCGTCAGGGAATTTGGGAGGAATTGGTACTGCACCTGTTAGAGCACAGTAAAGGGTGTCGAAAGCATGGAAGCAGTGCTCCAGCGTGCATGTTTGATCGGGAGATGCTTTAGTAACGGGAGCTCCTGTATCCATAACTTTACGAGTAGTTTGTTATGACTGAACGTCAACCTTCGCAGCCTTCACAACACCCTATATCTGGCCTGTGTCAAAAGTAAAGTACTTTGGCGAAGTCCGACAATTAATTAGTCCTTCCTAATTTGTACAACACTGACTCAAATTGAGTTAATTACTAATTTCACTGAAATACAAAAGTCGCTATACTAGACACTTCTACCACCCATTAAACAATCCAATCCAAGCTAAGTGTCGAATCCTTTGCGCTTCTCAACAGTCGATATCAAAGAGCTTGCAGAGCGTTTGACCGCACTCTGCGTTCCACTTCCCTCCGCTTTCCCTGTTGCCTTTATTGAAGACTGTCCTATATGCTTCTTCGTAGTGCGTCCCGCAATCTCTTTAGGAGCAAAACCACCACCTCGCCCGGCCGCTGCAGAACGTGACTGCGATTCCTGTTTTGCCCAAGACGTCAACCGAGTGTTATCAACTGTGCTCGATCTCTTTATCTGTATGACAGCTCATTTCAGTAGCCTATCAATGCAAGGCCGAGCAAACTTACCTGATACGCAGGACCAAGACTCGTGCCCGCCTGCATGTTGGAGCCTGTACCAACGCGACGTAACAGCCCGGCTTCGATCTCGATATCGCCACCTAGCATATCATCATCTTCATCATCATCATCCAGCCAGCTAACATCCCCCACGTCGTGGCGAGAAGTGGAAACTTCGCCTACATCGTCCTCGTCCTCACGCTCGGCCACTTCGCGGACCTGGCGCGCAATTTCCGCAGCAGAAATAACTTCCATAGGTTCATCTGAAGAATCGTCTTCATTTGCTTCAGTTTCCTGTGATGGTTCATTCAAGAAGCCTAAAATAACATCTTCATCATCATCTAATGGTTTCATATATGCGTCAAAGAACGGCCGCGTCTCAGGATTTTGCTCTATATACGACATTAGCACAATGAAGTAATGTGAGTGGATGTGAACTAACCGCAGGCATCTAGGGTATCCCCTTCTATTCGCCTCTTCTTCAGGAAATGCTTGCGTGGTCTGCGCGTTTCGTCGTCGCTGTCACTGTCGGAAAAGAACTCCGCTCCTCGTCGTTTGGCCCGAAGTTTCCCTTCTATAGCGTCTCTGTGTAACTTTTCGATGACGACATCATCTGCAGCCTTATGCTCTCTACATGGGGTATTTAGTTTTGGGTTGGCAGCGATGTCTTTGAAAGACTTACAAATGCTTCTCCAAAACCTTATCCTCGTTAACATCAACTGCGCTGTCATCCACCAAGCCCTCAAGGACTCCGTCAGGGTCGTCGTCGCCTGCCTCTTCATCATCGCCTGTTTTAACATCACCAAAGCCCGGAAGAAGTTCATCGTCTGACTCTTGAGCCTCTTCTTCAATGAAGATTGGGGCTGGGCCCTGCTTCTTGGACGGTTTGTCGGCTTTGTTCCGTGCCAGAGCACCATTGCGGAGAGCATCAAATGCATTACGAACTGTTGGCTTAGGCGATGTTGCGGGTGAAGAATTTCTTGACACCGGGGATCTTCCTCGGACTAGACGTCGAAGACGAGGCTGAGACTCTTCGTCTGATTCTGTAGCGTTCTTTAGATCGAATGACAAAGTTTCCAGAGGTTCTCGGAGCGACCGAGAGGATAATTGGGGTGTTTGAGAAAGTACGAATGACCCAAAGTATGGCTCTTTCTGACTAATATGGGAAATAATAAAATAACGTTAGTGCAAGTCAATTATTATTAAAGCATACTTACGCGCTGCTTCCAGCTGCAGACTCCGTTTTCTGCCGTCTTGCTTCTTCGATCTTAAACTCCTGGTCCTTGCCAAACATCTCGTCAACTTCGCGACGCTGGGTTGCTGATATCTTAACGGAAGGCAGAAGACTATTAGGCTGAGTGAACTCGAACTCGCCGCCTTTCGGTGGTTGAAGCAAGGTATGACCCAATTGAAAGGTGGGCTTGGCCTATATGCCATATTAGCTTTACACGAAGAGTATGCCATTTGCTCTCGTTGCTTACCTTTTCTTTCGATGGGCTCTTTTCATCAAAGAAGATCTGAGAGAACCCACGCTTTCCTAAAATCGACATGGGGGCGTTATCCTCGGCAATGTCTTCACCGGGTTGAACAACTGGGGGAGGAGATAGGAACGCCGACGTACCCAAGTTTCGTGGTGAAGTGCTAGTAGACGAAACATGAGAAGCACTATCATTACGCGAGGGGCTTACAGGACCAAGTGTAGACTCCTTGTCTTCCTCGAGCAATACTCGTAGAACGCGATCTGGATTAACATGGGATAAAGATAAAGTTGGCAGTTCACTATCTGAATCTAATCTCCTCAAAGGTGTACGTTCCTTGATGAGGCCTCGGTTTGAAGAGCCTTGGGAGATGTCCTCTTCGAAAGGCTCGCCAAAGATGCGACCTCGTGCTCGATGTCTTGGGACTGGTTCGTTCTCCTTGTCGTCACTGGTGCTGAATGCGAGTTCAGCGCTGTTTTCTTTATCGTTACTAGGTGAATCGGCCGACCCTGTGATGAAGCTACTATTCGGTACAAGCACTGCGGGGTTCTGCGGTGTTACGTCTTCATCTTCATCATCGGAATGGAGAACAGCGTGAGAAACACGCCGCTTGGTGACTGGAAGATTTTCCTTGTCTGCATCCTCGTCAGACACGTCCATCTGGTCCGTCATGGAGTCATTGTCGTCTCCTTCCTCGTTATTGTCTCCAGGAATACCACTATCCTCCATCTCCGCAACATCGTCTTCATTAGCATTCTCCTCGCCATCAGCCTCATTGCCCGGTTCATAATCCGAATCGTTTTCATCGCTTTCTTCTCCATGGGCAGTGTCACCCTGACGCATAGAACCCTTCTCCACCCAATCTTGAACAGTTTCTTCAGCTGATGCATCCTGCTCCTTAAGCACCCCTCCTGCTCTCACCCATTCCTTCTTCTTCTTTTCCTCGATGTCTCCGCTCTGTTTATCAGCGCGTTGCAAGAGCATCTCGTTGAGAGTGTGTGGAGTGACAAGGCTCTTTGGTGGATTCCTTCCAACGCCAGCCTTGTCACTGAGGAACGTCGGTTTTGCTGCAAGTTCTAAGCTCGTTTCCGTCAGAGTAGTAGATTTCCGTGGAGCGGGCAGATTCCTGGTGGATTTCGAAGGACCTTGACGTCGTAGAGCAAATGGGTTGCCGGATTGCCGTTGGTGTCCGACAATCCCTTCAACTTCCAAGTCGTCATCTGTATCCGATTCTGTGGCCTGAAGCTTTGAATGCTCTAAGGCTTTACGTTTTTTGTCTTGTAATTCCTTCGCTTTCTTCTCGGCTTCAGCACGAGCCTTCTCCTCTTCTAAACGCTTCAAGCGGTTCGCTTCGTTGATGCGAAGAAGGGTATCCGTATCTGGCATCTCCTCATCTTCATCTCCATCGGCGTCGAAGTTTGGCTCTTCGACATGTACAGATGTGGGAGACGACGGTGTTTGTTTCCGAATTTTCACTGAGTTTGGACGGATAGAAGGTGCTCGCTGTCGCACTGAGATCCGACTTGTCTCTTGTATGTTGGTAGTCGAAGGGCTTGAAAAGGGAGCTATAGGATCTGAAGGTTCTTGTTTTGGAGTAATGGGGTCCGTTCTAGGATGCATATAAGTAGGGTTTGTGATGTAAACATGCTGCAACACACTTCAATTTACTGAATAAGCTCTGTACAGTATACACTTGGCGAGTTTGCGCTCGTTGTACAGTGACATGTTGATCTAGAGAATATATTAGCCGGCAAACATTGATCATAGAAGCAGAACACTCACTAGCCAACAGTCGTGCACTTTCCTTCTGCATCTCGGCTAGTTCTTTCTTAGTCAACTTCTATAAGGGATCGGAAATAGGTTAAAACATATTCTGGACAGTGAAAGAACACATGCCTTGGGTCTCTTATCCTTGGAGGCAGAAGCCTTCCCTTTAGCATCGTGGTGAACTTGTGTGTCTTCTGGCATAGGGCTCTGTGATTCTGTTTCGCTGCCCTTCGCATTTTCCACGACTAATTGCTCCATAGGAGAAGTTGGCGGCGTGTCGAAAGAACGTTCAAAAGGCGAATTAAACTTAGACACGCTTTTCTGTGGACTGTCCGAATCCGAGGCGGCACTGTCGTTACCCTTCCCCTTCGTCTGGGCGCGTCTGTGCTGGTTAATCTGACTGGCTTCTAGAGGTTGTGAAGATAACATCGAAGGAGGTTCAGACGTGAGTGAGGATAGAGAGCCTTCGAAAAGCGATTTACGCAAGGTATTTGGGGAGTATTTAGACGTTACCCTGTCAAAGGGTCAATTTCAGATGAAACATTGAAAGCGAAAGTGTCTCACTCAACGTCCTCCACTAACGTCGTACCAAGCACATCCTTGATATCTGCACCGTCATCGATAGCTTTCAACTGTGCTCGCCAACTGTAGTCGAACTTCGGAGACGACGTGGACGAGTCCTCGCTGTCAGGAATTACTTGGGTTTCCGTATTAGGGGGCGCTGTTCTAAAGGTCAGGATACGTGTAGAAGTGTCGGTGATGGGGTTCTCCGCCGTCTCTGTCGCGGCCTTTGGCTTCCCATACGTCCTTACGACGCGTTTAGGAGCGTGGTCGTCGGTTGACACGGTGTCGGACGCGTCTGGATGTTGAGGAGCATCCGAGGGAACAGCCTCGGGGGAGGATGGAGAAACTGTAGAGTCTGCTATGAACGAATCTGCATGGGCTAAGGCAGCCATAGGTGATGAAAGAGTGGGAACGCGTCGCACCAAGGACGCAAGACGGAACGACTGGAGCGTGATGTGACAACACGCGCGTGTCACTCTCACCGCTGAGGCCCGGCTGCTTACGAAGCCAGGCGCTAGGTCGGAGCCAAGTATTCGGGCTACTGTACATTTCTTTTCTTTCCTTCATCGTCGTTCTCCGCGTCCTCAAGAGCGCAACTTCAAAAATATGAGGTGAGCTGCTGTGCTTCATTCATTGCTCGACATCGTGCTAAACCGATTTCTAGTCACCGTAAGGTATGAAGTAACCCGATTCTTGGGGGTGTATGTTGTTGACGGTTGTCATGTCTCGCAGTACGAGGCACCCCGCCATGGGTCATTAGGATTCTTGCCCCGCAAGAGGGCTGCCCGTCATAGGGGACGCGTGAAGGCCTTCCCCAAGGTTTGTACACCGCTATCCTGCTCATGGCACAATACCAATTTTTTTTCTGCAGGATGACCCCAAGAAGCCCGTCCATTTGACTGCCTTCATGGGCTACAAGGCTGGTATGACGCACGTTGTCCGTGATCTTGACCGTCCTGGATCAAGTACGTGAACCTTTCCTCGTTTTTAGCTTTCATTGTCTGACATCCATTGCAGAGATGCACAAGCGTGAAGTCGTCGAGGCCGTCTCCATTGTCGAGACTCCCCCTGTGGTTGTTGTTGGTGTTGTCGGCTACGTTGAGACTCCCCGTGGTCTGCGCACGTTGACGACAGTTTGGGCTACCCATCTTTCCGATGAGCTCAAGCGTCGGTTCTACAAGAACTGGTACCGCTCGAAGAAAAAGGCTTTCACGCGGTATGCCAAGAAGAACGCTGAGGACGGCGGAAAATCCATCGCTCGTGAGCTCGAGCGTATCCGCAAATACTGCACAGTTGTCCGTGTCCTTGCCCACACCCAAATCCGCAAGACCGGTCTCAAGCAAAAGAAGGCCCATCTCATGGAGATCCAAGTCAACGGCGGATCTGTCGCCGACAAGGTCGAGTTTGCTCATGGTCTCTTTGAGAAGACCGTTGAGATCAACAGCGTCTTCGAGCAAGACGAGTGTATCGATGTTATTGCCGTTACCAAGGGTCACGGTTTCGAGGGTGTCACCCACAGATGGGGAACCAAGAAGCTCCCTCGCAAGACGCACAAGGGTCTCCGCAAGGTCGCTTGTATTGGTGCTTGGCATCCAAGCAAGGTCATGTTCAGTGTTGCTCGTGCTGGTCAAAGTACGTATCATTATATTATCAATTGTAGTCAAAAAATGCTAATTATGTTATAGACGGTTATCACCACCGTACTGAGATCAACAAGAAGATCTACCGTGTTGGATCCGGTGCTGACGAGTCCAATGCCTCTACTGATGCTGATGCCACCAAGAAGGTCATCACACCCATGGGTGGCTTCCCCCACTACGGTATCGTCAAGAATGATTTCCTGTTACTGAAGGGCTCCCTTCCCGGTACCAAGAAGCGTATCATCACCCTCCGCAAGTCCTTGATGGTCCACACCTCCCGCAGAGATTTGGAGAAAGTCGAGCTCAAGTTCATCGATACCTCCTCCAAGTTCGGTGTATGTGCATTTTCTCATATTATCGCGTGTAAAAAGCTGACATTCGCAAATATAGCACGGTGCATTCCAAACCTTCGAAGAAAAGGCCGCATTCCTCGGAACGCTCAAGGCCCGGGCATAAGCATATCTCGTTACCATGTCTCATGTCTTTTATTTTGTATGCACTATCGAGTATGGGTCAATGCCAGCTTATGACGAACCAACCGCCTATGTATTTTGTGACTCACAGAGCGACTTATAGTATGAATTCTTGTGCTAATACCTTAAGGGCACTGTTTTCCCTGCCTTCAAAGTCGTAATGACACATGCGTTTCTACTAGACTTTAGAGTGCACTTGATGGATGAAATGGACTCGTTAACAACATTCGGATGGAGCGTTTAAAGTTTTTCGTCCTGTCAGAATCATGTTGGACTATGAAGTTCGCAGTGACCAAAGTATCTATGCACCTTCGTTGACATGAGACTACAAGTTGAACTTCCCATCCTTATTACTTTAGCTAATAATGTGGAGGACTCAGCTAATGTCGATCTGGGAATGTGCATACAATCACATTTTTAAATTCTTTCGAAATGTGCCTCTACACTGAGCTTTCTGATGTGTGGTGAGGCCTTCCGAATTCCGTATCTATGTATGTGACGTTCTGTACTAGTGTCGAAATATTAATGAATAATCATACCACCCGTTGATCTGTATGAACGGTCTTCTCCGATGGTTGCGAAGTTGTTTGCAGACTTATGCAACCCATACATTGAACCTCAAGGTATGTTGTTTCTGAGAATTTCAGTGGGAGCCTATCTTCGAAAAGACTACATGCCAGGAACGAACGAGGGAAAGCAATGTCAAACCCGATCTGGTGTTACAGATTATCCGGTGTCCGCCACTGAGGAGAAGTTCCGTCGTTGGAAATAATGCTTGCGTTTTTCTTAGGCTCTGTAAAACTGTAACTATCGTTGCTGGTCAATCAAACGTTAGCTATCTTCATGGTCACCCAAGTTGCTACAAAATGTTAGATCAGGCAGGGAATGCTCTTAGCCCGAAAACCGTCTTCAAGTGGGTGGTTTTCGCAATATGCCAGAAGATTATCTCGAGAAAATTGAATGGTATCAGCAAATAAAATGATAACTAGCGCGAGGGTGAGATACGTTACTGGGTGAGATACGTTACTGGGTGCGCCCTTGAATTTCTCCGATGCGATCAACTACATAGTCTGCAATTGCAAGGCTAGCCGTTAATCCAGGGCTCTCAATACCCAGGAGAGTCACCATCAGTGAATTTCCAGAGCCACCAAACGTTTCTGTCGAATCCAAACGAACTTCGAAATCCTGGAATCCTCCTCGTGGGCCGACTAATTTAGGCCTAATACCTACATAGTCAGGCTTCAACCCCTCCAGATTGATATGCGGCAAGTACGTCGTGATAGCACGATACATGGCTTCCAACCTGTCTGGATTTTCATCCGCCACCAAATGCTTGGCCCAGAAATCAATTGCAGTGTCATCCGCAATATAACCTTCGTGTGTGTCAGTCGACGGGGGCATAAGCCATTCGATATCAGGACCAAAGCGAATATTCCCTGCCAGGTCCAGCGTAAGATGTGTGCCTAAGGACTGGAAATTAGATGGATCGGAATCAACATGCTGACTGGTCGTCAATTCGGGAACTGGATATATGAGGCGCGAAACGCTATCGACCCCTGGTCCGCGGTAAGTGGCGTATGAACCTCGAGCATAGTACATAGGAATGGCTTGATCTTTGGGCAGCAGTGAGTTTAAAACAAGATTTCCGTTAAGTCCCGATGCGTTAATTAGAGTCTTTGCAAGAAGAGCATCGGTTCCAGTTCCAGAGCTTTCTGCTCCATCTCCCCGGGATGTGAGCATCTGTACGACCCATCCCGACGATGTACCATCAGAGATTTGTCCCAGAGATGTAGTAGAATTATAAGGATCTACTCTGACCACCTTTGTCGCGTACACGATATCCCCCGCTTCAGACTCTCCGATAGCTTTCTCAAAGCTTTCCATAAGAGCATGAGAATCAACAATTCCCGTCTCTGGACTGTAGATGGCACTTTCAATTTCACGTGAAAGATCCGGCTCCATTTCACGAGCTTCTTCTCCGGATATCAGCTTGAGTGGTATCAGGGTTCCATTGCTATCAGATCCAAGCAGGCGCATTCGGTCTATTAGTTTGTCCAAATACGCTCGCTGATTATGTCCAGCAACGACGAGTTTGCCTATTTTGCGAAAGGGAATATTCTGCTCAGCACATCGGTTATAAAGGAGCCGGCGACCTTGAATGCAAAGTCGGGTTTTTAATGATTCGGGCGGATAGTAGATTCCTAATCATCGCATTGAAGTTAGCGATCACGGTCGACATGAATAAAAGAATTGCCTCTATAATTCTTACCTGCATGTATCACTTCGGAATTCCTAGAGCTATATAACTCAATAAGCCTTATAAAGCTCAGTTTGTTTCTTGAGCACTAGAAGCTTACCTCGTCTCCTCACCTGCACGGGAATGGCGTTCCACCAAATACGTTGATTTATCGGGGAACATCTTGCATAGTTTCTCTGCTATTGCAAGTCCCACAACACCTATATGCCAATCAATTATTAATTATATCGAATTTTCTTCCTGCAACTGTCAACTCACCACCTCCAATGATGAGGTGGTCAACTACTGATTCTGGAGGCTAGTAATACCATAACAACTCAGAGAAGCAGTAGAGGAGAAGTTAGATAATACTTACTCTGTATTTGTAGCGTCCAGACGCATTGAGGGATGCTGCAAGTCCTCGAATAAGCATTTGGGAAGATGCTGGTATCCTGGCCAAGTTCAGTTCAGACTTGTACGCGTGACGTCACATAACGGAGCTTTCCGATCTTTCCATTTACCAGTGACTGACCACCGCTTCTCCAAATACTCACTACAAAATGGCGTCCGCACCGTTGCCCAAGCCGTTCAATCAAGAGGAAAAACTTAAAGAAATGGACTCAGTGCCGCTTTTTATGCGATCGCTGCCGGATGAAGTGACCGATGATCCTGTAATCAACGCCTTACAAAGTCTTGCTTTCGAGGGTACAACAGATGGTATGTGAGTTTGAAGTCCAACCAGCTAGTAAATACTTAGTCTTTCCCTCAGAGGTCGCTGAAAACTTCAAGGATAAAGGCAACATGTACTTCAGAGGAAAGAGATACAAGGAAGCTAGAGATTTTTACAATCAAGGGATTGAAGCTGGACCCACTGACAAAGCTCTTCTGGAGGCATTACTGTGTAATCGTGCAGCGTGCAACTTGGAATTTCGTACGTTTATATGGCATTATAATATTATTTGTTGATGGGAACACGACAATGTAGAGAATTATCGCTCCGTCCTTCGAGACTGTTCTCAGGCGATTACGTTGAACGCACAATGCAGCAAGGCGTATTATAGATCTGCACTCGCTTTAATGGCTTTAGAGCGATTTGATGAAGCGGCTGATTGCTGCGTTCGATGCCTTCAGTTCGACCCCGAGAACGCACCTGTTAAGCAACTCAGAGATAAAGCACAAGCTAAGCGAGAAGCCAAGGAAAAGAAGCAGATGGAGAAGCAGGAACGGCTACGACGTGAAGCTGAGGCTAAACGGGAATTACAACAAGCTCTGAAGGTATATTCATCTTCTGATTCCTTCGACGTGTGCTTCATGAACTTTGCAGGCCCACAATATAATTCAAATCAATGACGATAGTGTCGAACCAAGTCCGTATGAAGCTCAATTGCAGAGAGATGATCCCTCCTCCCCTGCCAGCCTTGTTCTGCCTATATTCTTCTTGTATCCGCAATACGCAACATCGGATTTGATCTCGCAGTTTCACGAAGATGTATCTTTCAGTGAGCACTTGGAAGACATGTTCCCTTCTTCCACTGGAGACAGAGATCATCCACCACCCGACTGGGATACCAAGAGGGAATATCTCGCTCCCAATCTTGTCGTATATGCAATTACGCATACCAAGCGACTGTTAAAGGTGGGGAAGAAAATGACGCTACGAGAGCTATGCAATGCGTCTAAAGGAAAGGATGGCCAAAAGGATGGCCTGGAGATGAAGAACGGTTGCCTAACTGTTGTCGTTTTACCGAAAGGAGATGTGGAACGCAAATGGATAGAAGACTTCAAAGCAAGCCGATGACGAAAGGCGACATTGGTATGGCTTTCTTTCGATAATGCATCCAATGTGCTTATTGCTTATTTCAAATACCATAGGTGACCGATACTATTGGGCTATAAATTTCACCCTGGCTATGTATGGGCGAAGCAAGACTTCCGAGAAGATCCTAATTCACTATCTAGAGTCGTGCATTCCTATCAGGGATGCTATTACGAGAGTATCTGTTTTGATCCTGGGTCAACCTAATACGTTAATGTTGGACCATCAAGTCTCACCTGCATGGTCTTGGAGGAGGACATTCGTCCTTGATTGAGGCTCAAGTTACCAGAGATTATGACAGAATAATGTGACTTTCAGATTCGGGTATTTGGAGCAAGTTACGGATCAAAACAGGTCCGGTAGCTTACTCATGGAGTTGCAAGTGGGTGTGTCATCATTGGTGGTCTTATTAGGCAATTGGAGGAAGACATCTATTTTCTGGGTGGTTATGAACCCAAAGCGGAAATCCATGACGAAACGATATCTTCCCAATGGTTCGTCTCTGGACAAGGGTCCTCAGTCACTCAATGAGATAGGCTACGTTGTGAAAAAGGAGCAGTGTGAGGCAACATTTCATCTATACACTTAGTAACTGGATGAAGTATTTGAAAGCTTATGAAGCCAGGACTGTCTACGACCTTGCACACGATCGCTTAACAGGCGCATATACGCCCGTAATTCGTATATTCGTTAACGTTAAGGACCTGCGCGAACCTGGAAATCTTGCCTATTTAAATGCTAATAAATAATGAAGTTTACAAGTCTTCGGGACAGTCAACTGAGACATAATTGACGTGAAAGACAACAAAATCACGAAAAGAAGGAGATAGAAGGGGTAACAGCGGAGTTCGAATGTTTCAAGCTACTGCAGGTCGAACGATCGGCAATTGACGAGGTGTTGAGGCTTGGTTTGTCCTGTTCGCATCCTAGGCAGGAGGAATCCCCCCACCATGTCCCAATGGCTCAATGCTTTCCTCATTCTAATCATGGTGGTAGCGGTATGGCCAAGCCTCGTCTATGTCATTCGTGAACTTATGGAGCCCGTCAAATCCTCGAGATTCTTCCGTGCTACACGCAAAGGAAGTCTAATAGCCAGTGAGTGTTTTGTGTATCTTTTTTTCAGCCTCAGATCATAATATCTATCGTCGCAGAGCGCCCTGTTCATCCTGCAGATCCCCCAGTCTGCATGGCGAAACTTATAATGCTCCGTCACAGAGTAAGTCACGGACCTATCTCTCTAGAGTTCATCTAGTAACGTATTCCTTTCAGATACAACAAGCCAACGCACGGAGATCAAACCAAAGGCTGCTGCCTGTTACCCGACCCAACCATAATGTATATACCCATCCACGACACCGACCAGCGCAAAGCTGGTCAAATTATTCTGCGGCACCCCGTCGCTGGACCAGCATTCGGTACTGAGACTAATATTCTCATTCATACCATTGTTGCATTAGGAAGGGTCATGTCCGACTGCGAGAGAGCAGTCTCTTGTTTCACGTTCATGGGGTTTTATGTTGGGGATAGAGTTACGCCTTTTATACCTTTTCGTTCGTTTTCAGTTAGATATACCCCATGGATTTGCATTATTTTACGGTTAATAATAGTTAAAAGTAATGATATTATTTCGTCTATTCACGAGCGGCGGGTTTAGCTTCCCATGAGTATATTCTAGGAGCTGCGGTATCGTAGGTCTTGAAAGCGCCCCTTGTACCAGTCAAGTTCTCTCTGTATGGCTGTGAGAGGATCAAGGTAAATATCCCAAACTCCAAAATCAAAGCATTAGACGTACAGCCAACCAAGGTGGACGCATGGCCTGCATGATGGGGTCCTCAGTCGGAGGGTCTTTGCGTATGTGGGACAGCCAGGCGTGCCACTCCGGTGGAACTTGCGTAGCATTAAACCGATGCTAAACTCAAGTATCAGTGCCAAATTACGTCCCGGAAGGAATTCCGCAATGCTCGTACCTGCTGGAAATCCACCCATCGATGCCGACCTTTGGAGATTACATTTAACATTTTGGTGTCCTTCAAGTCTCAACCATCATACCTGGAATCTCCTCCTTAGGATTCAAGTTCTCGAAATAACGATTACCAAACCTAAATACATAGCTCATTATGAAGATAAATACAAGGCAAACATTACGCACTGGTCATGGCCTACGAATCGCCCGCTCTTCGCGTCGCCGATATATATCATCTGACGAAACCATTCCCTAAAATCATCTTAAGCGACCATTTATCTGCAACGAAACAACAAATACTCACTTAAAACCAACGCGCTGAAAGCTACGTAGCGTTCGAATTAGGGAGACCATGACTGCGCGGAGTTTGAAGTCTGAGGCGCGTCGAATTACATCACACAAAGTCAAGTACAGTAATGATATAAAAATAAATAATCATTGCCTTCACAGTGAAGGGATATATACAATAGTATTATAATTCCTGCTTTGACTTGCTTCCCGCAGCTCCGCCTACAGGTAAGCAGAGTGCTGGAGTAGTGCCTGTAACATGATATTCGCACTTCTCCGGCTCTGCGACGGTCAGTAACTTGTTTTCAGTCCCGCAGGATAGATGTAACTATATCATAGAGTTTAATCACACGAAATAATCATACAAATGGACACTCACAGTGACGCTGCGCATAGGCCCATTCCAACATTTGGCACCCCCTGTATAATGTTGGACAGTATAGAAAGCAGGTTCTCCCGGCTTCACATTTGAATCCTTATTCCAAGATTCGAATCGTCTACGAAAACAAGTTAAATACAGCTTCATAATTCACGATCTGAGGAACCTACCCCAAGTTATTATGGGAACTGCCTTTTTGTGTTGCAGATCCGAACAAGCACACCTCGTATGTATACCTTGCGGATGCTCAATGCTCTGATATTCTCAACAGAAAGCACACTTACTCTCCGGACTCTGTAGAGAGACAAAGGTCTTGCAACTTCTTCCATTCACCTTCAATGCCAAATCCTTCAGGATCGAATAGTTCCTTCAATTCTTCGGTGTCGTCACGCTTCTGGTCAATCTTGGCCTTTAATTGCTTTTCCGCTTCTTGGAATGCTTCGCGTGATTTTTCAGCCGCTAAAAATGATTAGTACCGCGATGACAAGAAGATAGAATAAACTTACCAGATGCGCTTACTGGTGTTCCCTTTACAATGCCGAAGGTCCGCAACCAGCTGAGGAGAGTGTCACGGAACGACTCATATTGGGAAGAAAATGATTCAGGAATATACGATGAAAGATCAAACACTATGAACAATCAACGCACTACTCTCGGTGCAAGGTACTTGTTTAACTCACATAAAGAAGTGGATTCTCCCTGATTGATATGATCTTCATGAGAGAAAAGAAGGGAAACATAATCCTGTTTGAGGAGGGGCTCAAGCTGATGCTTCAGTTGATCCTCGCTCCATTCCATTTCTTCTCCAGGAGTTATGAATTTTGCGCCTTCTTCAGCTTCACCTTCTCCGCTGAGGGCTTCCCAGCCTCTAACGGCTTCCAAAACAGCCATGTCCTGATAGTTTGGATTGTAACCACCCTTTAATGCCTCGAGAATGTCACCGAGTTGTTTTTCCCGTTCCAAATGCTTCTGATGGACTTTCCAGAGTGAATTCAGAGCGGATTTGTGGGTCATTAGGTTTTGGTACAAAGCTATTAAAGGGTATCATAGTTAGATAAATATACGCATTTATGCCATTACATAGATATCGACTTACGAGACTCTTTCTTGTGTTCAAGCGCAGCCGCGGAGATAGTTTCACTGCGTTCCATAACGTCTGTAATTACTCCCCGTCAATCACTGTATGCATAATCGTAATCTTTACATACCTTTCAATTTAGCAACCTCCTTTTCCTGAATGGCAATCTCTTTCTCAAGAGTAGCGACGGATTCCTCTAACCGCTTCTTTTCTTTATGGGCAAACGCAATGTACGTGCCACGAATCTTAGAGCCCTACATGCGATAAACGTGTTTAGCTCGTAAATATGGCATGATAATGAAATGTAGTTTACTGTTTTCTGAATCTTCCGCTCAGCGTCGATCTTCTTACGATATTCCTCCCCAATCTCCTGGCACCTATTGGGACATACGCCCGGGGCCTCGTCGGAGCCATCACAGCATTCTGACTCTATTCAATACCAAACTTAATGAGAACATAAACGATGTCATTGAATGATCAACTTACCACATAGACCGTCGTTTACCCTAGAGCTTGGGATGTGAGTACCTATGTGTCCTGCGTTGACACAGTAGAAATAAGTATCGGGACAAGCACTAGTGCCTATATAATTGGTTAATTTCATCTACATTTCAGCACAAGTAATCCACATACCTGGCTCGTCGCTTCCATCTGGACAGTCGCAGTAGTCGTCGTTCACTGCTGACCATGGAATGATCATAGAACTATTCAAACATTTCCAAGTTTTGGCGGATGTTGGGTTATATAAAGATAGTAGTTCGGGAGATATCCCACGCATTTGATACTGGCATCTTGCAGGAAGAGGGAGGAGGAGGAGCAATAAGTGAGGCAACATGAGAGCTATGTGAGCAACCTGCTGGGCGTGACACGTCGCGCAAGGCGCATCTGTGGTGGCAAACTCCGATCACTGATCCTTGCGCTCAACCGCTCAGCACTCAGCTGGACTATGAATTTCGAACTAGCGTCTACTATGTATTTCGATGCAGATTGCAAGTGTTGTACAAAAAGGGTACAAAGAAAGCAGATGGAGCTATTTATGAGGGAAGAGACTATGGTATTGTTATGGATATAGTGTGATGTGGATGAACAGGAAACATAATTGAAATGAAAGCCAGAACCCAGAAAAATCATGAGAGGAAAGAGACATAATATGAGTATGGGAAAAGGAGTCCAAGTGATGGTGGCATGGTTTTACGGACTCATCACCGCGCCCCGTTCTGGCGTTCGACTCCCGCTTTCGTGCTCAGAATCGGGTTCGGGATACCTATCTTCGCTGTCCACGGTACACAAGCTTTGCGTTTCCGAGCCAGCTGAAGAATGACCACGTATTGTCGGTTCATCGTCCGTCTCAGTGCCGTCTTCTTCCTCTGCCTCGACACCATTCTTTCTTGCTGCTATCTCAGAGTGCGTCGTAATCCCATTAGTCTCGCTTGCTCTCCTCTCCATCTCCAAGGCATTATGGTATCCAACGACTCCAGAGTACGTCTCTCGAATAGCATCGCCTTCCGACATGGGTTCTCCAGGAAGACGACCGCCATATGCGTCGGCAGCACCCATCCTGCGCATTGACGTGGCAATCATGTCCTGGGGCGACTGTGTCTGAGAAGGTGTAGGCATGATATCGATCCCAGCTTCGGTGTTTTGGGCATAGATTTGCAATTGCTCCGCATACCGCTGCATTTCATCCAGGGGTATCGCCAACCGAAAATCATTGAGGAGCAAAAATTGTAGTTCGAGCTGATTCAGCTCATTCTGCGGCAATCCACCAACCTAACAAAAAAAATAGTCAGCATCATGTAAAGACAATCGGGTTCTTCTTACGAACCTTGGCATAACGAGAATTTGTGTAGAATACATCGCTAAAGAACTTGGATGCAACAGTAATCCCTGCAATAACTAAACGATGAACATTATAACTATCAATAGCAAAGGCTCTGCCTGTGACTTCAAAGGCTAACTTCGACATGCGATCAAAATACACCAAAAGTGACAGGAAAACCTCGTTTGTAGTCGGACAGTATTTCAATATACGAAGGAGATATGCCTCAAGGGAAATTGTGGGGATATTGCGGGCATGAAAAGTAAGACAGGACGATGGTGTCGAATAAGATTCCCGAGAGGCCGAAAGGAGGGTATTCCATATCGGAGGGCGATGCACATGTCCGCCCTCCGAATGTGACACGGAATCCGCCGTTGTCGGGGTTTGCGTTGACCGTAGTTGATCGTTGGCAGAGGCAATCTGCTGTAGGAGTGAGGCAAGGAGCCGCAAAAGCTTGTTCGGGTCCTGTTCATGAATCTTTTCCAGCGGAGGAGGTATGCCTCGTGGCTTCGATGATGGCGGCTCCGAAGGTGCATGGTTTTCGGGATGTGAAGGAGACGGAATATTACGCTCCCCTGTAGACGGTTTCTCAGCAGTTCTGGTTGAAGAGGGGTCCGCACGACGATGTTCTAACGACGGACGCGTAGAAGATAAGGACTTCGGTGTATGCTTGGACGACCGGGACGAATGCGTCGAAGATGTTGAGGGATTTACACTTGAACTGGATGAAGTTGGATGCGAGCTTGGGCGATGAGTTGACCTCTGCCGTATGAGTGTTGAAGAGGCATGACTATCTGCTGAGGGTGTATGCGACAAGGGCGGTGCGAAAGCCAACATGGATGAACGATAATGCTTTGAACGACGTGCCAAATGGTGAACGTAAGGTGTAGAGGAGGGTCGGGAAATGTGATAGGTAATTAGGGTGAAGGTGAGGTAGAAAAGATAGAGGCGTCGTTTCCACAGTGGTGGATTGTCGTTGGCTGCTTACTGAAACCTTGGCCCAGTTGTCGGAGTTTGAATTGTGTGGCTTCCCTGTACCCAGCCGCGCTGAGTATCCGCCTTTCTCAACCCCCGAGACCGTCATTCATAGTCTCAGACAAAGCACAGCATCCATATTAACCCTATATGTTGTCACAGTCTTTGCAGCGAGGATATTGCGGCGGTCACCGTCGAAGGCACCCACGAACGAGACCTATGATCAAGCGACGCGTCTGTCACACGTTCCTCGCTAAAAATACTCTGTACCATCGCCTTTCTCCATCAATCAATAGGACTCCATGGCGTCAGCGATAAACAGGTGTTTTGCCTACCTTCCAGTATGCAAACGTGCGCGATGAATATAATTCTCTGGGCCAGTTGGGTTGGGCGTTGACGTGCATGGCTATTATGGTACGCATTATGAATTTCATTGATGATAAGTAAGTGCACCACATCAGACTACACAATTTACATTTTGTATTTCTTCCGTTACCACAGCAGAGGGCCCACATTCGAAAGAGTATGCCTCTGCAAGATAAGCTTCGGCAATAGTATGGCCAGTCAACTTGCGATTCATCAGCGGCTTTGGCCATTGCCTCATTGGGTCATGAAAGCTATGTTCAGTTTCTCATTGGTAAGAAGATGCTCTCTGTGGGTCAGGGACTCTGCTTTCTCGAATGAAGGCTGAGGTCACAATTATTTAATTTCCTACATTCACAATCTTCAAGATGGGACGACACTCAGAAATAGTTTCTTTCGCGCCATACTTGTGCGCAAGTAATCCGTTTTCCACTCCTACCGCTCGGATATACTACCGGAAATGAACATGGGGGCAGTGACTCGGTCACAAGGTTTCGATAAGCGTAAGTAGTTCAAGATGACTTTCCAAAGCAAAACGACAATCACTAGTGACGTATCTCTTCGAGTTCGTCTTCTCTACAAAACTTTGTGATATCTTTTGTCGCCCTAGTTCTACAGATATCTAGCAATGGATTGCTGTATAACCTCTTGTGTTTGCTATTCACTTGAAGTGAATATCGATCGATTTCTTCATATCAAGGCATGCCTTCCCCATTCTTAGTCATGTCTTTTCGGCTCAATCTTTTCCAGGGAAGGAAGCCACTAAGATGGGCAAAAGAAAACTCTTGTGATTTTTTCAAATATCACCGGTATTAGGGGTTCATATCTCATCGGGCATTATAACGATAACTAGCACAGTACAGTACGTAACACATCTTTAAAAATGAAGACAGTCGTCAACTTGTTTGACTTAGACTTTCACCGTCTCCCGATAAGAAATCGGGCCTGTTTTTTTATTCTATAAAAGGATTTTAATATTGACTATTATAACAGCAGTGAATTATACTAAGATAGTGCATAGAAAACTGAAAACCGGCATTGATATCTACATCAAGACTAGGCTCTTAACTTGGATACCGAGTACCGAGTACTCCTAGTCCTTAGTACGATGCATTCAAATCAGCTGTTAAACCCAGTCTGCTTGCCCCGTGGCCTAGACCCAATAGTGTCTTCTCTCCCAAAGTAAGTCCTGTTCTCACGGCTGAGCAACTTAAGAAGCCTCCAATAATTTATTGATGCTTTTAGGTTCCAATACCTTGAAGCGGGGGAATCTGGGAGTATAATACTTGAACCACATTCTACTGTTCTTGAAACCCAACTCATCACCTATTGGTAACCGGAAAGCCTCTCGAAACCGCGATCCTGGAGCAGGCTTTGCAGATTTTGCCATTTGAGGGAGATTAAATTTTTGACAGCGTTCAGGGCTGCTCACCCGATACTGCATCCAAGAATTACACAGCACGGGTGATCTCTTCGACAATTCATTTTGATCCCATGACAAGCTTTACAATTTATAACCAATATTATTGCGTGGAGATTTCGTTCGGTATTCCTGTTTAGTAAAGGGGAAACCATTGTAGGTTAAATATTATGATAGAGGAGTAAAAACCATGCCGATGTCCTTATGTAGAATACTACGCGTCATATATGTCTGGTAAGTTGCTTATTTTGAAAGATCCACAAGCTTTCATGACTAAAAAACCATAATCCTCCAGAATTCTCCGACCTTGTCTATGGTTCTACCCTGTGTTTATAAATACTTTCTCTTTGAAAGTACTGTAAAATCAGAGCCTGTAGCGATGTGCATCATACTGCGGTAAGATCTTTTCACCAATTGCGGTTGAGGTCGCATCTCACCGGATGTTTGATATATATATCTTCTTCAAAATAAATAGGAATAAATCCGGGAACAAAATCTGGAACAAAATCGTTACTGTACCTATAACGGGCAATGTATTCATTTTGTCAGCAACATTCAATGACGTGATTCATTACGGGATTTGGGAACGACCAGCAACTTGAAGGTTTGCCATGCATATTTGGCAAAGATTATTTGGCTACAAACAACGTGTAATGATATCAAGAAAGAGTTCAGCGCACAGCAGCATTTCTTCTTTTGGGAAGCTCCTTTGCAGAGCCTTCCACAGCTGCGATGGAAATCAGAAACTCGGGTTTGATGGTAGAGCGCTTAGAGTGCTTCCTTGAAGATGGCGACTCACATCTTGATTTCATATAACAGACCTTTATCGTCCAATTAATGCATTGCTTCACGACGAGAAACATTTTAAATCGGCTCACCGACAACGCCAGACCGCTTACTTGTGATCAATAGACTCAATTTTGGTCATTTACCTCTGGTTAGATAGTTAGTCGATTATAAGGTGACGCTGTCATCTCGGAGTAGGTCTTTGATGTGAGCGGCAGCTGCAAATAGTGCCAGGGTTCCGAAAAGAACAATATTACGCTTGTTTATTAGTGGTGGTTGGCCCCTTAGTGTGGCCACTCTGACTGATATGGTCAATAAAACACATAAAGCCTCTTATGTCAAGTGACATCCCATCGATCTAAACTTGAAGCTTGAAGTCTGTCAAGCCCTTGTAAACTGGGAAATGAATATAGGGACGGTGGCATAATCCAGATTTGGGCATGGGGATCCGGATTCTTCTATCGGGTATCCATGGTCCCCTTCATGGAATAATATCCAGACCCAAACGTCCGTTAATAACTCATAATACAAATAAGCGGATATCGTTAGCATGTCATATGAGCTCGTATTTATTAGGTTTCGAGAGTTCTATAACATATAGCGTTTCTCTAGCCGTAAACTTGCAACAGATAACGGAAGTCATGACACCCTGACTCGGAGTTGGCAATGTGGCTCTGCATATCAATATGACGGCCCTGTTGACAAAATTTTCGTGGGACTGAGGCCAAGGGAAGAGATGGCATATATTTGATACGATGAATGGCATCGCCCTCGTGAGAAACGTCGATTTGATATAGTACTAGCCGTCTTACCCGAGGACATGGTGCTCCCCAGGCTTCTTCTTGAACAGGTTTCCCTCTTCACCTCATCTTCACGTTCAACGACGGCGGGACTGGATAGCCTGCCTCTTTTCTGACATTCTTTCATTCTATCCCACTGGTTGGCCGTGCCTTTCCATTCCACTTTCCTTCGCATAAACAAGAAAAATGTCAAATAGTACGGATAATATTCAGGATTTTCTCTGTAATATAACACTTTGTGAGTAATCTCCTGGATCGGCTCTCTTAACTCTAACGGTCTCTTCTCAAAAATAGTCCAGGAGCAACAGCATGCCTTTCCTTTCCCTGCTCGTGCTACGATCATAGCATGGCAATTCTTTAACATATCAGCTTCCCAAGTCCTTCTCCCCATCCTTGTGGCCGCCCTCTATTTTTCCAGTCCTCGCGCACCATCGATGCTTATCAATGTAGTTCTTACGTGGATCGTATACGGGTTGGTTGCCAGTATTCTGTTTGTTAATCTCATATATATATATATCGCATATTACTGTGCTCACCGAGATGATAGGCTCTATTCCGGTCATGCAGATCCTAACTCCTGCGAGCCACCGCCATTGTTGTGTTTGATGGACGCCAGTTTATATATTGCTCTCCCTACATTGTATGCAGCAGATGTCAGCGAAGATAATAGGATGCTGACTTTAGTATCACAGGGTAACCACGGCGATATTCAATGCAGTCTTGCAAATATTCTTTGACGTTCGTAAGAAACTGGCCCAGTCTGTGGATGAGAAGGATCACACCGTCCGCCGTATATGCGTACGTTGTTAAGATTGTGCTCGTCATTCACGATCTAATTTTTTTTACAGATGTTGGTGTCTCCATACATCGTCTATGCCATCTTTGCCACCGCTATTGCTGCAGTATGTTATAATTCATGTTTTCCGGCGAAGAAGCTAACCTTTAGCTTTCCAGTCAGGGGCTTCCGGGTCATACGAAAAGACTGTAAGTCGAACTCGCAGGATCTTCTATTGTTCAGTTCGGTCCAATTTCCTGTGAGTCATAAAATATTAAATAAAGTAGCCCATGAAGCTAAATCATACCTTTTCGGAAGGTCAAACGCTGTTATTGGCTTCTGCGCAATTGTTTTGTTCACAACTCTGGCCTTCGGAGGTGGGTGATTTGTCGAGAACAATTTAACAACGCTCTAATATCCGTATAGTCTGGACTGCAGTAGCGCTGAAGAATCACTGGACGAGATTGCATAGATCAGTGAACTCTCGCTTGGATTTCGGCTACATCTTCCGCATGTTTGGTTTCTTCATCTATGTCTTTGTAGCCTTAACGTAAGTTACCCCCATCATTTACATAAATTATATACTCACCCTTTTCCAGTTTGGCTTTGTTACCCAAGAAAGTACTTGTGCTAGAAGACATGTTGATGGCATTGAGTACGTCCACGCTATCCATAATTCATTGTATTGGATCTGATCTCTCTTCAGTGGGATATGTTGTACTTCTCGTCTTCGGTACCAGAAGGGTAAGTTGAATTTGTTCTGCACGGAAAATATTCGATTTGACCGAATTTTCAGACGATCCTGAATGCATGCCTCACGCACCTTAACTGCTTCTACCGATACAGAAAATCAAGAGAAAGCAAAACTGCGGATAAGATGCAAATGTTCGCTTAAGGGTGACAGATAGGAAGTTAGAATGTAAAAGAGTTTATTCGGGGACTTTAAAAAGGACTCGTTGTGTAAGGTGTCGCTGGATATTGTCGTACTATTGTATTTTATCGTGTTCGTTTTCGAACGTGTTCATAGTGCATTTCTTGAGTGAAATGGAGATTTTCTTTTTTCCCAGTTCAATCGTTTTCCTGAGTATATAGCTCAAGATTTGCTTTCGATAAGTATGCCGAAGAGGTTCAAGTTATTGAAGCTCAAAAGATTGATCGGCGCCTTTGCAGTTCGGGATACCTTTCCGAGCGCCAAAATTTACAGGTTAGGTCGCTCTCCATGGCTGTAAGTCAAAAGGTGTTTTCGCGAAAAAGCTCTCCATAACGTCTTATCATATATAGTCTCGCGGTCTCCCTGCTTTACGGTCCTTTTTAAAGGCACCACGGTATGGCCTATCTCGCTCAGCATTTTTTTCGCGCTTGACCGTCGGCCGTGCAGGTGTCGCGTTTCCTTCCCTTCCTCGAGATGTATGGCTACAGCTGCAGCTGAGACGGCATCCAAACCACCACCTCTACCGCCAGCGGGAAAGCCTGCCTCTACAGATGCCCGCGTTAACAACCTCGTCGACCAGATTTCTGGGTTGACTTTGCTTCAGGCGGCGGATTTGGTCGCAGCATTGAAGGCGTGTCAATTTTTGTCTCATGTATACGTCCACTAACTGCCTGATTTATACAGTCCCGTCTGAACATCCAAGAGATTGCTGCTCCCGTTGCTGCAGCGGCAGCTCCTGTAGCAGTTGAGGTAGAGGAGGCGCCGGCCGCCGTGAGCTACTTCCTTGCCCATTTCGAAACGCTTAAGTTACTAACGCATGTTATAGGAGAAACCGAAGGAGAAGACTGTCTTCACAGTCAAACTAATGTCCTTCGAGGCAACCGCCAAGCCAAAGATTATTCGCGAAATCAAAGCCCTCATTCCTAACTTGAACCTGATAGATGCGAAGAAGTTCGTGGAGTCGGTTCCAAAGTCCGTGAAGGAAAATCTGCCGAAGGAGGAGGCGGAAAAACTAAAGGCGACTTTAGAAGCTTTGGGCGCAAAAGTTACTTTGGAGTAATAATATACATCAACTTTCTTCTGCAAGGGAATTTCGTCCCAATAACAGTATAAAATGGAAAGCGTCAAAGGAAAGGAAATATTTAACACGGTTAAATTGATACAAAATTCAGCGCGATGTCATAGAAGCATGGAATACGAAAAGTCCCAACCAGAGCAGAGGGTTAATTACTTCCTAAGTATTCTTCAATCTTCGGACAAATATCGATATTCGAAGCGGAAATCGCTCTTTTTGCGCTGGCACCACGAGCCTTCCCAGTCGAAATAGACGTATACGCCTTGCTCGTATTCGTCCGTGATGGCCTGCGGTTCCGAATGACGTTGGAACCATGTGAGATATTTCACATGGAAGCGCCATGACTGCCTCTTGAGTTCTTGAGCAGCGAGATACCTAGAGTAACGTGGTGAATGATATAAGAAGTGTGCGAAGCATCAGACATACTGGAAATATGTTCCCGGCATATAATAGAACACATAAAATAGCGTCTCTACATCAAGCTTCGCGAAGAGTGCGGGGCTGCTTAGCACGGGCAGAAGGGTCTGTGGGTAGTAACTTGGCGTGGCAAACGGATTCCTCGGCGCATAGTATTTTGGCCTGAAATGAAAGAAAGATTAGATTCTTGCGGAAAAGTACTACGCACAAGGCTCACTTCTCAGTATCCTGGGGCAGAGGGATATTTGAGTAACCAGCATCGAGTACTTTGCTTACTTGAGCCAAGTCTGCCATACGGGTACCAGCTTCATAAGATAAAAAAAACTAAATGGCGTGGATTTACGGATGATAACGGAAGAATACCTTTTTGCTTCGCACTCTCGAAAGACAAAACCAAGTCACCCATACCAGGGAAAGAACCCGCTCTCGCAGTGGGACCCGTCGCCGACGTAGGTCGTGGGGCCTGTTCGGACGCATGTTGCTGAGCTTGCGAAGGTGCCAATTGCGCTTCGGAGCCTAACCCTAGTTGTGGTGGACCCGAAGCCTTGACGCCTGGAGGATATTGCAGGTTGTTCGTGGGAGGGAGCGGAGAAGAACCATTTGAGTGAGTGGAGAATTGCTGGACCTGTTGCGGTAGTGGCGAAGGTTGTTGGATGGGAGGTTGTGCTTGTGCTAATCCCGGCGGTACAATGCTCGATCCATTTGTCTGGATAATATCGTTTTAATTTAACGCGTTAATAAGTATTGTAAGTCCATACCTGCAGGAATGGGGCCTGTGAATGATGCGTTAACGGCGATGAGATCGAGGCTGTAAAAGTTGATTATTATTCAACAACATGGAAAGTAAACGAATAACGCACCACCGCGAGATGGCATTCGCTGAGGAGATGACGTGGCCGCAGGAACCTCTGAAAGAGCATGGCTACTTGATGGTGAACTGCCCGTCGACTCTAGCGTGCTAGGTGGCGGTGTTGCTCTTGAGCCTTGGCTTGGCGCTATGGGCTGAGATACTGACGCAGAGGATAACATGGGACTTGCACCAGATACCGAAGGATGCGTCAGACTTGGAGACACTACTGCTGCCGCCGATGAAATTTGGTCTGACGAGGACGATCCTGGAGTAACAGGTTCCGGATGACTTGTTACTGCAACAGTGGCGGATATTGACGGCGTAGACGCAGCTGCTGATGTTGTCGCGTGTGTTGTTGACTGCTGGAGCGATTGTCATTAGAATAGAGATATTGCTTAATGCTCGTTTCAATACGTCACCTGAGGAGCAACAGCTGCCGCTGCCGCTGCTGCGTACCGTATTGGCGGTAGAGCTGGCGGCCGTGGTGCAGGTTGAGGTAGGCCATGTTTTAGGATACTGGACATAGGTTGTTGAGCAAAGTTGGCCGTTGGGGGCTTCGCCGCTACACGAAAAATATTTAACTAGAACACCAATAGTGTCATGGTACACATACGTTCTGGCACTTTCTCTGCTGTTGGTTCTTGGAGGTATTAAGCAATAATAATCATTGATTGATTAGGATACTTACTCCGTAATCCTAATGCCGGAGGACGTTTTAGAATGGGACTTGTGGGCTGGAAGGCAATGAGAATACGGATCGGCTAAACAGCTGATAGACGTACCTCGTCTTTCCGACTACTCGTAACACTTTCTTCATCATGCGCGGTCTTCTTGGTAGACTCTTTTGGAAGCCGAGAAGGCATGTCTGATAATAATGAGAGTGAATTTCGAGCGATACTGGAGCGGCGTACCTTCATTATCCGAACCGGATTCGCTTTCTGTTTCAGGGCCGTCTGGCACTGTAACAAAGGCTTGATCGTCAAGATTCAGGTCATCATAGATTCCCTCATCTTCATCAAAGTCCTCTTCCTGGAGGGAATGTCAGCAGAATATCCAACGGCCCATATTAGAGTACTCGCCGTATTCGTCTCTACGAAGTATTTAATGTCATCCTTCAGGTCCAGAATCTTGTCTGTTGTTAAAGAGCCATTGTCCATTAACCGTAAGATGAGTTCCAGTCGGTCGATGTGCCACCGTCTTCGCTCGTTCAGATGTTCCAGCTGCTCTAGGCGTTCAGAAGTGGCATTCCCTTTCTTCTTCTTTCCGCCCGCTTGCAGCGTCTCAATCTCTGCTTCAGCCTGCTCAATCTGACGACCTAGATCCTCGACCCAGCCGCCAACTAGTTCTGTTGTTTCGAGTTTCTCTTGAGCTTTCGGGTCAAGCTTCATTGCCGCTATTAAGCCCTCCTTGGAGAATGCTTTCGTCTTCATTTCTTTCTCGCAGGCTTTGAATTTCTCCATTTGCTGAAGATGAACATGTTAATAAGAGCTATATAACATACACAGAGGGACAAAGATGGGTTGTGGCATAAGAATCCTTACACTCTCAATCAATTTCCGATGCTCAACCAGTTGTGTCTTGTCCTTGATTTCGCTGCTAGCCTGCCACGATTTTATTTGATCACGCATGCGCTGCAGCTTCTTAATCTGTGTCTTGAGGTCGGCCTCGAGTTTCTCCTTCTGGGTTGGATTGGAACTTGAGGACATCTTTTCGTAAATGCTGTCGAAAGCCTCACTGCCTTCTTGTACTTTCTTTAATGTCCGGTCAATCTCAGCTGGAGTGGCATTAGCAAATAGTAAATTCCCGAGTAAGTCCGAATACCTTGTAGCTTTCTGGCAGCCATGGTGGGCGGGTGTAGCCTTCACGGCAAGTTTACTAGGGAAGCAATAGTGGACGACTGTGGGCGTGTGTGTGTGCACCTCAAAGCCGAACAATAGACAATGACATGTCACGGTCTCAGTATTTCGGTCAAATGGGCCAAGCGCAAAACACCCGCAACAAATAGGGATATGCTTAGGGCACGAAATGTAGCGATTAATGTCGAGGGTAGTCTCGTATCACTTGTTAGGCAAACAGGATTCTCTTCGTAATCACGAGTGACGTTTGGGAAGAGCTAAATCTATCTCTGTATCATGCCAGAAACAGCTAATGTCGCTTTGTCCTTGTGGTCACGTCTAGGCGACTTGTACGCGAATTGATGTCCTTGAAGTAAAAGGAGCACCAAGGGTTGGAACGTCCCTCGTTTCCCCCATGAGACACAGTTCGTTGCCAGTCGATCACACAGCGAATGCACCGACATCAGTGTCGAGAAAATAAGGCACTTCTCCGGCCCTTGTGCATGAGGTGCTCCCGACTCCTGTGCACGGTGGGATAGATACGCCTCCAAGGCGACTAGAAGGCGCTGCGCAGAATGGGGGATATGCCAATGATATATCTGTATTGTGCGCTAATTATGTGCTCGGATGCTTGGACAATGGCCGGCGCTAACCGCACCTTCGGGCTAGATCGAGCACAAGGATACCTTCTTGTCTCCTGCCCTCACACTCTCTACCATGAAGTCTCTACGACGCTCCATTAACAACAAGGATCCGTCCAATGCCCCCCCAATATCCCCACCTGCGGCCCTTCCTTCTCTCCAGAGGCCTGCGTCCTCCGCTAAGATGCCTCCTAAGAAGGTCATTCGAGCCCTGCAATCTTATCGTCCTCAAGCACCCCAGGAACTTTCATTCCAGAAAGGCGACTTCTTCCATGTTGTATCAGAAGTAGATTCCGGTCCAGGGTGGTACGAGGCACATAACCCCATCTCTGGAGCTCGCGGTCTCGTTCCCAAGGCCTATTTTGAGGAATTTCAGAAGAATAACGCTGCGTGAGTGTAGGGACGTGTCTGATGCATCTTTATCTCATATCTGCTTCTATTTTCCAGGGCAAAGGCACTCTCTCCTACCGGAACTCCAGTAGCAGGTAGTCGAGCGAGCACCGTCAACGCCGCAATGCCCGCACCTCGATTCCTATCCTTCTATGCCATTGTCCAGCACGACTTCACTGCAGAGCGAACGGACGAACTCGATGCAAGAGCTGGAGATTCAATCACAGTTGTTGCACAATCAAACGAAGAATGGTTCGTTGCTAAACCTATCGGAAAGCTAGGGCGGCCGGGTCTCATACCTGCATCCTTCGTTGAACTGCGCGATCCGGCCACAAATACACCACTGGCTGATGTGGACGGAATCATCTCTCGCGGGGAATTGCCCAAGGTTGAAGATTGGAAACGCGCCATGCAAGAGTACAAACAATCAAGTATATCTCTCGGAGTCATAGATAGACCGTCGAACACACCTCCTTCAGCTACTTCTCAGCCCAGTCCATATGGGAATCCCCAAACACTATCAGCCCATTCTCCAAGCCCCGATCAATATGTTCAACAGCGGATTCCATCACCTCTGCCTGAAGACAGGCCCCCAACACCCGTTTCCATGCAGGATAATAATATCCTTCCACCTGGCCTTGTTGTGTCCGCGGAAGTTGTTGGATACCATTTCGAAAACGATGAATACTGGTTTCAAATCAACGCAGTATACCAACCCGATGATCCCTCTATACCTCCTAGGCATCTTGTGCTGTTCCGGGTGTATGATGACTTTTACGATTTCCAGGTCGCACTTTTGGATGCTTTCCCCGTCGAAGCAGGAAGACAGCCTCCATCTCCAAAATCCGAAGGAGGACCATCGGACATTGAGCCCACACGTATATTACCGTATATGCCGGGACCTGTGTCACAGGTAGACGATATAGTCAGTGCTTTGCGCCGCGAAGAACTGGATGAGTATCTGCAACAACTTTGCGCATTGCGAGAGATTAATGCTGTGCATGTCTTACGCCATGTCCTTGTTCGCTCATTCTTCACTGCAAAGCGAGGCGACTCAGAAAACGATTTGCCAGGCGACGCTTCTCAACCGTTGCCGCAGGTGGACGATGATGTCTACGACCAGGCTCTCGACAGTGTCGCAGCAATGTCGTTAGGACCCAACTCGAGCCGAATTAGTGACAATTCTCAGTACGACTATAGCCGCTCGTATGGCTATGCGCCTGAGCGATCTGCGTCTCGAAACGAGCCTTATACGCATGGTCGGACAGGATCTGTCGCATCCTTCACTCAGTCTCGAAACCAATCTCCTCACCCCGGCCATTCGCCATTCGAAGCTTCCCAACAGCCAACCTATCGTCGGACGGACAGTATGCCCTATTCCGATAGTGGTCAATCTATATCTCCGCGACCAGGGCACTCGCTAAACAGCCCGTCCATTTCTGCGAATAATCCACAAACTGCGTTTGTGAAGATCAAAATATTCCATCGCCGGACGGACGACCTAATTGCTATCCGGGTTAATCCTCGAGTCACGCATGATCAATTAATGCAGAAGGTCCAGGAGCGATTGGGCGGTGACGTGCAAGTCATCAGTTACCGAAGTAGCGTCAGTGGCTCTTTTGTGGAACTGCCAAACGACAGCGCAATGCGAGACTGGCTAGACACTGCGGAGAAGCATGTCTTGTATGCCTCATGAACTTATTAATACCTGGTGTTATTTCTAATTTCTTTCGTTCTTCTTCTGTAACACCATTAATCTTATGGTTTGTAATACCATCACACCCGGTGTTTGTTTTGATATCACTCATGCATGTTACCGTAGCGGTCATATCTTGTCTAATGTCCACCATATTTTATATCCTTCGTTTCTTTTTGTTTTCCTCTTCGACTTCATATGTAATTAGGCAACACCTACAGAGACATGTATGCCCTGGAACTCCTATCAGACGCTCAGATGGCAAAGCGAAAAGGCCATATTATACCAGAAAATGAGAGATATATGGACATAGGCGTTAGTGGGTAACAGAGACAAGATGATGGGTAATAATGGTAGTAAAGGAACAAGTGACAAATGACAGATGCGTGACAGATAAAAAAAAAAGAATTCCAAACAAATAATCTGGTATGACGGGTTCAACAGCACTGAAGACAAAGGATAGATGATCGAATCCGACTGGACACGATCGGGTGACGTATTAAGAGGAAATGATCGGGTAGCACGCCGCTGTACAGATAATTGCGCACGCTATAAATGAGGGAAGAGCAAAGACAAGCAGATAGGTAGATAAAAAGGGCCAACAGTCATGACGAGCAACAGCTACTGCGACCAGACTCTTTCTGGCGCACAGCTTCCTCTTCCGCAACGACACCCCACGCTGGCGTCGCTGGATCCTTCAGAATAATACTATCCCGATGATTCCATGCTGCCTCTCGAATCTCAGATCGTTTGGCAATGATAGCAGAGATAAGATTATCAAATAGCTGTTCGACGCCTGCTTCAACGTTAGAAAACCGTCTTTGAGCGGAATAAATGAGACATACCTCGGTCATCCTTGGCCGATACCTCGTACAGTTTCATGCCTCTCTCTAACCCCCATGAGGTATCATTGTCTTCCTCTTCCTCCTCTTCTGGAAATTTAGTTTCTTCGTGGGAGCGCCGAAAACCAGTGGCTCGCCCGTTAAGGAGCGGCGATTGTTTCGTGTCTGGGAGCGACAATACGGTGGATGACACCGGAATAGATGTGCTTATGGTATGATTCCGCTCCAGTGCAGCAGTATGAGCCCGTCCATTGGCTGTCGTTTTGGTACGACGCAATTCAGAGACTCGAGATATTGGCTCCGGCAGATTAGCGGGAGGCGATGAAGGGGTTTTGATAAATGACGAAGCGAAGGGGACGGAACGGGAAGAGGTCAAGGAGGTGAAGCGGGGACGGATGTAAGAAAAAGTCGAAGGCTGTTCAGGCTCCACAGGTGGAGGGGTTTGAGCGCGGGGTGGAGGGAACCAGGTAAATAATGAGAGTCGGGCGCGGTCTTCCGTCACTTGTCGATACTGCGACAGGTCTGCTTTCGAGCCGACAATATAGATAATCAGGTCATTGGCAGCGTTCTTCTTTAATTCTGTGGAGGAGTCAGCCATGTTGGAGGCACTGACGAGGAGGGCATGCTCTATATACCTTCAAGCCAGCCCTTGACATCTTCAAATGTTGATGCGTTCGTGATATCATAAAGGAGAAGAGCAGCATGTGCACCGCGATAGTACATGGGGGCCTTGACGACGCGTTAGGTCTTGGTTTGTTTGAAAGCACACTAGTCACGTACCATACTTCTGAACCTCTCCTGTCCAGCTGTATCCCATAATTGTAACCTCACCTAGAATGATAGAAAGTGTTCGATATCACCATACCAAACAAGTATGTGTGGCAGCGCACCTTCAAACCATCTACATACACCTTCTTCGTTACAAAAAGAGCACCTGTCGTAGATAGAGTTGTTACAGGATCAAATGTGTTTCGGGTATATCTCTGAAGTAAACTGGTCTTGCCGACGCCTGGAAATGGCGTGTTAGTGCCAGGCTTTCATGAAGTGCAGCAAATGGAACGCGTCGAAGGAAGGGCTTCGCACCTGTATTGCCCATGAGAACGACTTTGCAATCGAGGGAGCGGCTCTCTGCATGAGCCGCATAATGGCCCGTCGCTGTATAAGACATGAAAGTAGCAAGGATCGGCGTAGAAAAGTCTTCACAATGGGGACATAATGCAAGGATAACAATATAGGGGCGCCGTCACGTGAGTCACGCTTAACAGCCTTCCCCTATGGATATATTTGGCAATATTTCAAACTGTTCCAGTAACTTTGCTTCCAAATTCAGACTTTCATAGAAAAAAATGAGATTTAATAGGGCTTTGTATCATATAGACCATGGATTTTTGACATGTAAAGCTAGCATAGTCATAGATAATATGATGCAGGTATCTACTCCGATGAGTTGACGGGGAACTCGAAAACGACATCCTTTCCAGTGAGACGGCGGTATACCGACGAGAAGGAGTCAAGCTTGTATTCCAAAGAAGTAGAATCCTTGGGATCCAGGAAACTGTATGTGATTTAGCAATAAATCAGCGTATTTAGTGGATCAAAACTTACACCCTCAGGAGCTTGGAGCCATCAGTAGCAACGCGTGTGCGCTTGCCAGTAATATCAGTGGGGAAGACAAGGTCCTCAAGGATGCGCTCGTGAACGTTGGTCAAAGTGCGGCTACGGGGCCTCTTTTGCTTGACACGGGACCTCCTGGTGGGCTTCTTCAACATACGACGCTGAGCAATGAAAACGACATGGCGGTCGGAGAACTTTTTCTCCAATTCGCGGGTGAGCCTGGCAAATTCGTCAGAATTTATTCCAATATGCCCAAGTATTGCGAAACGCACCTGGCCTGAACCTTACGGAAAGCCTTCTGTTGGGGAACAGGAACGAAGACAACGATGGCCTTCTTGCCACCCTTGACATCCACCTCACGGGCCGCAGAAATTTGAAGGGGGCGCAATTCGGCCTTCAATTCCGGGACATTGTTCTCCAAGTCGACCAAAGCCTGGGCAACAGCGGTCTCAATCTCATCCGGGGAACCTGCCGGAGCATTCGCAGTGCGAAGAATTTTGTTTTGAACGGACATCTTGACGGTTGGCCTGAAAGAGCGGAAAGTCACTAGTCAGCCATCCATACTCGAAACATCGAATCCATCCCAAACTCCTCGAGCAAACTCGCTCATTTCAACGCAACGGCATACTTCCAACATCCCTCTACCATTCACAAGCAGCATTAAAAAGATACTCACCGGGCTACGTCGTTTGAGGGCCACGGAACGAGCTTGAGGACGGTCTTGCGGGATCTGAGTTGGAACACGGCGGGAACTGCCGGACTTGCCTGGGCGCTTCTCCATCAAGACGAAGTATTCAAATAAACAAATGTCTTTTTTAAAAGAATTACATGCTACTTAGAATAAGAAATATCGAGCTGAAATTCATGCATGCAGAAAATATTTTAAATATTGAATATCTCGCCTCCAAATGTGTTTGAGAGATATTTCGTATTCAACCAATAGTATTCCTCAAGTAATTTTTTAATTTTTTATACCCATCGTCTTGCAATTATAACAGCTATGTAACACGAGATTTACATGCTTATTTTGAAAATATACGGCTAATCTTCTGATTGCGCGGAGAAGGACTTTGGTCCTGTCGACTCTGTAAGACCAGGCCTACTAACCAGGATCCAGTGCAATTGATCAAAGCCCCTTATAACATCTGAAGACATACGTATTACTTATCGTCAAGAAAAATAAAACCTAAAGACTTCCATAAATTATAAATCGACCATGCCGGCCGCAAAGTAAGGCAATTGTTCATTGTTCCTTGAAAGTTCTACGACTTCAGACCAATTGAACACAGCGGATTCACAGTAAGGAGATATAATGCTCATTAGGACCAAAATATAGTAGGATGGGTTACACCGCAGTCATCTATGAAAAGGTATGGCAAACAGGAGGATATGGAACGGATGCCAAGTGGATGGAGGCGCGACGCGACGGTTAGGTAAGCCTCTGTCTTCAGCCAAGTGCCCTTCAGTCTACTTCAGCTTTGCCACAGGCTAGTTTGCCTTATGGCTGGCTCTCTAAAGTCTATTTCTCACTTCTCAACGGTAATTACTACTGTGAGAGGCTTCGTGGAGGAATGGGATCAAGGTGGTGAAGGGAAATGGCAAGTGCATCTGGTTCACGTCACTTGTTCGAATGTTGAAGGGATCCTTTGGCAGTTTGGAATTCTTTAAACCTCATCTACTGGAGGCTGAGAAATACGATTCCAATTCTCCCAACACGTTAACCGCGGGGTTTCACCAGCTCGCTCAATCTGTCTTGCGCCTCTTCACCGATACTCCCCTTGTTATCCATCAGGTGATCTCTTTTCTGCAGCGGCTGCTGGAGACCATTCCTTCGACTTCCGATGCTAGTTCTTCCGTTCAACCGCGTCCAAAGGTTGTGATTGGAGAGCTACTGGTTGATGTGTATTGGACACTGGAGACGCAGGTGGAGGAACGATTATCAAGGGCTGTGGAGAAAGAGAAGACATCCGCGAAGGATGATGAAGCATTAAATGCCAAGATAGCTGGTCAGTATTGATTCATCACTGGTATACGTATAAAATAACCCATTTGATCTTCAGAACGAAAACGACTTGCGGAGGAAGCGAAGGAGACGTTATATGAATTTCTTCGCCAACTGATTGTAAGTCTTCTCGTTGCTCCCAAATCACGTTGTGTTTATTTCGTAGCGAAAACGTATCGTCGACCCAAGAGTCTGCAGGGAACGTTTGGATATAACTACCCTGGAACAAGTGGGCCTTATTTCTATCAGTCAGAATATGAACAGGAAGGAAATTCGTACAAGGACCGGTCTTTTGTGCGTCATCTCTGCCCATATTTTCATCCCCAATCTCATTTCGGGACTAGTTACAAGCAAAACAAGTTCAATCTCCTCCGAGAACAATCTGAAGGTTATAGTAAGCTATCAACGGAGCTTATGCAGAGCATAGGCCCTCCGCATCTTTCCGCAACAGGTCTCCCTGCAGAGAGTGAATCTGTCATTGAAACCCGAGCTCGTGCTGCTTGGAATAAGGTCATCAGCCTCATAGGATACTTTGACTTGGATCCCAGTAGAGCACTTGACATTATCCTGGACGTTATGTCAACGCATGTCACTCTACATTACTCCTTTTTCATAACGCTTCTGCGTATTTCCACATGGCACCGCCCTCAAGCACCCGTTTCTCCTACTAGCGCGAAAATGGATGTGGATGAATCTCAGTATAGAGGCAAGACTCTGGATGAGGTTCTGCGGATTGCAGAAGGTGGTCATGCCCTTCATCCCAAAAATCCTGAAAAGCCTCAAGTTTGCGCAGAAGTCTTAGGATTTAAGTTTGCCTATTATCAGGTACTGTTTTTCCGTTGTATCAATATTCGTTTATACTGAATCACTCAATTTCAGAATGTTGATACGCCAGAATCGACACCACAAGGGTTGTACATGTCAGCGGCTCTTCTGATTAGAGAAGGTATCATTACCCTCGAAGATTTATATCCCCATGTAGGTTTTGGAAATCTGTGGTGCTGTGCTTATTCTTACGCATATGCTTAGCTGTCTCCATCAGAGGAAGAGATGGAATCTGTCCATCATAAGCGATATAATGAAAGTATCTCTGATCGTATTGCCGCAGCTCGAATGAATGCTCTGGCCATTGCTGCTCCTCTAACGGATGACAGTGCTCCAAGTTCCTCCTCCGCAGCAAAAACGAATGTACCGGATGTAGAGCAGCCCGAAAAGAAGAAGGAAATTCCCAATCAGAAGCTCGGTCTGCTGACTGCTCTTCTTGCTGTTGGTGCTTTACGGCGAAGTATCGCCATCTTAACGAAGTTCCCCTGGATGACGGCTGCATATCCTGAAGTAGCTGACCTTTACTTGAGGCTATTACGGGTTTCTTTACAGCCTCTTTATGAAACAGCTTGTCCCTCCAATAACGATCTGGTTGCAAGCAGTACAAAGCCAAGACCTAGGTTTGGTGCCAACGGCGTTATGCAACCCCCTGCCAAAAAGCAAACCTTGACCTTGTACGCTCCGATGCCTCCAAGTACTGCCATTCAAGAATTTATATTCTTCTATCCGCATTGGAAGGCATTCGTTCCGCTGTGTACCCGGCATTCTGATGTTGCAGATGTGCTTGTACCTTTATTGATGTACCTCAGCACCCAGGTCTCTCGAGATATGGCATTCGTAACGAAGCTGTGCAGGATTGGTAGAATCCAACTGTCAGCGGAGGTAGCTATTATCTTGCGCAACATTATTATTCTGTCTGAAATTCTTTCCAATAGAACGTGTCTCAGGACGTGAAAGACACCTGGGTCAAGATCACTCGCGAATTCCTTCTTCCGGCCATTTCCTTACAACGTACCAATGCTGTATGTTCCGTGGAAGTCTGGATTGGCGTTTTACGACATCTGGATGTGGAGACTCGCTGGTCTCTTTATGGCGAATGGAAAGAGAGTTTATACAAGAAACATCCTGAAATGCGGGTCATATACGTCGAAGCAGACCGGGAAGTCAAGGGCGTTCTTCGCCGACTGTCATCAAAAAATATCTCCCAGATGTCTCGTGCAATTGCAAAATTGTGCTATTCAAACCCTTGCATCGTTTTCCCCAACATCGTGCGTCAGGTGGAATCGTACGAAAACATGGCAGCAACAATGATCGACTCATTCCGGTTCATTCTACATATGGGATTCGATGTTCTCTCGTATATTCTGCTGGAAGCTTTCGCCGATAACTCCAAGCAGCGTGTCAAGAGTGATGGGACCAGCGCCTCATTGTGGCTTCAAAGTGAGTGACGCGTCTTGGCCTGATTAAGAGTGTGGTTGACCATCTTTGTAAGGTCTTTCCGGCTTTGCTGGTGCCGTTCACAAGAAATATGTATACATGGATGCAGAACACATACTTCGTTATGTTGCTCATCGTCTACATAACAACCACACTGGGGAACTCATTGTTTTGCAAGAGCTTATTTTCCGTATGACTGGTATCAAACCAATATCTATCGCTACGGAAGCTCAGATTTTGGCAATGAGTGGTGGTCCTACCTTACGTATCGAAGCGCTTTCTTCGGAAGAACGTGGCGCTCTTGAAGAGCGCCCTCAAACTAATGCCAAATCAAGAGAAAGACTCATTAATTCTCTTCGATCCTCTGGGCTTATGCTTCCTTTACTTATCCTTATTGCGCAACACCGGCAAACTTGTGTATTCACAAGTTCGGAGGATCATCTAAAGTCTCTTGCAAACACCTACGACACTGTATGTGACCCAAATCTCAATGTTTATTGTCTGACTAACAATGTCGTATAGGTTCAAGGATACCTTCTTCAATACATCGAACTTCTTTCGTCTCTCCTTCCCGTTGATGCCTATGCGTCACTTCTACCATCCGTCTACGAACTCTGCTCCACGTACGGATTAGATTTACCTACAACCATGGAAGTTTATCGTCCTAAATTTCATGCAGCTATTTTTGTCAGTCTCTCTATATGACTAAATATTAGCGCGAAAGCTGACATCCTCATAGGCCTATATTTCAGCGGCGCAAGAGAAAAGTGAAGCATCCAAACTGGCGGATACTACAGAGGCAGAGAAAAGGTTGAAGGCCAAGATATTACAGCAAAAGAAGGCGCAAGAACAGTCTCCCGCCCCTACCACTTCAGAACTTCCTCGGGAAGCTAGTCCCTCAGGTGTGAATACCCAGCTACCATCTACTCCTTCGGAGGTTAGAGTTTGCCATTCTCAAGCTGTTCCATAACTAATAAATATGCCATTCAGAACGAGTCACCTTGGTTGCCGATGCTGGAGGACGTAATCACTGATGTTGCGCGCATCCTTCCTCCCAGAACGGCTCAAATACTTGGGTATGTATTTTCAGAATGCAACACGATTTTCCTAATTACCGTTCTGATCCATAGATCTTCCTTCTGCGTAACCTTCTGGCAAATGTCTCTCTACGACATCAACCCTCCTCTCGCCCGATACGAACAAGAAAATTCCCGTTTGAGGTTATTGAGTAAACAAGCGAACGATAACATTTTGGCGGGGAGAGATGTATCTGCGAACAAAGCTCGCCGAGAGAGGATCAATAGCACAATCGATGCTTTATCGAAGGAAATGAGGGAGCATATAATTGCTCGCGAGTTTACGATCAAACGTCTGCAACGGGAGAAGATGCACTGGTTCCCAGCAGGGGTTGATCGTGCGGAAATTGCTACCCAGATAATCCAGCACTGCCTTCAACCTCGTGCCCTAATGTCGCCTATGGATGCTGATTATTGTGCTCAGATGATGAAGAATTTGCATACACTGGGTACGCCAGGATTCTCTACGCTGATGGTCTATGATAAGGTATTTACAGGAACTTATTTTATATATTTGTGTTATGCTGACTTTCGTATTCGACCCAGCTTTTCGGAGATGGCGTTTCAGCTGTTGTTTTCTCGTCTACTGCCAATGAAGCGCGCAGTTATGGTGCGAGATCTTCCGCAAGTGAAGGACTTTTTTGTTTACCCTGCTTTTTCCATAGGTCGTTTCCTACATGCCATCTTGCGAGAATTGTTCGGCTGGCACAAGGACGAACAGAAATACTTCCAAGGGAACAAGGATAAGAATGGTATTTTGCCAGGTTTCTCAAAAGGACGATACGAGAAGAAGAAGATTTCGCAGGAAGATATATATAACTGGGAACAGTTCAAAATTCTTCTCAGGAAATGGCACATGAAACTATCTGCGGTACGTGAATGTTTAACTGTCATTATTGTGTCTAGCAGAGCTTATCCCTGTTTAGAATCTTGCAGCCTGCTTATCTTCCAATGAATACATGCATATTCACAATGCCATTGTGATACTGCAAGAGATTCTTCCGGTATTCCCCGTCGGAAGCGTAAATTCTGCCACTGGTTCGGCGATAGAGGCTGCCATGGCCAAATGTCTAGAGATGGAAACGAGAGGCGACTTGAAGATCCTGGCTAATTCGTATAATGCTAGGTTGCAAAAGGCTAGGCCTATATGGGAAGCACCCCCAGCGCCTCCTCAAGCCAAGGTGCGTACTCACAACCATGATCTTTTCTTTCTTTCTTTTTTTTTGTTATTAATTCGTTTATCTGTAGCCGCCACAGGCTAAGCCTACTAATGCTCCTAGCCCTGCTCCCGGGAATGACGATAAAATGCAGGTCGATGCGCCGGCTGTTGTCGCCAAATCACAGAATGGAGATATGAAAGGGCCCAGAGCGGACGAAACGAAACGATCTACAGCTGCCGTTATTGAACCTCAAAATGCCACTGCCATTAAATCGGCACTTGAAAGGCAGGTTATTAGAAAAAGCTACATATATTTGCCTAACAAAATTATCCCGATCTATAGCATCCCTCGTCCCGAGGTTGTCAAGCGTGTTCGACCCGATGCCCGCAGTTTGACGCCAACGCCACAGCCTTCTGAACATAATGGCAAGTCCGAGACGAAAGATACATCCACAGCGGGAACTGGAGGAGAAATTAAGCCGATTCCCTCGAAACCCCAAATTGAAATAATTCATTCCACTCCTGTTGGCTCGACAGGGCCGCCAACCGCTCCAGCAAGGAGAGATGAACGAGATAAACAGCTTCCTCCTCGTCCTGAACCGATTTCCACAGCGAAAATTGCATCGTCCAGGAAAGAACCGCCTCAATCTCCAAGAAGCCACCGGTTTGCCGAAGACACTCCTCGACAAGCTGCTCTGCCTGAGATGCCTCCTCCTGTTGCTCCTAGTTCTACGGTTTCTGCTCAAGGACTGCGATCCACTGCAAAGCAAAGTCTTCCTTCTCGCGATGATCGTTCGGATACTAAGCTTTCTCGTGGTGCAGATCGTGGTACAGATATGCGACCATCCGTGCATCCACCATCTCGACCTCCGTCTCGACCTCCGTCTAGAGGCTCAGGAGGTCGTGCACCTACTCCTCCGCCTGGCCGTAGACGAAGTCTGTCTCCTCGTGGATCTGCCTTCGATAGTCGTGACCGTCCCGGCGAAGCCGATAGAGATCGTGGTCGTGGGCCGCCACCTCGTCCACAACGCCCAGGTTTCGAAGCGGATAATAGAAATGAGCGGAGTCCTAGAGACCGAGACCGTCTAAGAGACCGAGACGTTGACCGCGATAGGGAACGCGAACGGGAGCGAGACCGAGAAAGCCTGAGGGAACGCGATCGCGATAGAGATAGAGACCGCGACAGAGATAGGGACAGGGAGAGAGACAGGGAACGAGAGCGTGAAAAAGAACGCGATAGACATCGACGAGACAAAGAGCCGGCTCCAAGCCGTGAAGTTCCTTCTCATTCAAGAAGAGACGGTCCTCCAGAAGATGCGCCGACTGGTCCTGATCCATCTCGCAACCGGTCGTATCCTGCTGGTGCGCCTGAAGGTAGTCTTGGTAAAAGACATCGGGGTGCTGAAGATGAAGTAAGTTTATTCTGATTCTGTTAGAAGGACCCTTTATTCATTGTTCCGATTATTTCAGGCCGTCGACAGAACTTCAAAACGAAGTCTTCGTCATAAGGAACCTTACCGTGATGATCGAAGCTCGCGCCACAAAGGTGACCGGGAGCGCGAACGGCCCCGAGAACCAGACCGCAAGAGGCGAGATCGAGACGGTGATAGTAGCTCTCAAGGGGACAGTCGAAACGAAGGACAAGAAAGGCAAGACCGGCAAGACCGTTCAGAACGCGTAGGTCTTTGTATGCTGTTCCATACGTGAGACATTACTAATGGAAAACATAGCCTGCAGATACCTCTCGACCTGCTGAGTCGGCTGCTAAACACCCACCGCCGTCAGCACCGAGAGCCATGACAAATAATGATTCTCCTGCACGCACGTCGAGGAACGAAGCTCCCCCGCCTAACAGACCATCTGATTCCCGTGGTAGTCGATGGTCAAGTCGCGATGCGCCGCCTCCACAAAGCGGTGGATTAAGTAGTCGTGTTGACAATTCTCCTCGTCCTGCGAATGGATTGCGAGGAAGATTAGATGCTGAACCGGCAAGGCCACAAAGTGGTCCTCCCCGTCACGAGTCGTCGTCTGGAGGAGATAGAGGTCCACCATTCCGGGGAGATGATAATAGGGATGTTTCGAGGGATGTTTCTAGGAAACGAACCTTTTCAGGTAAGGGTTTCCCTTTTCATTCCAAAGATCTATGCTAACTTCAATGAAAGATCGTAATAGGGATAAAGAGGGTGACGGAGGCTCAGAACCTCATCAGGCACCAAAACGGCCGCGTATTAATCGATCGTCTCGCTATGCTTTGGATGATGCCATGCAGAAATCCTTAGAATCTAACCGAACTGATAAAGACAAAGGAGGGGGAAGGTCTGGAAGGAAAGACTAGCTTGCAGGATGCTTTGCTGTACTTGTAGATACCGTATCATTTATTATCCCTGACCATTGCATCATCTGAATAATTCAATTGCTTTCTTCAAATTTCTGCACCGCATATATGAAAAAGAGAATGGTACTACATTGTCTGATATATTGTGGCCTAGGTGGTTAGTATGTTGAATTACAGCGTCCCACATGGACTGGAAACATTTAAGAAAATAACCAAAAGATATTATCCTAATAATACATAGCATAATAAATCAAAAGCCTCGGTTGAACGAGTCGTGACCCGGTTGAGCGGGGAGTATACAAAGCTCCTTAACCAGCTCACTTCCTGATGAGAGTGAGGAATTCCTCTCGGGTCTTTTGTTGAGATCTAAAGCAGCCTAACATAGTAGACGTAACCGTGATTGCTCCAGGTTTCTGCACTCCTCGCATCGTCATACACATGTGTCTAGGAAGATTTAGAAGTTGCCTACGCGAAAAGAAATTGATACATACGTTGCCTCCATAACGACTGCGACACCACGGGGCTTTATAGCCTCTTCGACAGTCAATGCTATTTGCCTTGTGAGACGCTCCTGTACTTGAAGACGTCTACTATATGTTTCGGCAATGCGGGCAAGTTTGGAGAGACCCAGGACGAGACCATTCGGGATATAACCTATGTGAACCTGAGAGGCAGAATTTAAGCAACAATATAAAAGAAGGAACAGAAACAGACATACTTTGCCTGTAAATGGGACTAAATGATGTTCGCATAAGCTCGAAATGTCGATATCCTTCACGATAACTAATTCATCGTGGTCCTCAGCGAAAACTGCATCATTAATCACATCTGGAAGAACACAACCAGGATCAGAACGGAAATTAACGCAAAAAGAAACACAATACATACCAGCTAACCGCTCCTCATACCCTCTAGTCATCCAGAGCAGTGCTTGTGCATAACGTTCTGGCGTGCGCAGAAGCCCTTCTCTATCAGGATCTTCCCCGATCCCTTCGAGAATGGTGCGGACTGCACCAGCAAGTTTAGCTTCACGGGCTTTTCGCTCGGCAGGAGTGGAATATAAACGAGAAACCGTGGATTTTGCTGCAGCATATATGAGATTACAGCCACACTCGCCTGAAGGCTATATCTGCTCACCTGGCCAACCAAGGCCATTTACATCGGGTATAAGTGAAGGTGTTGCCACTTGGTTTAAAGGGGTATTTCCTCCTGAAGGTGGACGAAAGCCATAGCCATCGCGAATGGGAGGATGAGGTCGCTGCTGCAGTTCTTCTCGGATAGCGCCGCGGGTCTCCTCTATAGTCGCTTCTCTACGCTCCTGTGGTCTTGTAGCAGGTCCATTGGCGTTATTCGGAATAACTTCGCGCTCCTTTAGCTTATTGAGACCTATTTCAAGGGCTTGAACGTGCGAAGTCATGTCACTAGAGATTATTTTTGTTATTACGTGATGAGCGCGAGACAGTGACTCCTGAGGGAGCAATTAGATCGATATAGGGACTTACTTCGTAGCCATCATGAACGCGGACATATGATATCTTTGTCGATACTCAAGGGATCTGGTAGGAGATGGTAAAGTGACTCGTGCGCCAAACGTGATGCATCTTTTTCTAGGCAGATTTTTCACCGTGAGCGCACTGGAAATCTGCCGGAACCACGCAAACGGCCTATTACCGGTTGCAGAAGCCAGTCTATATTACACATTGAAATGCTAATTATTACTTGGATATTTCTCTACATGAACGAAAGAAAAATTAATAATACATCCAGATATCTCATAGTCTTCTAGATTCGCGAGCTGTTGTCCGTGAACGTCAAAAGTCCATTGCGCATGCGAGCATCTAGAGTCCCAATGTCCGCATTGTTCATCTGTTCGTCTCCCCCAAATGCAGCCAAAAGAAGGCCAGCCTCTCTGACACCAGATATTAACCAAGGTACTTTATTCTTGGGGAACAACGGTCAGTTGAATAGCTGAACTATGAGCATTGTAGAAACCTACCAGGATGAATGAGTTCACCAAAATGCCTAGAAGGTTATTGCTCTTCGCAAACTCTACAGCAGCAGCGACGCTCTGACAACGTCGGTCTGTCCTATCAACCTGAACAGAAGGCATGGTCTCAGCAGGCCATGCCCAGACGCCACAGTCAGTAGCAAAGAAGACCGCATCTATGAGGAGATTGTAAAAATCTTGATGCCACTAGAAAGGACAATAAATGCTTACAGTTGGGTTGCTTCCAATTCAAAGAGGCGCATACATCTGGCGAAAATGAAGAGAAGACCAATTTCCGTCTTTTCCCGGTCTTACGAACCTCGTCGGGGCCACTTAAAGTACTGTAAGCGGACACAAGTACTGAATCCACAAAGCTATTTATGTCATGACTACGGTTCAGATTGAACTCCCCGCATATTGCTGGCGTTGGATATGCAAGTTCCAGGCTAATTCCCAGTTCACCGGGCAACACCTGCGAGCTATGTTAGAAGAAAATACCTTATTAAGCTGATTACTTACTTGTAACAAATCTGTAAGTGGTATGAAATGACTATTCAGCAAAACAGCCCATTCAGCCCCGGAAATTGGTCGTCGTTGGTTCAGATCAAGCTTGAACCCGTCCCTTTCTGCAATTCGAAGCAGTTGGGATAATGAAAGCTCAGCAATTCCTACTTCCACCTCTTCGCTCAACCTGACAGTCCATCTCGAATACACAACAGGGTGCATATCTCGAGTCACCTGAACAACGGCATGAACATAATTCCCTACATGAGAGGATAGGATCACCCCTCCCGATTCAGTGGATAAGTTAGGTGAGTAGACAGAAGGTGAAGTCTGCGTTGATCCTGCTGCGCGAGCACCGTTAGATCGAGGGCCCCGTACAGACCCGCCTATCGAAGGGCCTGATACTGACTTCCAATATGTTTCCACCGAGCCTCCGATTTCTAGTGTGACATTTCGAAAAGGTCTGATAATAGAAACTTCCATGGAAACCTATGCACCACCTCAGCTTTGAATACGAAAGTGAAATAATAATAATAATAATAATACCAACCTGGCCGATGACATGCAGTCGATAATCCAAAAGAGGCAAGGTATACGCAGACCGTAATCCAATATTTTCAAACATAGAAGGCAATGCCACAGCTCTTCCAACAGCCTTTGATCCTAGACTTGGGTATATAGAGAATTCAAGAGACAAGTTATCCGTGCTTTGCATCTGGAATGCAAAGACATATAGCGATTTCGATTTGATTGGAAACGAGACTGCGTGATGGGCTGATGACTTGTCCGGTAACGAAGCAATAACGAGTTTAAGTGAGGGAGCACTATTCGGGTATTCCATTGTTGTTGTCCCAATGAGTCGGGGTATCAGCTTGATGGCTGCATTGGGATCTGTGTCGCCTTTGACCAGTGGGTGGCCAAGTGTTACTTGAACAAGCACAGATTTATCCAGATAATTGTGGCCATAAACGCGGAAAGGAATGATAGGAGGTGGGAGGGAAAGTGACGGAATGTTATCGCCATCGCCATCCGGAACGAGTTCAAAGTCAGAAAGAGGTGAAATAGTCGGAGGTGTTTGACTCGTCAATACTGGTGCTCCCGGTGAGCGCTGCAAAGCATCTAACAATGCACTTGCGCATTTGACATGTCCATTCCAAGCGGCATAAAACACTGCCAACCGACCCGTTTCGTCTCTTGTATACGATTTGCACCCTGTGTCCAAAAGTACATTAAGACACGCTTCATGTCCATTGGCAGCGGCATGAAACAGAGGAGTCCACTCGTTGTATTTATCCTTGACATCGCAGCCATCAAGGTTAATCAACAGCCTACAGATATCCGCGTGGCCCTCAGCAGCAGCTAGATGCATGGGGTACTCCCCATTCGTATTTGGGAGACTCTTCGCTCCCTTGTTGATCAATAATAGGGCCACATCCACGCGTCCAAACCGACATGCCAGAGCTAAAGGCGATAGGTCTGTACCATCACTTTGAGTGACGGTAACACGAGGATCCTCAAGAAGAACGTTGACACAATCCACACTTCCAGATACAATGGCGTGAATCAGAGGGGTATAATTATCCATATCGACCTCATCAGGTGGGATTCCGACGTCCAAAAGGCGTTTGCAAACGTCTGCATGGCCCCACATTGCAGCGTAATGCAGCGCAGAACGGCCATACACATCGTTGCGCGTGATTTGAATACCTTTGGAAAAGCATAATTCCACGAGACGGAGTGTTCCCGCGATAGCAGCTTCATGTAAACATGTTCGGCCGTTGATGTCGTCGATGAAACAGAAGTCAAATGAAGAGTCGGGACTGGCCATGATGATATCGGCTAATGCGGGGGGCGCATCGATAGCAGTTTTCCAAAGAATCCGATTTACAAGCGTCGTCGACCCTTCTTGATCAGGCGTTGTGGATTTTTCTTGATTTTGTAAATTTCTTGCATGCCGAACAAGATTGCGCACCGCATCTTCATCTACCGCTGCAATCGCTTTCCTTAAATCATTTTCGAGGTCGCTGAATGCCGTAAGCTGGATTGTCCGCTCCAGAGTGATCTGTTGGCTTAGAATCACTTCCGTCGCAGAAGAGACCTGGAAAGAAGGATCGATTGAGACGTTGGTGATATCCACAAGACATTCGGTGACCGTATTTGACAATGCGGCTAAAAGCTGAGATTAAGAAATCAAATGGTATCAGGCAAGGGTGTACTCCATTGAAGTATAGTTTACGGACTTGTCGATTAAACACCGGCTGTACCTCCACTTGCCTTGCCAGATAGAGCTCCTTAGTTGTCGATTTCGAACGTTTGTCCCATTTCTTTAGGATTTTCCTAAACCCGGTTGCATTCATTTCGACAAATTGCTGGAATTCAGGTCAGCTCGAAGAGCATATAACGTAGCCTTTCCAGATCGACGCACCTGAAGTTTCATGAGGTCCCTCTCGAGTAACCTAAATCCTTCCTCGACTGCCTTCAGTTCGACGTAATCCCTCGAATTTGTGGCTGTCTCATCCGTCACATCAGAGGCGAACCTCGATGCGGCCGCCTTTCGCTTCGACAGGAGCGTTTCGAGTCTTAGTTTCAGCTCAGCCTCTTTCTGAAGATAGAACGTGTTGATCTACACCAGTAAATATCAAGATGTCATGATACCACACGATCTCACCTTCTCGAGCTCTCTCTCCAGCTTAAAGAAGAATGCCGCTTTATGCGCCTGGAACGCTGCTCCTCTTTCCTCTTCGTTCGTCGGGTTTGCTTGAGGTAACAAAGCAGTCTGTTCAGCCGTCAGGGATCCAGGCGTAGCTAACTCCCTCGAAGGCCATAAGGTAGGTTGAGCATTAGGTGAGGGCTGGCGAAGAAGGTCTCCTGGGCGAATCCCTACCGCTAATGAGGCTGCTTCAGAGGCGGGCCGGCTCTTGGACAGAGAACTAACGATCTTCTTCAAGAACTTGTAATCAAGGTAATATTGGGACCATCCTATCTCCACGAAATGAAACAAAAGTGATGAGGATCGTCAATTGCATATTCCGTATACACTGGGCGAAACAGTAATAAGAGGTAGGAACGAAGGGCCTCACCTGGAATCTGTTGAGCTTGGATTTGTTTGCCAAACTATTCATCTCGTTATTAAATGAAGTTATGCACGAATACGGAACATACCTTCATGGTGCAGCTTTATTCAGTGAACATGAGCTTGCAGGCGACCTTTCGGCGCTAAGCGGAGGTCGGTCCTTAGGACCCGGGGAGCACGTTTGTGCTCGTAAGGAGTGATTTACATATAATAATAGATGGCATTATGATGCGTCTAGACCTTTGCGGAGGAGTTATCGCCTAATACTTATACATACGATATAGGGCTCATGCCAGTGGGTACAGTGGTATATTTACATAGTTGTATATTATTTATACAAATGTTTCTTATTTCCTTCAGACCATTACTTTTCGCATTTGCCAAACCTTTACTTCTATCAACGTAACAGGACACTTGCCCTCCTTCTCTACGTGCTCATGTGCGCATCTATAGCAGAAAACGTAGCCCGATGATAAAGCCGTCGCATTCGCAATGGGACCCCTGCAAATTGGGCATTCTCCATATTTGAGGTCATCTACAGGTAAGCCTTGTGGATGAGGAGGGAGGATCCTAGGAGGCGGAATAGCGGGACCAGATGGAGATTTGGATAAAGCCCTGGCGGGGGAGGATGGGGAATACCACCATTCGAGGAACTTGATGAAAAATATGGCGGTTGGAAGGAGTACTTTAAGGGAGGAGAGGAGTAGGCGGGGGGAAGATGAGATGGTTTTACGGAAAGACGCGAGGAGAGATTTAGTTGTCTCAGGAAGGGATGACGTGGGTAGAAGGGAAGTAGGAGCCTGTACCTAATTAATGATTGAATCATGAGGAATAAGAAACTTTCAAACTTACCAAGTCTTCAGCTCCTATCCGTCGTAAACTGACACCCATCCAAGAGAGCCATGGCCGGTAAAACGAGACTTTACCGAAAAGATACGCCAAGTTCCATGCAACTAGCCATAATTCGAAGCTCACGTTTGCCCATGGATATATCAGTTTAAAAAGGTATTTTAGACGTTCTTTCAATGTCTTGTTAATGATGTCAGCATCTAAATAGGAATCTCAACTAAAAGAAAGCTCACTTGAGGTTGAGGGGGAAGTCGCGGTCGACCATGCACGGTATCTTCCAGAAGATCTGTATCAAGGCCACCTCCTAGCTGCTCATAATAGTCTTGAGCCTTTGCACGTATATATGGAATTCCGACCTCCATGAAGCTTGTCATTATATAGCTCTAGCGGATAGCAGAGGGGGGACGTACGAGGAATAGTAATGATTGCCATCTCTCCTTGGGCCGTAGACGCTCCTCAGATAGTACACGTCCCACAGCAGCATCTGCACGGTCAGCCTCTATCCATGGTTTACGTCGTCTCTTCAAACCGTAGAAGTTCTCCGCAAAAGAGGCTCCTGGTGGCCCAGTCACGGACTGATACGAAACAAACAAACGCGTCGCTAACCTTCGGCCTTGAGATAGTGGCGTTCCACAAAGAACATTATCAGTGCATAGAATTCTTCATGCCTATTGACGATACGCAGGAGATACCGAGGGTGCCGATGCGCGAAAACCTATGACTTCATGAAGTTCCATGTCATGCACCATTTGAAGAATCTTACAGCAAGAACATATTTGAGAGCTGGTTGCAACAAGTCTCGAAGTTGTTCTTGCGCTACAAGCTCGAAAATAGAGGGTCTTTGAGGATCGCTGCCGACGTCGTTGAAGAACTCCATGAATATACGGTTACATAAGCAAACACTAGTTAAATACACCCTAAAAAGGAAATACAGAAATTACTACAAAAGTCTATCGAACAGATCCTGCTGGGGTATCTTTCGCCATTTTCGCAAGAAAATCCCTAATTGTTGCAACGACGAGCTAAAGAATAGCATTTAAAATTCAATGATAAAAACACAGTGTAGTTTGCACGGCATACATGATGGTCTTCCTGGCTTGATCCTCCATAAGCCGCGACAACGGCTATGGGACAACACGGTGCATTCTAGAGCGAATCATTAGGACGGAATTTCGGGCTAAGGCAATGAAAGCAAAGCACCTCGAGCCATATGGGAAATGCTGTGGGCCGGACATACCCTTAATCAGACAAGGATCAAAAGGAGATTGCGGGGGACACAACTCACCGCCACCATTGCACCGGAATTCCGGGTAAGGGATGCCCAAGGCCTCGGGAGTCTTCCCAATGGCTGCCATACCTTTTTCAACGTAGAAACTGGAATGACCCGTGCGATTGACCACCTTGATCATTCCCTTGACACAGCACCAGGAGTCAAGGCTTACATCGCCCATGCCTGCGCCGAGATCTCCTACAGTACAGGCGAAGAGTGTGTGCCCGCCGACACTTTCGATGGAGACTACTATGCCCTTTCCTTTTGTATGGCGAGTCGAGGCCCTAAATCTTTTGCGGATAGACAGGCCCAGGGTCACGGCATCTGAGCTAGAGAAAGAGGTAAAGCGGAGTGCGTTCTCCTCCGCAAGAGCCTGATTTGCGAGCTCTGCATCGCTCGGCATGATGGGAAGTAGGGAGTTAATTGAGAGCAGGATGGCTGGGCGTAGACGAGCGAAATCGCTCTGGGATTAGGGCGAGCTACATAACACTTCGTAGGCTTGCAAACATGAGGAAGCGCGACGCTTATGGCGTGTTGACAGACGGCTCTCGATGATGACCAAATCTGGCTTTTCGACGTGGATTCCCTTGGGATTCCCCTATTCTCGCTCGGTTCGACGTCGTCTACACGTGTTGGCCATAGCATCGGGTATCGTTTGGTATTCGTAGAGCAGTGCTAGTAAACCTTCAGGACTGCAGCTTGTTATGGCCGAGCCCGGCGACGATACGGACAGCGGATTGGCCGCCGCTGTGTGGGGGGCGGTGGATATTTGGCGGCTGAGCCCTCGGCGCTTGGGGCACTGCCCATCACTCCTTCATAGATACCCTACCCTTTCTTTCTACCATCTCCTTATTGTCAACGTCTCCCCCCTCTTTCCCCAACTCATACATGGATCCTCGAGGACCAAGTCCATACGAACAGCACCAGGATCCTTTCAGCGACGGCGCTCAAAGGCCTGGCCCATACCATGCTCCCCCAAGTTTTAGTGCGCAGTCGTACAATGCAAGCGTGTCAGACTTTGGTGCAGGCGGGTCTTACAACCCCAACATCGAGGAAGATGAAAAATTGCCTCTAAGAACGGGTGGTGCTCTTGGTGGAGGTGATTTCCCTGGTGGTCTCTATCCCTCCAAGTAAGCTTTCCTCCTGCTCCTTTGTTCCCACTCCAACCATGGCTAATTATCCCTACTATTACCCTTCTGAACCTCCCCCTTCTGACGACTCTCTCAGCCCTATTGACAACGATGCGTACGGTTCTCCCCTTCGCCCATCGTCGACTGTTTCTTCGTCGACTGAGGGCGCCTGGCGTCGGCGTCAGACCATCAAGCGGGGTGTTACCCGTAAGGTTAAGCTTACAGGAGGTAATTTCATTGCCGAATACCCAGTTCCCACCGCCATTCGCAATGCTGTCGAGCCCAAATGGGCTGCCACCAACACGACCGAGTTCACGTATGTCTGGTTTGTCCTATCTGTAGCGTCCACACTAAACAAATGCACAGGCATATGCGTTATTCGGCTGTTACAGTGGACCCTGATGATTTCTCGCGTGAAAATGGCTGGTCCATTCGTACTGCAGACTATAATCGTCCCACTGAACTCCTAATTGCTGTTACGTCTTATAACGAGGACAAGTTACTCTATTCCCGTAAGTGGAATTTGCTTCCGCCGCGATATTTTTGCCGACCTTGCTTCAGGTACTTTACACAATGTGATGTTGAACATCAGAGTCAGTGCTTCATTCCTTGTGTTGATATGATTTCCTTATGGAGCTATGTAGGATATTTGCAAAACCAAGTCCTCCAAGTTCTGGAAACGCAGTGCCGAGGAGGGTGTTCCCGGCTGGCACCGCATTACTGTTGCGCTCATTGTTGATGGTCTCGATAACATGGACAAGAGTGTTTTGGATATTCTTGCAACAGTTGGTGTATACCAGGATGGTATCATGAAGAAGCAGGTCGATGGAAAGGATACCGTGGCTCATCTCTTCGAAGTAAGCCGAGAGGAGGGAGTCAAGTCTGCAATTCTGACCAGTTTAATTTTAGTATACCACTCAAGTCTCCGTGGATACCAGCCCCCAATTGATCCTTCCCCATGGCGAAGATCCTAACAACTTAGTGCCCGTCCAGATCATTCTTGTTTTGAAGGCTAAGAATCAAAAGAAGATCAACTCTCACCGTTGGCTCTTCAACGCTATTGGTCGCATGATCAACGTGAGTGACTGCGCATCAAGTATAAAACAAGGTTCTGATCTTCCAAATTTAGCCTGAGATTTGCGTCCTTCTCGATGCCGGTACCAAGCCCGGACACAAGGCCATCTACTACCTCTGGGAAGCCTTCTACAATGACCCGCATATGGGAGGTGCTTGCGGTGAAATTCACGCTATGATTAAGGGTGGTAAGAAGTTGCTTAACCCCCTGGTTGCAACACAAAACTTCGAGTACAAGATGAGTAACATTCTGGACAAGCCGCTCGAGAGTAGCTTCGGATAGTAAGTCGAGAATAGCTGTGCTGTGATCTATTCTGACTTGTTCGCAGTGTCTCCGTGCTTCCTGGTGCTTTCTCTGCCTATCGTTTCAAAGCTATTCTCGGACGTCCTCTCGAACAATACTTCCACGGTGATCACTCATGTGCGTTTAATTTCATCCCATTTGTTTCATCTTCCTAACCTTCCGTGTTCGTAGTGGCCGACCGTCTCGGTCCCAAGGGTATTAACGGAATGAGTATCTTCGAGAAGAACATGTTCTTGGCCGAAGATCGTATTCTCTGTTTCGAGTTGGCCGCTAAGAAGAACGAACGATGGATCCTCGCCTATGTCAAGCCTTCCAAGGCTGAAACCGATGTCCCAGAAACCGCAGCCGAACTCATCAGTCAACGTCGAAGATGGTTGAACGGTTCATTCGCCGCCTCGATCGTGAGCCTTATTTCTGTCATTCATCCGAGCGAAATTAACTAATGAAACGCGCTTAGTACTCGCTGTACCACTTCTTCCAGTTGTATCAATCCGGTCATGGTATTATTAGGATGGTTTTCTTCCATTTCCAGGCTCTAGTGCGTACACGTTTACATCATCGGATCAACAAGCACTGACATTCTTTACAGTACAACATCGCTTCCTTGATCTTCTCGTGGTTCGCTCTGGCAAACTTGTGGCTCACGTTCAGTATCATCATCAGTCTTACGCTACGCAACAATATCAAGGTCTTTGGCACTGTTTTAATTGTGAGTTTTTAGGACATTTGGAATCGACGTCGATGATTAATGACTTGATAGACTCACTGGATCAATGAAGTATTCCAATGGATATATCTGGCCTTCCTTGCGTTACAGGTATGTTGACAATGTCTTCTGTTTGGAATGCTTTCTTATTTAGTTTTGTAGTTCGTCCTTGCATTGGGTAACAGACCAAAGGGTGAACGAGTGGTATATGTCATCACGCTTTGGGTCTATGCATTCTTGGCTCTGTACCTCATCGTTTGCTCCGTCTTGTTGACTATTGCTGCCTTCAGAGTATGTTCTAATGTTTTTGCAGCCAACTACTCGCACTGACCTTCCTTTAATAGAATCTCAACTTCACCGGCGATCCAACTGTTGCCAGCAAGATTTCTGCGATTCTAACGGGTCCAGCAAACGTACTGTTGGCCGCGCTATTGTCGACCTTCGGTATCTACTTCTTTGCTTCCTTCCTCTACGTACGTCTCGTCTGCTTTACATACCTGATGACGAAAATTCTAACCCGACTACAGCGTGACCCATGGCACATGTTCTCGAGCTTCCCTCAATACCTGCTCCTTGCACCCAGCTTCACCAACGTCATCAACGTCTACGCTTTCTGCAACTTGCACGACGTGTCCTGGGGTACGAAGGGCAGTGATAAGGTCGACGTCCTCCCCTCCGTTTCGTCCAAGAAGGGCAAGGAAGACCAGCCGGCCGTCATCGAGGATGTCGCGCCCGTGCAGGCGGATATCGATACGGCGTTCAAGGAGACCGTGCAGCGTGCAGTCACGAAGCTCAAGGTCGACGAGAAGCCCGAGAAGCCTACACAAGACGACGAGAACAAGACGTTCCGTACGCGGTTCGTTGCGTTCTGGATGTTGTCGAATGCTGCGTTGGCTATTTCGATTGAGAACTTGAATGGGCTGCCGTCTAATAACGAGGAGGTGGACGAGGCGGCGTTGGTTGCGAAGCAGAATATTGTGAGTTTCGTGATATCTGTATGTTTATTCACTCATACTCACGCGTTATTAGTACTTCGCTGTTATCCTGTGGTCGACGTTCGGTCTTTCGGCGATTCGTTTCTTGGGATGCTTGTTCTACTTCTTCAAGCGAAACCTGTTCAGATGCTGCCGTCGCAACTAAAATGGATACCAAGAGGGGATCCGGATATATCGGACTGTTCTTTTAACTTGTTGACACACTCTTCACGTCTCTGGGCTTGTTTATTATGTCGTTTTTTTTTTTTCACGATTTCTCCTGTGTCGATGCAGAGAGAGTTTTCACCCGAACGGACTATCATTTCTCTCTCTGTCACTCTCATCGACGATACATATCTATCGGACGCTAATTTCCTTGCTCACTACCGCAAACCTAAACTACTCACATTGCTTGCTATCCCACATGCCTGTCTCTACGTTTTTTGCTGTGCTTTCGGTATTTAATTATGTGATGATTTTGCATGACGTGACGAGGCTCATAAGTATATACAGTGAGGAATGCACGCAAGAATCTAATTGACAACATGCGATGAACGACACAACCCTTCTAGAGAAACAGCAAAGAGGAGGAAATGGTATTATGAATACATCCCGTTAAACTCACTCCTATCATCCTCTCGATCTCTATTCCCACTCTCACTCCCCATCCCAAGCCCCAGCGCGCCTCCGCCTCCAAACATCGGCGGCAGAGTGGGCAAAAGCGTCTCGACCAACGTCCTCAGCGAATCGAGCTGGTCCGTATTCGGCGGGCCGTCACCGTCTATGGGGCGCAAGCTCTCGAGGACCTCACGAATGACGTTGTCGACCATGCGTGCCGCGTCTTCGGGGTCGGGTATCCCGTCCGGGTCTAAAGGCTCTGTCGTGCGATTTGGATTTAATGGGATAGGGTATTCGGTGGAGGGTGTAGTGGAAGTGGAGGATTCAGGGTGTGTGGTATTGGACTCGGCGGCGGGAGCGGGTGGGAGGAGGGGTGTGCGGCAGGTGGGACATGTGTTTCGCTAGAGGATGCGGGAATTTAGCGGATATACAGAAGGTACGATAGGGTGCGTATGCGTACGGATTGTCGTATCCATGTGGAGATGCTGCAGGGAAACACGAGGCATGATAAGCATCTAGCGGGCTCGGATAGAGCTGGAGGACGTACTCTTTACGGCAGAACACACTGGGGTGCGCATAAATACGGTGCATATAATGGAGAGGGGGACTCACTGCTTGCATGTGTCGTCTAATCTCGTCACACCCAGGTCCGCTGGGTCCTGCGCTGGGGACTCCATCACTGAAGCCATCTCCTCTTCTGCTAGATGAGCTCGGAATGCGACGAGACATATAGGACATAATGCGTCTATGAGAATGTGAGTAGGTTTGTAGGAGGATGGAAACGGCGCATGTACCCATGTCTACATCTGCCTCGGTCAAGCGGGGAAGGGTGGTTATTAATTCATCTAATCGTCTGAGATCGATGGGATGGAAACGGTTAAGAAATGAGAATAAAGTGTTGGTTTGACCAAGACGCTCACGGATCGTGTCGTATGCCTAGTTGAGAGGGTGCGTCGGGACCCAGGGCTAATAATGCCTGCGACAGGGCGTGAAGGGTCGCTGCGAGGGGCGACGAGGGCATAGACGGCGACGAGGGTGCGCTTGCTGCGCTCATGGTGATGGAGAAAGCGAGAGAGATCACTCAGGCGGACGGACTTACGCGTCTGTTTTCGTCACCTACAATAGAGGACATGTTATTCCAAGCCCTTACGTACAAGACGCGTGGACATGCGCCTGCGCGTGAGTGGTACAGGAGGTGATAGACACATAACAAGGAGAAATAAGAGCGATAAGGAGAGAGTGATGCTATGCAGAGAGAGTACAAGAAAACGAAACGAGAGTTCTAGAGATTCGAGCTAGTTATGCGCACAGCGCTTCTTTGCAGATGGAGGAGTCGCGAGACGGTCAGAAGGGGTTCTCCTCGTCGATGACCATGGCTTCGTCGGTCTCGGGGGCGACGGGCTCGTCTTCGGTGTCGGTGGTGTGCGCGGGTTCTTCAGTGGATTCTGGTTCTTCAGGCGAGGGGACAGACATGAAGAGCTGGACTGGTTTCGCTCTGGAAATCCATTAGCGTGGTTCCTGGATTCGCTAGTGGCGTACTCACTTGCCAAAGTGCTTCTTCTTTGCCTGGTTGATTTTGGCGCTGCACGGGGTCATCATCTTGTCTGTGGGTGAGATGTACTTGGGGTTTCTGGAAAACGTCAATTATGCGCAGAATATTTGAGCTAGAGGACGCACCCTCCCCTGGCAGCAAGTCTTTTCGCCAACATTGCCTTTGTTCCCATGCCTACTCCTGCGGTGTTGCCGACGGGGGCGAGTGGCTGCTGGACGACGGCAGCCTGAGCGGGGTTGTGCATGGGGTAGATGACGGGGGAGTCAGTGGGGGTTGTGGAGGCCGAGGACATGGTGTGCAGATCGTGACGCGTCGTGAAGGTGGTGGTAAGAGGAGAGTTGCGGATCGCGCTGAATAAGGTTCACACACGTCGCGAAACCAGTCACGTGAGCCTCGGTCACGGGAAATGTTTTACAAATGATTATTATGAAATTCCACAAAAGCCGATATTTTTGCACAGGGGTGTCGACCAATGGGGGCGGTGGTGGACACTCGGGGGTTGCCGCGGGCCTGCTCCAGGCTTGCCGCTTGGTCTAAAACTGAGTCGCCGGATTGCTTCCACTTACACGCTCCTCCCTCTTCTCCTCCTCTCATCGCTCTTTTCCTTCTTTTTCTTTGCCATGACCAGCAGCGACGTCTTGAAGAAGAGGAAAATCGCTGTCTTGGGCTCCCGTTCAGTCGGTGCGTCCCCACGTGACATCCCCCATCATCAGCAGCCAACCTTCTTGCAGGCAAGTCCTCCCTCGTCGTCCAGTACACCGAGAATCACTTCGTAGATGCCTACTATCCCACCATCGAGAACACTTACACAAAGGGCATCAACCACAAGGGCGTCGAATACGACTGTGATATCATAGACACCGCTGGCCAGGTACGCTCCCTCTTTCCTCTTCCACCCCATCTCACCGCCCCAGGATGAGTATTCTATCCTGAATCACAAGCACGCTATCGGCGTCCATGGCTATGTCCTCGTCTACTCCGTCGCCTCCCGCGCCTCCTTCGACATGGTCAGGATAGTCTACGACAAGATCATCAACTTCTGCGGCCTCCCTTCGATTCCATGCGTTATCGTGGGCCAAAAACGGGATTTAGCACGATATAGGTGTGTTCTCTCTTATCAGTCCAAATTTGACCGCTCAGCCACGGTCCAGGCAAGTATCGGAAAAAGAAGGTCAAGAGCTTGCGGCTTCTGTAGGTTCAGCATGGATCGAAACTAGTGCCCGGAATAATGAAAACGTCGGTATGTACCATTACTCGTTTTGCTCCCTCCGCTATCGCTCACCCGTCCTCAGCACAAGTCTTCGAGCTATGTTTGAACGAAATAGAGAAGGCCCGAAGAGGAACCGCTGCGCCCGAGCCAAGCAAGTGCACCTTCATGTGATTCGGGCCTTTCTCCAATCCCATTCCAAGACATGTATCCCTATTTCTGTGCATGCCACTTCGCTGGAACGGCTAGTTTCGTTTTCATGAGGCCTTTCCATCGACTGGACTATTTCATTTCTATTTCATTTTTGTCATTTCGTATTTCTCCCCTCTTTATGCGCCTTCATGCTATCTCCTCTTCGCTTATTTGCTTCCCTGCATCTTATTCTATCGTCGGAGAAAGAACAGTACGTGTATGATTCTAGCTGAATATGCCGCTTAGACAGGCATTGTCTCCTCATCTACCCGCACCGCATCCTTTTCTATCCATAGCATACCTCCTCCATTCTAATTCTCTCTTTATCGTATTTGTCTCATACTGTACATCTCCTCACACCCTCTGTTGTTTGTCTCGTCCCGTGGAATCTGTCTGGTCTGCTGTAACGCGACCCCCGATATATAGATAACTGTATACAGATTCAACTTCTGCTTCTCTTCCTCCCCGCACGTCGGTCAGATTTGATGAAATGCCCAGATGCACTGGCAAGCACATCTGAGCTACTGGCTCCTAATGAATTGATACGTCACTGGCTATGTATATGTGTTCTACGTAAGTATGGCATATACATAAGAGATAGCTGATATAGATTGCATTGTGTTTCAAACTTGTTACGGTGATGTCCATTGGTTAGTTACTCATCCATCCTCCCTTATCTTCATGAACTTAATTTTCTTCACCTCACTTCCTCCGCCTATGCTTCCCTTACTACGCATAATCACCCACATATCTCGCCTTGATCGTCCTGCCGTTTAATCCTACCGCGGTAACGACCTGCGTATCCCCAGGGACCAAATCAATCGCCTGGTCGCTCCACTTCACATCCTCGCCTTCAACGTCTAGCACGACGCCCTTAACAGGCCTCTTCGCAGAAAGCGTGACAGTTTCCCCGTCGGGTCCGACCTTGATATCGAGGCCTACTTCTTTCTTAGTAGGGAACTTGATAAACTTGAAGGGCTCAGGCCTGCGCAAAAGAGGAAGAACAAGTCAGTTATCTTATCTCATCTCGTGTTTTATCGATGCAACGAGGTATGATGTGATGTAATGCGCCGTCAAAGATAAGAGGGCGTATCGCTTGGCACCTAAAACGTGGCACGAAGAACAGAAAGGGGGCGGAGAAGAGAAGAATAGAATAGCACACTACTCACCAATTAGCGTACCGCGCCAACACCGTCTCGCTGTCCAACAACCTCACCGATAAGATGATAGGCTGTGGCACCTCACTCAACGACGTGCGGGTAGGCTGTCCAGGCAACTTCCACGCCGGAACGAGCTCAGTGCTCGCGTTCGCCTTGAGGGTAACTTGCTTCCTGCTCGTCTCAGACCAGCTCGGGTCATCCAAGTTGAACGCGGTGATCTCAAGCGTCACTTCCTTGTCCTTCAACGTCGAGTTCGTCCCCCAGACCTCAATAATCGTGTCGAGCGTGAAGTGCGCAGCGGTGTGTTTGTTCGCGAATGTCTTCTTGTCTTTGCGCGTGATACCGACGGTGTATGTACGGAGTTCGCGCGCGATGGAGAAATAGGAGGGCTTAGGACGGAGGAAGTAGTCTACGATGGCCCAACTGCGGGAAAACAGGTATCAATCCCAACGCAAACCTCGGTGCATAGATCTTGGTAACATACGAAGTAACAGGCCAGCAATCGTTCAATTGCCAGACAAGAGCACCCGCGCAAAGCTCATTTCCGCGACCGCGCCATTCGCGCCTCCAAAGACGGTAAGCACTGGCCAACGTCTCGGCCTGCATGACCTGGGAATAATAGACATAGCTGCAAAGCATCAGTATTTTCAACCCGACAACGAATAAAAACGACACTTACTCCTCCAGCTCAAAGGTAGCGTGTCTAAAGTTCTCGATCAAATAGGTCTACGAGATCATTAGAAAAAGGCATTTCATCGCAAATTCAATTTTCAGCTCACCTCGAGCCGTCTCTGCCACCCATCAGCCTTGTTGTGCGTGTCCACAGTCCTGGACTGCGGGTATCTCTCGGTCTTGTCACCGTCCAACCAGTAATCGACTGTTCGGATATTTGGGAATCCTTCCCTATAAAAAAAGGAGCGTTAAAATTAAACGAGGCCGAAAATATAGCAGGTGGATATACGTACATTCCGAATTCAGAGACGAAGCGTCCGGAAAGGATATCCCAGTTGTGCCATGGTTCTTGAGTTCCCTGGCGAAATCGAATTGTTAATTCCCTCCTTCTAGAGCTCACCTTGTAGGGAAGTACTCACATGCCAGACGTTCCCTAAATAACCCCAAAAACATTCAGTAACAAATCTTGTCCATACTGCAAATCACTCTTACATTGATGAACATCACTAAAAGAAAGAAAGTGAATACATCTTCCAAAATGGAATTAAAAATCTAACGCACCCATAAGTCCTATCCCTCGTATCCTTCCCGTATCCCCTAAAAATCCCATCATCAGCCAATGCAAACGCCCAGGATTAAAAAAACCCACGAATAAGGCGAACCCCTATGATAATGAATATCACTCAACTCGCTCACTTTCTTAGGAAGGAGCTCCTCATAGATGAAACGAGCGGGGAATTTGGACTCCTTGAATTTGGAAACATCGTTCTTTGCGTAGTCGATGTAGTTGAGGGATTCGGCGATTTGGTAATCTGTTTTAATTTGGTCAGGGTTATATGAAGGAGAAGAGGCGAGAAGGGGGGATTTACCTTCATTGTTACCAGCTGCGAAAATGATTTATTAGATATTGAATTTTTTTAAGTAGAGGAATTTTAATGACTTACCAAAAATGACGATAGAAGGATGATGCCTCAATCGCTTGATGTTGGCTTCGACTTCATCGTTGACGCGGTCGAGGAATTCATCGTATGCGGGGTACTGTGAAAATGATTAGACGGAATTATGGGTGGAATAACGAATGAACTTACGATTCCGCATCCGAACATGAAATCTTGCCAGACGAGGATACCCAATTCTATAAATCATGAGAATCCAGAAACGCTTAGAGAATAAACAAAATGTGCCTACCATCGCAAAGGTCATAAAACACGTCTGCTTCCTAGATGAATCGTCAGTAACCCGAGTCGTTTAAATCATCCGTCAGGCAATACGTACGAAAATTCCTCCACCCCAAATGCGAACCATGTTCTGGTTTCCATCAACGAGGAGCTGCAACCATGCCCTGTAGACTTCTGGTGTGATACTAACAAAAGGGGGAGTAAATATCCCTTTCCAATATGATTTTAAAAATACAAACCTCGTCAAGAATGAGTCAGCGGGAATCCAGTTCGAACCTGACATGTTTTAATTAGGTCTCCACAAGCCCATGGGATTAAAACGGATCTTACCACCGCAGAAAATCCGGATATTGTTGACCTCGAAAAGGAACGTGCGGCCTTTGGCGGGTGCCTTGACTTCATCTTCGACGACACGGGCACGACGAATTCCAATTTTCTCGGTCTTGGAATCCAGAGTAGCATCATTCTGGTTCAAAAATTAGTCTCTGCATTTCCTAAATGAGGGTAGAACATTTAATGCATACCGGATCGAGAAGGGTGGCTTCGACAGTGTAAATAGGCTGCTTTCCATATCCAACGGGGTACCAAAGCTCGAAATCCTCTTTGGTGCCTTCGAATTTCGCGCTGGCCTTCCCGGACTCCAGAGAAATGGGATCAGTCTTCTTCACGACAGCACCGCTGGGATCCTTCAGTAGAATTTGGACTTTGCCTGCAGCTGAAGCTGCAATAGTGACGGTTAATTTAACGTCCAAGGCCTCTGAGACGTCTGATGAGACGCGCAAATCCGTGATGCGTCCTTCGTAGGTGTGGAAGTAAATAGGCTTCCAGGGTCCGGTGGTCATGAGGACTGGGCCCCAGTCCCAACCATAGCTGTGGAGAAAATGAGAAAATACTAAGTTTAAGTGAAGAAGGTAAGCACTTGTATTGAGCCTTGCGGACGTGAAGACGACTGGAGTCGCCATTCCAGAGCTCATGCTTGCCACCATTGTTCTCTTCAATTTCTTTACCCTGGTGAATATTAAATAAATAGCTCCGTGAGTATAATCAAGGCAATACCTTGATGTAAGTGCTAGGGAAGGTTATGACAAGTTCATTCGGACCACTCTGGAGATGATCCTTGACAGAGACCCTGTAAGGAGTAAACATATTATTCGCACTATAGGTTTGTTAGCAACATCCCCGCTGAAATAAATTGCGCCGTACTCGAGAATCTTTGTTTCATTCTGAAAAGTGACGCGTCAAACGCGTCTGCGGACTTCGCAGCAAAATTCGCTTACAAGTTCAACGGTCGCATAAGTATCCAAACCATCAAAGACCAGATCCGCATTCGAATGAGCAAGACGCGTCTCATCGGCTTGGAAAGTGGTCTTGAAGACCCAGTCGGCCTCTCCGACCCCTGAAACGCGTTCAGAACGAGGATCGTGAAATTAACATATCGAAATAATCACATTGAACATCCCATTCGTTTTTACCCACAAACTACAGACAGAGATGAGAAAAAGATGCGGAGAAAGAGACGCCACACACCGGATCAGGTATTTTGCCCGCCTTGATCAGCTCGACATGAACGCTGGTGGGGACCTGTGAAGCAGCAAGCCATCCCTGGGGCTTGTTATCTTTGAGTTGGGCAAACTGCCAGTCTTTGTCGATAACGGTAGTGACAGCCATGGATGAAGAGAGAGAAAGTGGCTCTGGGGCAGAGGTCACGAAGCCCCGCCATGGGAGTAAAAGCACGACGATCCTCCGTAGTTTCACCGAGCTGTGATCCGACACCGTGGCGCGTGCCTTTCATTAGAGACATTTCGAGTATGGAATCAAATTGCATCCAGGTTCTCATCCGTTCTCATTGGCTGGCCGCGGGGGGGCGTACCTGGTTTCGAATTCGCTTCGGGAGATATGCGTCGCGGCATATCGCGTGCACGGACTTTCACCGAAATAATTACAGGCTTGATTATCCCACTCTATCATGTTGTTCTTCTATGATGGGACCTAGTTCCCGGTGACTTTTTGATGATGCCAAAATCATCCACTTCTTCCCTCACCGTCGCTGCAGAAGCACAGAAAGCAGCCCGACCTCCGGCATGCCATAATGCTTTTCCACTCTATTCGGACATATTTTACTAAAGTTCTTTTTTATACAATATTCGAGGTTGCAACAACTACTGTGTTTATACGGGATCCGACGCGAAAATTGACTTTCACAATCCATCAGGACCGTCACGGCGGCTTTGCGGAGCTACCGTTCTAGGAAAGGTCCGGTTAGCTTATCTCCATGCTCCGGTACCGAAATTACAGCTTCTTCATCCAGACGGCCGGGGTAGCCCTATATGCGCAACCCTGCTCACTCAAGCCGGGGAATTCACCTCTTGGCGATGTTCCATATTTCCCCAGACGCACATGATTTCGATCTTGATCTCCGTGCTTCTTACTTCTCACTTCCTCTTCTTTCAATGTTAATGTCGTAACCCTGCAGACAGCCCTTTAAAGAGCAGCTTTCCGTCTATTTCGCTCTGCAGTCGCAGTGTACGCCGCCTCTCCAGCCATGTCTCACAGCTCCCTCTCTGACCCCGAGAAGATCCACGAGAGCAAAGAAGATGTTCGTTTCATTGCATTGTTGCCTCGATTCCCTCCCTGACTTTGGATATAGTTCAAGTCCGCCGCCGAACTCAAGCATGCCAAAAAGATAGTTGCGCGTAATGGTGAGAGTCATTTGTATGTTCACCCAGCTTCTCGCCCATCTCATCTATTCTCCTAGCCCAATTCGCTGCGGCAGCAGAAGCAGGCAAACTTAAAAAATGGAGCTGGTCCACTGCTGTCCTTCTCTATGCTTGTTTGTGAGTACCCCTAGGTTTTCTATCAGCTCTAATTCTTACACCTGCCTCACAGCGTCTCTTTCCTTTGCTCGTAAGACCCATTCTACATGTTCCTCTACTCAGCTAACCTTTCGATGCTCTTAGTTGCGCTAACGGATATGTAAGTTCCTTAAACAAAATTAATATACCCCTAACTAACAGCTCTCCAGGACGGTTCTCTGATGACTGCCATCAACGGGGTAATAATGCTCCATTTTCAATCACTCTCCCATAAACTCACCCAACTTAGATGCCCTTCTACCAAGCCCGGTTCAACCCAGGTGGATTAGATTCTTCGACTTCCCTGATCTTCTCCATGTGCGTAACCCTCTTCCCAAAACATCTCCGCCGCCGACTCACCTTTCTCCATCTTTCTCCAGCTACACCATCGGTGGTCTCATTGGTCCCTTCTTTGCTGGTCCCCTCACCGATTCCAGGCTCGGTCGCCGAGGTTCCATGCAGATTGGTGGTTTGATTATTTGCTTGGGTGCTGCTATCATTGCCAGCTCCCAGCACAAGCCTCAGTTCGTTGGTGGTATGCAAAATTGTGGCCTGAGTTTTTATCTATGTATTAATAATTTCCTGTTTAGGTCGTTTCATCCTTGGTTTCGGTGTCTCCATTCTCACCTGTGCCGCTCCCTCGTACGTTGTGGAAATTTCTCCTCCTCAATGGCGTGGTCGTATGACTGCCTTCTACAATCTTGGTAAGTCTGATTTGATTTTACCATTAGGGTTCGATCCTAATATATGTTTCCCTCACAGGTTGGTTCGGTGGCTCCATCCCTGCCGCTGCCATCACCCTTGGCTGCTCCCATATCAAGTCTGAGTGGTCATGGCGTTTGCCCCTCATTTTCCAGGTGGGTATTATTTTATAAATCTACGTATCGCATTAATTAATGTACATTTCCTTTCAGGCTTTCCCCTCCGTGGTTGTCATCATCTCCCTCTTCTTCTTGCCCGAATCCCCTCGCTGGCTCGTTGCCAACTCGCGCGACGAAGAAGCTATGGCCTTCTTGGTTAGGTTCCATGGTAACGGTGACCCCAACAACCCAGTTGTCAAGCTCCAGTGGTGCGTTTTAAAAAATCGTCCTTTATCATTTCCCCATCTAAAACGAATTTTAAATCAGGGAGGAATTCAAGAGCAGCATCGTCACCAACGGTTCTGATAAGCGTCCTTGGGATTATTCGGAACTGTAAGTGTTTCCACCGTTATCCCACCATCCCGAATTTTCTGACACCCATATGCAGCTTCAAGACCAAGAATGCCCGCTGGCGCTCCCTCATGGTCATTATGATGGGCTGCTTCGGTCAATTCTCTGGAAACGGTCTCGGCTACTTCAATCTCGACATCTACAAGGCCGCAGGATACGACACCAACGCGCAGTTCGTCCTCAACTTGGGCAACTCCATCGTTTCTGCTGTCGCTGCTAGCGTCGGTGTTGCACTTTCGGACAGGATGCCCAGAAGACAGGCTTTGATTTGGGGAACACTTGCTTCTGCTCTTTTCTTGGGCATTAATGGAGGCTTGAGCTTGAAGTGGGCGCATATGCCTGAAGATGCCAAGATCCTTTCCGTTGGACAGGGTGCTGTGGCCGCTTATTTCTTCTTCAATATTGTCTACTCCTTCGCATACACTCCCCTCCAAGGTCTCTACCCCGTGGAGTGTTTGGAGACTACGGCTCGTGCGAAGGGTATGTCGATGGTGAGTGGATTTTAATTTCCTCTCATAAACGGCATATACTAATTGTTAAACAGTATGGTGTCGTCGTCTCCTTGTTCGGTTTCATCAACACCTACGCCGGTCCCATTGCTTTGCGCAATATCCAATATAACTACGTCTTCGTAAGCCCGCCTTCGATATATCCCCTTAAAACACTTTCTAATTCGTCTCTCATAAGATTTTCGTCGGTTGGGATTGCGTTGAAGCTCTCTGTTGGTATCTCTTCGGTGTTGAAACCGTCGGCCGCTCGCTCGAAGAACTCGAAGAAGTCTTTGCTTCGCGTAACCCTGTTGCTGCCTCGAAACAGAAGAAAATTATTGCCGTCAAGGAGACCGGTGATATAGAGATCATCGGATAAATTTTCTTGTTTCAATATGAATAGTTTACTTATCTAACGCTAGGACTAGATGTTAGTACGATGAGTTATTTAAATTGATTTTTCACGCCTTGTACGAATGCTTTTCATTATCATTTCCGTAGCGTCAGTGTACTTGTACTTCCAGTTGGGTTTTAAGATATATTTACTGTCGATTTATTATGATTCCGGAGCAATGAAAGAAGTGCAATACCGAAAAGAAAAAGAAAAAGCATTATCGTGAGTATGCAAAGCGGTTGCAAGAAATTTCACAAAGCTCAGTGCCTTTTAGCTGGCCGAATCTAGAGTCCAATTAAATCAAATGATGGATCTGATATCCGTTCCCCACAGTGCAGGGTGGACTCCATCTCAGTCTCCTCTAATCACCGATCAAGGTAATTTGTCGGAAAAATAAAAGCGATGACAGGGACACATACATAGCCCATGAGAAACAGTTCCAGAAACAGCCTTACACCTCAGTGAGCCTTGAGAATTCAAAATTTGTCGCCAGTGTTGTGTCCTGAAGATAATAGGAATAGAGTGATTTACGATACGTAGTTGAGGATAAGGCGTCGTTAACGACTATCGGAGCAATGAAGGGGAGGGAGAAATTAAGAAATTCACGATCCGTGACTGTTGCTCGTGTTAAGCCCGTTTATTGCAGCCAAGTCGGTCCGTGTAGATCGGTGGAGACTCTGGAGAGATAAAGGGGATGAACTTGCATGTGTAGTACTACCCCTAATGCGTATGATGTTTATATTCTAACAGATGAATAAGCTGGTACCGGTGCGATATACCTCCTTGTGCCTGGGCCATGAGAAAGCTATGGTGTTTGATTCGTAAAAAGAACGGATAACAGAAAAGAAATAGCGTACAGGGAAAAGCGGCAGTCCATGCCTTTCTTCGTACAAATAGACATTATGATGCCAATGAGACGACAAACTTTTCATTCGAGTGCCTGCAAACTAAATAAACACAAAAAGATGTGCCTAAGGAGTAGAATGGCATACTTAAATACCGTGTAAGAAAAACGGTTGAAAAGGGTGCGCAAATTATGCAGTTAAACGCAATTGTTTTGGCTGGAGCATCCCACCAGTCATCGGAAGAGAAAATTTCCAGGTAGATAAGAAAGCCTTCATACTTCGGGGGTCTATATCGCAAGTTAAAACGATATCAATCGAATGAAGATAGTAAACCGCCAAACCTCCCAGTCCGTAACCGCGAGAACGAAGCTTCTGTATGCGGCAGTCTTCTATTCCATCCGCATACTTATTCTGATATTCGTTCTTCAACAAGGCGATGTTCAACGTTTAAGGCTGAAAAATCTCTTTTTTTATTTAAACTGCTCAAACTTCATCTGGTTAATAACTCAAGTACTCACATACACGGCCACTTTACCTTGCTCCACTAAGTACTTACCATTTATTGGTCCGGGAAAACCTCCAAAGCTATTTTTGGCATGCCACCGTGACCACCAGCGTAACGCAGACGCGTTGATGTTGCACGTGGTCGGACGCGTTCAACATTTTGTTACTAAGGTTCCGAACATCAACCTGAACATAGCTATGGAACAGATCGACAATGTACCTATAGCACTGTCAAAGTAAGTAAATACTTCCTATCTAGACTACTAAAGACTTACCATGCATTAGAGAGGACATTGCAGCGTTTTTGATGACATTACCCAGGTTGCAGTTGGACGAACTGCCCGAAGGTCAGTCTGCTTGTATTATATAAAACGTAGCTCATAGTGTTTCCAGGAGAATGTTGTGCCGTATGCCTGAATACTTTCTCCTCGATCCTGGAAGAAGCCAGGTCAGGGACAGAAACTGCAGGCGTCACCAAGCTGCAGTGCGGGCATGCCTTCTGTATGCAGGAGTACGTACACGGTCATTCTTGGTGGCTTTCAGTGCTTACATGCTCCTAGTATTTCGGAATGGATTAATACGCCCAAAGGAACCTGCCCGACATGTCGGAATGTATTTCTTGTGATACCTGAACCCGCCGATGATGAGTCCTCGGATGGAGGGGAGTATATACCTGGAAGCGACGATGTCGTGGATGATATGATGGATATGGATACATGGACGGACGAAGAGATGTGGAGTGATGCAGAAGCATTCTCTATGGATGAAGAAGGAATAACAGAAAGCGATTCCTCATGGGAGAGATCCTCCCAGCCAGGGGTCGACGAGAGTATGGTCGAAGATGTGGCTCCGGCCGTGGGTCAAGTCCTTCAAGCTTCTGGGTTCGAAGATGAACTGGGAATCGGGGCATCCAGCAGTTCTTCCACCAGTAAGCGTTTCCGTTCTTAATGAAGTGTCGTGTTAACAGTTTTAGTAGGTGATGCCAGTTGTGACCAGATTTTAGCTGAACTATCACAATGGAGGACGCGGATAGAACCCATTAACGTTCAGGATTGGGTATCCAAGAAGGTATGATATCCGAATTCATCCCATACACGCTTTCTCACTTTGTAAAAGGACGAGACTCGTTCTCTTATTCATCAAGGGTTCCTTGCCCTAACTCAAATTAAGCCCCGAGTTGATGCTTTGAATCCGGATACGGCTGCGAGGCGGTCGATGACACAATCTATTATGACGACCATCCAGGAGTTGCATGCCGATATGCAGGCGAAACTGAATATGATTCACCAAGTCGACCAGTACCTTGAGGCGGATGAACATTGATGTTAAGTTTGGTCTTCGGTCGATAATGATAGAAATGTTTGTCAGTTATTTGAATTAGTACCCACAGTTTTACAGTGTATTAGTCTCTTCTATGTATTATTCTTGTAATAAATCTTTTACCCATTTATCTCCTCCGGTAGCCTTCCAATCATCAGTCTTGCCACTCCATTTCCCCTTTCCACCTCCCTTTATCCCTTTAGCTTTGAATTTGTCACCAAGCTGCTTCACTTCCATTTCATTGGAGCCGAATACAAGTACTACAGCTTTATTGGAGGAGGCTTGCATGCCCGTGGATACCAAGACGATTAAATAATGCTTTGACGGGAGAGGAGATGCGCGCCAGGATGTCTCTATCGCATTTAATAGGGTCAATGGGTTGGAGGACGAGTCCTGTCGATGGTAGAAGTAACTGAATCGAGGCTGCTCCGCTTGCTTTTCCATGGCTGCGCGGATGTCTTTGGCGATGAATTCCGCTACTTCACTTTCAAGTTCTTCAGCCCGTTTAGTCGCCTTCTTTCGTCCATCAGCTTCGAACATGATACGTTCTGCCACCTGGTTTGGTGCACATCCGTACGATGAAGTTGCAGCGGAGAGGTAGGTTTGGATTTGGGCTAAGTAAGCCCTAATTCGCGGACCTGCACAGAAGTAGATACGAGCACGTCCCCTAGATAAAGACTCGGTTTCCGGAAGAATAAAGACAGACAGCCCTTGTAAAGTGGGCAGGTGAGTACCACAACATCTATAGCACGTGTCAGTTAAAGTTGCGATGTTTGTGAACTAAGCTTAACTCACGGGTTTCGATCTACGTTTTCAATCACAATGGTTCGATTAACCCCACCTGTATAATCTGATGGTAAACCTTTCGAAACGTTCCTGTCATCGCTGTTATCCCGCATATTCTCATTGAGTTCCTCAACCTCCACGTGTACTCGTGTACCTTTGCTGCAGTATTCGTTCGTAAGACGTTCTATCTCTTTTAGTTCTTCCGCCGTAGGCGCACGAGGGACTTCTATGTATGAGGGGTTCGGTGAAGGAGCAAGATACCATGACGGAGTTGGCAGATTCAACTTCGTTTCCAACAAAGCGGAAATGAGATGCTGGGAAGTATGCATGCACATCTTGAAGGATGAAAAGTAAGATGGAAAATACGGTCAATAGTATTCATACATACGTGGTCATACCGCCTCTCGAATCCTGCATCTCCAAGGCCGACCGTGACACCTCCTCCAGGGATTAAGGCCTTTAGGATAGAATCGTCGCCCTTGACGTAGTGAATAGCGTGACCGCCCTGTCTCTTAACTTCCAATACATCCCACTGGGTTCCTTTCTCGTCCTTAAGATAGCCAATGTCTGATGGTTGTCCACCACCTTCAGGGAAGATGACAGTATCGTGGAGAAGAACTTCATAGATTGGTCCCTGCGGCTGGGGAGCTTCCTTCTTCTTCTTATCTTTGGCAGCCTGTAATCCTTGAGTGGCTCTGCAATAGATGATATATGTCTTTAATTCGGTCAAAAGAGGGTCTCCTACACAGATGACTATGAGAGACTGAGACCTGAGGTAACAGATACCATGACGAACTTTGACATGCGAGGAGCCCAACTGGAACTGGAACTGATTTCTCTTCAGGAATCCGAAGCGTGGGCGAGATAATGCGGTGATAAGTGTGAACCGCTGCGGGAGGTAAAACCAGAGTAGACGCAGACATGCTTAAGTGATGGGAGATGAAAAGAGCTAACACGGTTCACATTATTTCTAATGCTTTCTCGGTTATTATTAGCAGAGCTAGGACCAATTATTGCAGTTTCATCAGACGCAAGCGATAAGATGTCCGAGGATAAGTATATGAGTGTACAAAATGATATTAATGACAACAAAGAAAAGTGGAGAAGGTTCAGAAAACATCATACAAATTGCACAGACATAACCCATCCCTTTTTTAACGTAAACCCATCCAGTGCTTCTTTAGCAACAGCTGCAAGGTCGGGTGAATCAAAGGCCACATGGGCATTTTTTGTAGTTCCATCAGAGTCAGGAGGAGCCAGCGAAACGCGGGCCGTCTGGAAACCTTGGTATCTGAATAATGGATACCAATAAGTAATTTGCACTAATATGAAAGACTAGATGAACGCACTGTTGAAATAATACACTCAGCACATCGTCCGTAACTTCTTGGGGTAGATTTGTACACAGTAATGCAGCAGTTGGGTGTTTAGCCACTGGCGGTGATGCTGAGGGATATTTAGGAATGCAGATATTGAACCCATACGTATGCCGACTCACCACTTTGAGCAGCTGACTCTCCTGCTTTTTCATCATCTTCGTCTTCAATCTCCATTTCATCGCCATCATCATCTGACTTCTCCCTCTTTCTACTTCGCTCAATATCAGCATCGTCATCCTCCCGTTGCCGCTTCTCGCTCGTTAAGCCATTCGTCAGAACGGATGCTGGAAGTGCCTTTTTCGAAAGCGTGGGATGGACGAAGTTGGGATCGTCTCTCTGGAGAATGGCATAGGATTTGGTCTTAGCATACTCGATATGCTACGAAGAAGTGGAGCAATGAGGTGAGCAAGAAGTTTCGGCTAAATTTCTGTGAGATAAACAAACCATAGGTTTATCATAAAACACCGTGCCTTCACAAGCCCTCATGGCTGTAGTCGCGCCCGCAAGGTCTGCGAACACCAGGAATGCTTGTCCGCGCATTTTCGCGTTTTTTGAAGCGATCACGTCGAGGATTTTGCCATACGTTGTAAATAGAGCATATAATTGTGCGCGCAGCTCGTCCTTTCGAACATGGTCGTTGAGATTCTTGATGTAGAGCGTTGTGTTGGGCGCAGACATGTTTATGGGGGGGAATAGACGCCGGCTTACCTAATGCAGGTCCAAGGCCATTATCTAGTGTTGCCAAAGTCCGGTCTAGTTCCGTCGGTTCCCCTGGACTAGACCGAACTAAAATCTCCTCTAGATTTTTGGAGTCAAAATGGAGTGGATGAGCTGAAAAAAACAAAAATTTAGTATTCCAAAGGACCAATTTCGAGCGAGACTGTTTGCTTGTTCGGTTGTAACTACCGTGGGAAAATGGAGCCGACCAGACTTCGGCAACACTACCATTGTCCCGCAAGGTCGAACGTTCGGTTAACCGTAGCCTATCCTCTGTCGTCGGCGTCTGTGTCTTCCAGGTGAACGTTGGCTTCTGTGTTACAACCTCTACATCCGAATTCCTCAAGGCCCTTTTATGATTATTTGGCATTGACATGAACACACAGCAAGCGCCGCAATGGCTCCCTAGAGTACTTACGCCTTTTTTCACATTATCCTACCCTACGGATGCCCCAAAAAATCCAGATTCATACCCCAACGCCAACTATTTCGAGACAGGTCGTCTGGACGCGTGTTTCATCTTAACATGGGTACTCGTTCTAGGAGTTCTTCGAGAATGCCTACGTTTGGGCGTTTTGGAGCCTTTTGCAAGACAATATCTATATCGAAAGGATATGGCCCAACTCAAGAAGGGCGCTGCAAAGAACGGCTCTGCCAATGGGCATGCGGCGGCTAATGGACATGTTCGTCAACCCCGGCCGGTTTCACCGTCCTCGAAGGATTTGGTGCCAAAGCGACCCAGAGGCATGGACAAAACGACTTGGAAACGAGAGAGGAGCACGCTTCGTTTTGCAGAGCAAGGCTGGCAGATCATCTATTACCTTGTGTATTTCCCAGTTGGGATGGTGAGTCTTTCGCCAATACTTATACATTCTCTTACCCAATTCTTTCTCAGTATGTCCATTGGGGACTTCCCAGTGCTCCTTTCAATCTCGACCGATTATGGCTCAATTATCCTCATATCCCGTTGGCTGGCCCAGTCAAGTTTTATTATTTGACCCAACTGGCGTTTTGGTTTCACCAGGTTCTATTATTGAATGCGGAGGCTCACAGAAAAGATCATTGGCAGATGATGTCTCATCATGCCATTACGATTTCCTTGGTTGTTGCCAGCTACTGGTTTAACTTTACCCGCGTTGGCGTGCTCATTATGGTCCTGATGGACTTCAGTGATATTTTCTTGGCTGTAAGACATGGCTCCTTCAACTTCGACATTCTGCTTATACTATTATAGGGCACAAAAATGGCGAGATATCTTAGACTCCCCGATGCTGCAACCAGCATCATATTTGTCGTATTCGCTCTCTCTTGGGTGATAACTCGACATGCTCTATTTTTGTCTGTGATATATTCCGCATACAACTCGGCCCCCAAGTTAATTCCTTTCACTTGGGCACCTGAACGTGGACATTATCTTACTCAAAATGCCTATATTGGTTTCAACGTTTTGATGGTATCTCTTCAGGTTGGCTTCTACCCTGTCGCGGTATTTTCATTTATTAATATCTATCCGTTATCCAGGTGATATTATGTGCGTGGGGTTATACGATCCTTGCTATCATCTGGAATGTGATTAGCGGGCAACCGCCAGACGATACTAGAAGTGACGAGGAAAGGTAAACAACCACGCCGCTGTTCTGAAACGCTATTGACACTTTTGTAGTGGTGACGATTCTGATGATATAAAGAAGGAAGATTGAGCGTTGAGCTTAAAAATGATACCCTTTTCCGGGAAGAGTTAGATCTTTATTATTCGTAGATAGAGATTTCCATAGCTCGGACTTCAATGCCTTTCCTGCTTTGTTAAGACCTTCCACCTTACTATAATTTTCCAGGCATGTATTCATACCATTCGTGGGTCAGTTTTGCTATCCTTGTAGTGCTAAAGAATCATGCGGTTGTTCCTGTATCATAGAAAGGAGTGGCAGTGTGGTCGTGGAATAGGGGGGTGACTTTGTGGCTAGTTGCGTTTGGTAAAGCGAACTAAGCATATTTATTCTACTACCTGGTAATTAGTGGTGATACGAATCAATTCGTCGATTTATCTTATGAAAATTACAGAATTTGTCAGTTAGAGTCGTTCTCCGCTCTCAAGAGTGGTGGCAATGCTGTCACTCCTGCGGTCACTGCGCGGAGACAAACACATGCATTGCATTACGTAACTCCATTGAACCCATATTGCTTTAATCTCTCCTGCCACATCCTTCCGTACAACTAACTCTCTTGACTCTTGAATCATGGCTTCATGGATGAGCTATTTCGGTGGGAAACGGGATCCCAAGCCAGCAGCACGAGATGCAATCGTCAGTTTACGACAGCAGCTGATTATGTTGGAGAAGAAGGAGAAACATCTAAATGACCAGATCGAAGGAGAGAGAACGAAAGCGAAAGAGAATGTGTTGAAGAATAAGCCTGGTACGCAATGTTCCTCAACATGTATAGGCAATCACAGATGCTGAACTTCGGAAATTGTGGCCTTGAACAGCCGCTGCGCAAGCACTGAAGCGAGTGAAGATGCACGAGCAAGATCTGGGTCGAATATCTGGCCAGCGAATGCAATTAGAGATACAAATCAATACCATAGAATCAGCTAACCTTAATGCGGAGACGATGTTGGCTATGAAGAAAGGAGCGGAGGCACTTAAGGCTATCCATGGCAATACGTGGGTATACATCTCCTCAGATGCTGTCCCATACTTACGATCCTCTCTATTTCAATAGTAACATCGAACAAGTTGATGCTACGATGGAAGCGATTCATGAACAGCGGGCGATCGCTACTGAAATCTCTGACGCTATCTCAAGTCCAATGGGCGCTGGATTAGATTATGACGAAGTACGTCTATCATGCCAGATTATCAAGCATTTAACTAATGTATTTTCCAGGGTGAACTTGAAGCGCAGCTAGAGTCCATGGAGTCAGAAGCGTTATCGGACGCTCTCACTGGTGCTGGTCGTGCACCAATTCACAGCCCGGCAGGTCCTAGTAGAGTCGCAGAACGTAAGTCTTCACAGCGCTTGTTATCATTCCTTTTTGGCTAATATAATTCTAGCAACGCCGATGGAAGAGGAGGCGGATGAAGAAGCGGAACTCAAGGCCTTACAGGCCGCACTAGCTATGTGAAATTATTCCCATTTCTTTCTGTCTTTTATCTGTACGATTCTATCATCTGTTTCACTTGCATACTGCATCATCATTTAATTTTGTTTCTTTAGTAATGGATAACTCGGACATGATTAAATTAGATGTATGAATGAGGTTTGATTTTTTAAGAGAGCAATCTGCGGACCAAATGTTTAACGTTATAATGCAAATACAAGACTTCAAAGCACGTTAATGAATAGTAAAACAATAGAATGCAGCAACCGTCCCAAATATACGAGTCTAAAAACCACGCATGCCCAGCACTCTTCTCACATCACTAGTGAATCTCAGGGAATCAAGTACTGGAAGAAGATCCAAAAGAGCTTCGTCGGACATGTCATGTGTCCAACCTTCAATGGGAATACCATTCGCTGTACCAGTAATCTGGTATCAGAAGCGATAGCACGCTGATTGAAAGAGTACTGACCTTGATTAACATTATAACTTATAGGGGAATTGTCAATCAGGCACACCCGAGAGAGATCTTGCTCTACTAGCGAAAGATCCTTGGTATATGATCCACAAGGTAGCTGTGTGCATGACTGAAAACATATAAACCATCCTTGCTTTGACGAGATGGAACTGGGAACGTACCTCGCGGAAAAGTCGCCGCGTTAGAATACCTCTACCAGCATCCAGCCAATCAATAACAGGATCGGCATATTCTTGCATGGAGGCAGTGAAAATTACGAGGGTATACCACCCTGAAACCTATCCAAGCGTTAACGACATATGGATGGGAAAGACGGGATAAGTTTTACCTTTCGTAAAAAATAATCTACAAATGGCCGTTTATATACATGGTAGAGCGTACTGCGGCCGTTAAGGATGACCTCTACCATATGTCCAGCGCCCTTATTACGCCGTCCTCCTAAGCCTAGTAATCCGGTGCCACCGGTACCTTGGCCTGTCATTGGACGCGATGTTGAGTGTATGAGAGTCTCATCTAGATCGAGCACGAGAGTCTTGGGAAGATGAAAAGGAGTTTTGCGCAGATGTGGATGGGGTGGTGGGGTAGATGGCAGGGATATTGAAGGTGAAGATGATCTCGAAGATTGAGTAAGTACAGGCGTTGCGAAGGGATTAGGTAGAAGCTTTGATGACTTGGAACGAGTAGACACGACGAGACTCGAGACTTCTGTCGGAGAAGACTCTAGCATGATAGATGAAGTTGCATGCTCCTGTCGCTCAATGATCGTAGACGTAGATGTAGACTGCTCGGAAACTACCTCCACTCCATACGTCGATTTGGATGGTGCGCGGGCAACAATTTGATCGAATTCCTCCTCCTCACTCTCCTTCTCATCCGCCGAAACAACCTCCAACACATCGACTTCTCCGGACCGAACCGCAAGTTCGCGCTGCCGTAAACGAGCGAACGTGTTCTGAATGAAATAGCGCCATGCTTCGCACAGTGTATTCCATAGGACCACAAAGGCATGAACAAAGTAGAGACGCCGTATCCGCTGAGGAATAGGGCTAGCTTTGATCTCTGGTTTCGTTGTTACAGAGATTTGTGCATTCTTCCATGGAGATCCTTTAGGAGAATCGAGAGAAGGGAGAGAAAAGGAACGCTTCCCGAGCTGCCCATCGTCTCCCTTTGAAGGTGGCTGCCCTTGTGTCATTGATTTGTACCATGTTTGGGTGCGTTTCAGCCTCGGTGATCCATCAACACCATCTTCGGAGCCGTCTGAGGGAAGGAATGTATGTTTCTCTGTGGTCGGAGTGGAGGGAGGGGTTCGGGCAGAGGCCAATACATCGAATTGACGAGACAAGTACGCAAGGGAATTCATTAAAAACAGCAGTAGCTGCTTAGATTCCTCGGCGAACTGGTGTTGAAGCGGACAAGAGTGGCGGCAGAGATGAAAGGAAGATTCGACCTGAAGGCTTCCAACGGACCAACAGCCGCGAGCTCAGCTACGCGTGGGGTATAACAGGGAGCGCTCGCCCGATCACGTGACGCACAATTGACTGAAGCCCCTGGGCCAACCGTTTACGTCCGCCACACTCTGAACACTACCATCATCGTGGCTCACGCCGCAGCCAATCCCCTCGATACACTCTTAGTTCTCTACGACCGAACATCGATAGTCAACTGATCGCGGATGATCTCGGGTGGAACATACAAAGTTGTGTAAATAAATAAAAACTGTAAGGAGTTCTGAGCTAATTTGAAAATGTTTTCTCAAAGGCCCAAGCTCTTCAAGATAGCATCTCCAATCGGACCAGCAGATGCTGGGTTCTGACCAGTAATCAGATTACCATCAACGACGACCTTGGGCTAAATGTTTACCGTGTCAATGGTGACAGACTACAAAATAAAATATGTGCACTTACACCAAAGGGTTTTTCGGCAACCTCAAACTGGCCGCCCAGCTCCTTAATCCTGTCTTCAAGCAAGAAGGGGATTAACTCGACACCATCCAGAATTTTTTCCTCCGCGTTGGAAAAGCCTGTCGCATTTCGTCCGGCGAAGATGGATTTGCCGTTTGAATCGGTTACCCCAACCAAAGCCCTGTTGTGCCTTCATTTAGCACAGCAATGTAATTGTATACGAACCAAACAGCAACTCACGCAGGTCCGTGGCAGACTGCCGACACAACCTTATTGGCCGCCCAGAACTGAGAATAGCGAGTTAGGTAGGGTCTGATAATTATTCTGTGGATTTACTTACTTTATTTGCAAGGCCGATATTATTCACATCAGTGGGCAAGTCGATAGCGGGACCATGTCCACCAATATAGAAGACACCATCGTATTCATCGACATTGATTTCGGTCAATTTCTTGGCCGTCTGTAATTTGGATACCACTTCCGGATCCTTCAAGAACTTGACACTTTCTTCGTCGTCTTTGAATGTCTAATGAATGGCCTCAGCATATACTATATGTAAATGACGCATATCAACATACCTTGACGGATTGCTCGTCAACGGGGGGATTGGGACCAGCAGGAGCAGCTGTAACAACTAGTGAGATCCACAGACTTCTCGCTCCCTAATGAAAACCATACCGAAATCGATTTCAACATGGGAAATAAGCTTGTAATAAGGATGAGCAGCCTCTGGAAGAAACCATCCCTGAAAAATAGTAGCATTATGTTTAGTGAATCGTTCAAACGTAATAGTAAGTATACAACTCACCGTCGGTCCGTCCTTCAAATTCTTGCTGGCAGAGGTATAAACGAAAAGAATTTTGGGAGACATGGTGTGCAGATGTAATTCTATCGATTAGCTCTGTACAATCCCGCCTTTTATACCAGTACACCTTGAAGGTCATGTCCCCATACAGCACCGAGGTTCTAGAACACCCTCTGTCGTCCAGCTGTGAAAACTATCTCCCAGATATGTTGGTTTCGGAGATAGTTACGAATTAGCCGTAGAAGTATATTATTATTACTCGGCAGGAGGACTGGGCGCCCGGCTGGACACGTATTCCGAATATCCTTGGCCTCGTGCCAAAATGGCGTAATGTGCTGAGCATTCGCCCCCCCACACAAGCCCCGCGAGTCCGCTACTGAGCTTCCGCAGGCCTACGCAATGGTACGCAAAACCTCCGCGACATTACGCAAAGCGCATGTATAAGTACGACTTTTTATTGGCGCATATTAATATTATGATTTCTCAACAATATAAAGACTGTTATAACGATAAAATATGCCCTTCATATTCCCTGCACAGACCTATTCTACATACACAAATTTACACCTTTCACAATCCCAGAGCCTTCAGGATAGCTTCTCCAATGGGCCCAGCAGATGCCGGGTTCTGACCAGTAATTAATTTACCGTCAACGACGACTTTAGCCTACATGTTCCGAGCCACTGCGTCAGTATTGATAGACTCTGCCAGCGAAATTATGTACTTACACCAAAGGGTTCAGCAGCCTCAAACGCGCCGCCCAACTCCTTAATCCTGTCTTCCAGTAAGAAGGGAACTGATTGGACACCATCGACCAATACTTCTTCAGCGTTAGATAAACCTGTTGCCTTTCGTCCGGCGAAGATGGATTTCCCATTTGAATCGGTCACGCCAACCAAAGCCCTGTTGTGCAACTTCGTTTAGGACACCAGTGATGATTATAAACTATATGCTGCAACTTACGCAGGTCCGTGGCAGACTGCCGATGTAATCTTATCCGCTGCCCAGAACTAAAAATAGCGAGATTTAGGACAGCCTGACAAGTATTCTATGAGTTCACTGACTTTGTTTGCAAGTTTGATATTCTCCGGGTCAGTGGCCAAGTCGAGAACGGGACCATGTCCGCCAATATAGAAGATACCATCGTATTCATCAACATTGATTTCAGTCAATTTCTTTGCTGTCTGGAGTTTGGATACGACTTCCTCGTCTTTCAAGAACTTGACACTTTCTTCGTCTTTGAATGCCTAATGACATTTATAAGTATACACCATATATATTAGAACACAGATCAACGTACCTCGACGGAATGCTCGTCAATGGGGGGATTGGGACCAGCAGGAGCAGCTGTAATGATTAGTGAGATTTACAAACTTCTTGCTTCGTAATAAAAATCATACCGAAATCAATATCAACCTTAGAAATAAGCTTGTAGTAAGGATGAGCAGCCTCTGGAAGGTACCATCCCTGAACAATAATGGCAGTATATTCAGGGATTTGTTCTAGCGCAACAATATACAACTCACTGTCTGACCGCCCTTCAAGTTCTTGTTGGCAGAGGTATAAACGAAAAGGACTTTGGGACGGGACATGGTGAGCGGATGTATGTGCACTTCTATCGATTAACCCTGGCCTTTATAGCAGTACATCTCGAAATCTCACGTCGCCATACGGCGCTGAGATGATCAGATTTCTCACCCCCGTTCCGCCAATTGCGGAAACATTTATCTCACGAATTAGAAGCACAAGTACTTGAAATGACGGCAGAGTTGAACGCGTAAGCATTTACCTAGAACGTTGTCAGCGGTACATCATGCATTTTCCCGGTGCAAAATAACAGTTGCTGCTCTGCGCGATTGCAGCACATGTCATAGTGATGGAAATGGGCCAATGACAAAGCCTGATAAATATAAAATATACTAGGCGACGCCTGAGTGCGGTCCCGTCGTCCTCGATTGACTTACCTCCTAGTAAGTTTCTATTCGATTACATATAATTTGAGTCATTGATCAAGCCAAGAGATTCGCCCGCAGTCTCCTCCGGAGGCTTTCATTCACCGAACCGTAGATAAGAAAGCAGATGCATTTACGATAAATCATTACGGAGATGTATTGTTTCTCGTTTGAATTCGTGTCTAAAACCAAGATTCAGAGGGATTAAATCTGAGCGACAAACTGAACTCTTACAATGGCCTTCAATACGTGTTGCCTGATTTTGCGTGGCCTCAAATTTAAATTGCGTCTGTTATCTGAGGTAGTTCATAACAATCAGTACACCTCTTCATCCTCGGATGCTAACGGCATAATTTTCTCAATGGTCATAAAGACAGGAAGTATTATGATGGTCAAATATGTCCTTTACATTTCTTACGCTGACTTGTTCTCTAATTTACAGCCTTCACACTCCCAGAGCCTTCCGGATGGCCTCACCAATCGCCGCAGCAGAAGCAGGGTTCTGGCCAGTAATTAAATGTCCATCGACAATGACTTTGACCTGTCGAGACATAACAACCGTGTCAAACCAAAGCAAATACACGGACAGAATAAGACACTTACACCCCAGGGTTCAGCTGCCTTTTCAAAAGTACCACCTAATTCTTTGATCTTGGATTCCACGAGGAAGGGAATAGATTCAACCCTCTTGACTTGCTCTTCTTCTGTGTTAGAGAAAGCAGTTGCCTTTCGTCCGGCAAAGATTGACTTTCCGTTTGAATCAGTAACACCAACTAATGCGCTTAACAGATGAATATTCTTAGTTTGGTTCAAGTAACAGTGAGTAATATAACATACGCAGGTCCATGGCAAACTGCCGATGTGATTTTACCGGCATTCCAGAACTGCGAGTGGAGGGTTACACATACTGCTTTCGGCGCTGGTCAATATTCTCTCACCTTGTTAGCCAACTTGATATTCTCTGGGTCAGTGGGCAAATCGATGACTGGTCCATGACCACCGATATAAAAGATGGCGTCGTAATTGTCAACATTCACTTCAGTCAATTTCTTTGCACTGCTGAGTTTGGAAGTGACTTCGGGATCCTTCAGGAAGTTGACGCTTTCTTCATCTTTGAACATCTGCAATATTTTATAAATATCAAAATTATTCAAGATCAAGAATTTTGTGAATTACCTTTACAGAATTCTCGTCAACAGGAGGGTTTGGACCAGCAGGAGCAGCTACGTTCAAGCATTTAAGGACGCTTCGCAAAATAATAACTGAGAGCTCTTCATACCAAAGTCGATGTCGACATGGGATGCCAACTTGTAGTATGGGTGAGCAGCTTCGGGGAGATACCAGCCCTATTTCCAACGAATTAGTAGCGCGTTCTGCGACTCGAGAACGTACCATACATACCGTTTGGTTGCCTTGCAAGTCCTTGCTACAGGAGGTATAGATGAATAGTACACGGGGGCGTGGCATGGTGGATGGAGTTGTAAGTGGGTTGGGCGGAACATGTGAATGCTTTTATACCAGTCTCCACACGTCTCCACTGACCAAGAAATAACACGGCGCTGACGTTACTCCCAGACTCTGCTTCCGGCCGTTGCGATCGGCCAATAATTTCAACCGCATCAGGAATCTGAATAACGGTTCTCGATGCTCACTGAACGTCGTGCATACTAACGTTCCTGTTGAAATATATAAGCTATTTATTATCAAAAAAAGATCAAGTCAGTACATAAAGCGACCACCCACTGACCAAAACCATCCATGATGACGCACGACTCTATGTGCAATTGTCTCTGCTTAACAATTGGCATTTCCATTTCTAGACTAGAGGCCTCGTGGAGGCAGAACCCTTGCGCTCGTGATAAGATCTTGGATTGTGACTCTGAGTAAGAATTTTTGACTTTGTAATGAAATTTATTAAATATAATAGTAATGTATGTTACAAAATTTCGTTCTCAATATTTTTTGTTTGTTTGTCCATAAAATTCAATCATTGCATAATTAAAATTAATTCTTCGTCAGGTGGTGTTGTAAAGAGAGAATCATCAAATTCGTGTAAAAACCGAATGGTGTTGCAACTTGTTCTTCTTGAAACTGCGACATATGCGTCGTAATGAGATAAATTCCAATGGGGAGGTTTAGCCAAGTCTACTAAGGCCGGGCAAAGAGTTTGAGCTTGTGACTTGTAATCTGTGAATACATACATTCCATCTATTCAAAGTTGTCTGCAGTTTACTGTTTGTTTTCGGCTGTATTCATCAATTATCTCGATTCCAATTTCTAGGGTTGAAACTGGAATAATGCCATTGGGTAAATTTGGGAATGAAATGTCGCCTGGGTGGTCTGGTTTGAAATACAGTAAAGCTGGTGGATACTTTAATTCAACAACAGATTCCCTAGTTGTAATAGGCAGTTCCCTTGGGTCTAGAAATATTTTTCGATTATTCCTAATGTTCCATTGGCAATGTCAGCGGAAACTGATAAGTTTAATATAATTATTGCTCACATTCCTCCAGCAAGTTCGACGATGCGAGCTAAACGAAGTTTGGATTTTTGTCCCACTTTCATAGTTTCATGTTGAGTTAGTTGTCAACTTGGCATTCCAATAGTGTCTTCGGCAGGTGAAACGAACAAAGTCTTTTCGTTGAGGTGGCAATGTTTGCATAGAGCTGCTGCATTCCATTTTGCTCATACGCCATGTCGGGGTGTTATGAGAATTGTATTGGACCAAGGCGGTAAGGAGAAATCTAGGACTTGGCAATCTTCGTTTGCCAAGGTAAGCCTATGCAGCTGCTGAATGTTGTTCGCTGAACATGCTCCAACTCTAGCTCTTTCTAATATCTCCTTCAAGTTCTCTTTCTAATTACGTTTACAATGGTTAAAATATCGAAATATGTAACTAATCAATTTTAAAAATATACAATCTTAATTATTTTCGGTGAATATATATGGATGTAAATGCATATCGTATGTGACACGTAACATTCACAATCAGCTCATGACTCATGAGGTATAGTCAGAATGGGCTGGCGTAAGCAGACTTGAAAAAAATTCTTTGTACCACACTTGGCAAAAATGATGAAGTTCAACTCTTATCGGTACCTGTAATCAGCAGGCTTTATACCTCTTTTAAGTGTGTCTGTTCCTTTTAGTAAAATTCTTCACTGATTATTTGTGACTTTGTCTTTTGTTGTTCCAACACCACCACTGACCATCGACATCCCTGAAATATCTGCAATGTCACACACACCTATGTTACCTACTGAACTCCTACATTTCATCTTCACCTTCTGTGTCAAACCTACCTTACTCTCAAGCTGCCTTGCCTACTAGTCAGCCTGCCCTAACAATACTATGGAAGGAAGTGCAACATCCCGAGGTCCTGTTTGGCTTATTGGAACCGCAGTCTAGTTGTTAATGCACAGTATATGGATTATTTAACTCTTTTCCTGCATCCCGGTCTCGAAGAGCTGCACCTCATGAGTCATGAGCTGATTGTGAACGTTACGTGTCATGTACGATATGTGTTTACATCCATACATATTCACCGAAATAAAATAAAATAATTTATATTTTAAAATTGATTAGTTGCATATTTTGATTTTTGAACCATCGTAAATGTAATTAGAAAGAGAAGGAATTTCCTTTATTGCGTTACATGTCACGTACGATACATATGCGTCTACATCCATACATACAAATAGACGTGAGAGACGCCCGTTTTTGAAAGGGAGTGGAAAGAGCCCTCGCTACCGCAAGGGGATTTCTGAGATGAATGGGATGGGGAAGTACGAATCGACGACGATTGATCGAAAATTAAATTATTCTACGTGACCTCCGCTCAAATGATTGGCGCGGGAACTTGAACCTCGACCGACTCAGATCGAACATCAAGCGTAACGCGTTTGGGTCAACAACGCGCCCATATCTCTCATACTATACCTTCACGATGTCTACATTCTTTGGTCTGTAAGTTGACTCCAAACTCATTGCTCAGGCTTTCACTGATAACATTATAGCGGAAAGACACGGACCTTTAAACCCAGGAAAGACGTCCCCGAAGGCACAAAGCAATACCAGTTGCGCAAATATGCCGAAGCTACTTTGGTTCGTGTCAACGCGATTACGGCGCTTTGGATTACTTATGGAGTTGCTAGGGTTCTGGTAACCTTCGACTAGCCGTACAACTACCTGATGGCGAGGATCTGAACGAGTGGCTGGCTGTTCATAGTATGTCTCATGTTTTCTCATCCCCAAACCATATGCTAACTCTTGACACCAGCTGTTGATTTCTTTAATCATTTGAACATGCTATACGGAACTATAACGGAATTTTGCACTCGTGAAGAGGTTAGCAACTTTGTGATCATGGTTTCATCGCGAACTTAGAGGCAGTTCAGTGTCCCATAATGTCCGCTGGTCCTAGGTGAGCCTTTATGGGCCGAGACGGATCAATTTCAGAACTAACTCTCCGTAGATATGAGTATCTTTGGGAAGATGGCGTTAAGTACAAACGACCCACGAAGCTAGCAGCCCCCGATTACGTCGACGCCCTCATGAATTGGGCTCAGTCGCTTCTTGACGACGAAGCAGTCTTTCCGAATAAAATCGGCGAGTTACTTATATTTCCCCGTAACTTATGAAACGCTAAATTGCTCTATTTTTGAACTTAGGTGTTCCATTCCCATCGAAATTCCGTGATACTGTCCGGACAATCGTCCGCCGACTTTTCCGTGTTTACGCTCATCTTTACAGCAATCATTTCGACCATATTTGTGCTTTAGGTATCGAAGGTAATGTCATTTATTTTATTTTGTCACGTTATGTTGTAACTCAAAACCTTTGAAATTTCAGCTCACCTAAACACGAGTTACCGGCATTTCTTCCTTTTCATAAACGAGGTAATATTCCCGTCTTAAGAAGCGATTTATTCTTATTCTAATCCGTCTTTCTCAGTTCGACTTAGTGGATAAGAAAGAGTTAGCTCCTTTAGACGAGCTGAACGAAGCGATTCTTGCTGAAGATAAGACTCGATGATCTCTTCTTGGTTTCAAGTTTGTGTTTGTACGATATACCTTGTTCTGTCCCTTTTTTTTTTGTATAACGATGCTGATCGCGATCAAATCTGCTGCTAACTTACTAAGTATTATTGGAATGAAAACCTTAAATTAATCAAGTAAGTCATTAGACTTTATGGAGATTTTAAGTGTCAGATCAACAATGGATAGTCAAAGAACGCACTGGTGCCAGTGAAGAACAATCCTTAAGGGAGGAAAATACCCGGCATTAATACTCAAATTGGCGTCCATGGCGAGGTGGGTGGCACCGGTTATTCATTTTAATTCGTACTGCCAAGGGGGTACCGTTAAGTATTCAATATGTTATGAAGGAATGGGATAGTTTGTTTAAATTCTGTGCTTCATTCGTTCTTTAAAGACTGAGCAAAGGACTGCCAGTTGGATTCAATGCTCTTTTTTCTTTTGGTCAAATGAAATAGAATTTATTTCAGCCTTCAAGGGCATAAGATACGAGCGAAACCTAGGTAATACATACGATAGCAACTTCAAACTTCAAAGCAAGGAAAACAAAATGAAAAAGCGAAAAGTGAGCGTGCAGGTTAGGTACTATGATACACTAACATATGAATGAGGGTGATGAGGTCTGATGAAATACATGATGAATGTCTAAGGAGTGTGCGAGGGGTGATACAATTCTAAAGGAGAATGGGTGCTGGAATTTGATACAAGTCCGGATGTGAAGTTGCGAGTTCAGAGTCCGAAATATTGCTGAGGATGGCGATAACGAATAAGGCAATAAATAATCCATGGGGCGTCATAAAATGTTCGTTACGAAACATATATAATTTCTCTTCATAGCCATTCTTCGGATGACCTGGGCTGCGACCTCGTTCTCGACTCGGACCTTTTCGAAAGAGGGGTCTGTGTTCTCGCCATCGTAACAGCCTCCAAAGATGACGCTCGGCTATTCCTGCTCACAGCAGTCGTAGCCATCGATTCCCGAATGAATGAAAATTGCGGTTGCGCTAGCGGCTGAGGTTGGGGTTCCCGAAAGCGAGTAACTGTGGACTCGCGTCCCCGTTCTTGGGGATTCAAACAGATAGAATTTGTCCCGTTCATGCTGCTTGAGCCGCGGACATGACCTTGGTGGCGTTGGCGAAGCTCGTCACAACAGAGCTTATGCAGTTCGTCGAGGCCAAGGTATTTAGCTTCGTCGCGGAGTCCGAGAAGAAGTTCGATCCGCTCCGGGCTGTGCGTCTGACGCGAACCGAGAGCAACGGCGCGGGGAAGAGTCGCGGTTGAATTCGTTGGGGAGCGCAGATAGCTGAGAATATGGGGGTATCTAGAAAGAATCATAGATAAATAACGGATAATATATTGAAATAATGTAATTTGACTTACGGAGCAGAAGGTCTGTCCAAGAAAAGGTTAATCATACCTGCAGACTGTGGAAGAAGTCCAACAGACGCAAGATGAGCTGTGAAAAGGGATGCAAACGGCGTCTCCGGCTCTCCTAAGCGGTGTCCATCATCTTCCTCCAAGTAACTTTCGTTATCCTCGATAAGAGTATCGCGGAATCTCCGTTTCTCCTTCTCGTGCGCAGAACGAGCCAGAGATTCGAGGTAATTGGCCAAGTGGGAAGGACGCGACGTTAATGTCGAGTACGTCGTGCGGAGGGTCGATGTAGTTGTCTCTATTGTGACCATGAGTGTCGAAAGGTCAAGGAGCATATCTGGAATGGGAGAAAGGAGGATGGCGGAGAAGTCGGGTTGAGGGGGAGTCGCGGAGATGTTTAATGGGAGAGCTGGGACAGCCGGGAGGCTGGCCGGAGAAGTCGAAGAGGCCTTTAAAGTAGGCCTTGCGGTGTTGTTGGGAGGTGTAACCGGAGTAAATGGGGTAGCACGAAGAGGCTTTGTACTTCTGCTCGGACTGGCTTCCGGACTGAGAAGTTCACCCAATTCCGTGAATAGAGGCAGATTAGGCGAGCTTCTTGATGCCACGGGAAGAGGAGGTAATGCTGGAGATTGCGGTTCATCCTCTTCATACGAAGATGCGTCGTCATCTTTGACTGTTTCTGGCGGCTCAGCCGACGGGTATGGCAAAAGGCGGGTGAGTGCATCCTGCGGCGTGCGTACGACAGTTGCACCAGTGCCCAGTGTGCCATATCGGCCGGGACTGCGTGGCTTCGTTCCGGTCGATCCAAAAACGTCTTGGAGTTTCGGTTCGGAGATGTTAATAACGGAGACACTGTTTGTGTGGATATGGCCACTGGTACTGGTACCGGGGGAAGTCTTGGATAGCCAGGACATGGGCTTTGACATGGATATAGATGATATAGATGGACGTCGAATCCCGCGAGGGGAGGTCGCGGGGGACTTAGGGCGACTGGAAGGACTTGAAGGTTTGCTTGTCGATATCATCGGTGATAGTAGTGAGGGTCGAGGAGAGAGCTGTTCTAAGGGTGATGCCCCGCATTTATACGACGAAACGAGCTCAAAAGCATAAAAGAGACAATAAGAAGCGAGTCTTCTACAAAGTGACAAAAGCGGTAGACAATGGACGCTTTGACCCACGCGCCACCCCTTCTCATTGGCGGACACGAGCGCCAAACGCTTTGTCTTTTGTCTGCATTCGGAAGCGACGCTTTGTTCCTCCAATTTGGCTTTGCAGGATTCCGGAAAGCGTGTCCACAATTGGAATAAAGGAATAATCTCGACTAATACTGCCGTATATTTGTATTTGCATATCATACATAAGGATGTAAATGTCCTGTTATGGATACAGATATCTGATTCATGTTATACAATGTGTTTCTAGATTAATTCTTCTTGGTGAAGATGTCCCCAAGACCGAGACTGTCGAGGAGCTTGTCAAGACCCAGGCCACCCAACAATCCTTTCACCAAGCCGTCGAGATGCAAAGCACCGAGAATGTTAGCAACCAGGCCCAACACGCCCTTGAGCAGAAGTCCCACAGCCGACAGAATTTGGAAGAGAGGGTCTAAATGAACATAATAAGCAAGAACCCTGCAACATCATGAAAATGTTTGCTCACCGTTCAAAATTGCCAAGAGAGGTCCAAGGTCTTTCTTTGCCTTGGGAAGATCCTTGATGGATGCTTTCGCCTTTTCGATGGTCTTCGCAACGTCGCCGGTCAGCTATAAAATTCAGGGAATATTCAGTCATTCTATTTATCATACACCGTAGATTCTACTCACCTTCGAAACACTCTCGGCGAGATGATTTTCTTCGGGACTGGCTTCATGATTGGCCTTCTTATGCTGAGCGCGACTCTGGATTTTACCATCTGGGTCTGCTCCTTTGAGTCCGCCAAGGGTTTCGTTCAAGATCTGGGACGCTTCTTGAATGAGAGGTTTCATCCTGTCGACAAATGCCTTCTCGTCGATATTCTCCTTCTTCTCTCGTTTCTTGTTGACGTCATCGATGCTCTGCATATATGCATTAATGGACCCGCGAGGAATATTGCTCGTTGAATATTCACCTCATTCATCATCTTAAGTAAAGGCTCGATGCGTTCCAAGCCACGGTCACTATAAGAGGCATGTAAGCAAATAGAATTTGAGAATTACTCTGCTACATACACGATGGCTGCAAGGCGCTTCGCGATCTTCGCGTCATCTTCGCCTTCCTTGATGGGTTCCACTCCCTGTCTTCCCTTCTCTTGAGATTCTTTCGCCTGCGCTTGCTGATCAGGGGTCATCTTGTATTCTTCTTCTTGCTGGTTGTTGTTGTTTCCAGTGGCCTTGCCAGCGATTCCGCCGACAGTGTCAGTCACTCCACCAACAGTGTTAGTGACGCCACTGAAGACTCCTTGTTCACCGGACATTATGAATTTGTTACGAGTTTAGAAGGAAGTGATTATTCAATGGGTTGTAGAGATGCGAGTTTGATATTTAATTGTGAGGAACCTTCCCCTGAATCGCAACATCTTATATACCCAAAGTCCTAATATTCCAAGTATCTGAATGACATCAGTCTTAGGTGGAATTCCACCCGCCCATCACTAAAGGACCCGCACACATATGAGCTCCAAACTTTTGCCATAAGGTACTGCTGGAGAGTCCACTAGAGCGGTATTGGGCTCACGTCATATGTCTGAGCAAATTATAGCAGGGGTACATGGGAGTGGACGTGCCCCACAAACGATTCTAAATGTGGCGGCAGAGCAAGTTGGTACAGATTCAAAAGTACATGGATATCGATCTATCTTAAGATGTGGCAGAAACAGGGGCTGCGGCAGATGTTGCGGCAGCATCGTCATTCGTCTCGATGAGTTTGGTAACCTGTGTAATCGTCAAGCACTGCTGCCGGTGACCGGAAAAAAAAATTGAACATACCTTGCCAATGGCAACTGTCTTTCCTTCATCGCGAAGCGTGAATCGCCCCAGCTGGGGATAATCAACAAAACGCTCAACACAGACGAGCTCGTCGCTCTCAACCAAGGCCACGATCTTTTGACCTTTCTTTGCAAATTGTGGTGGCTTCTTGGAGCGTCGTCCAGTCTTTTTATCAAAATAGCTAATTAGCGCCTATGATGAACAAAAAGCCTGTTAAACCATGACTCCATGATATAGGGGTTATGTGGGTACTCACCGGAAGCGTTACCTCTTCTGACAACGTGTGCAGATGCATGACAGCACTATAACCAGCACAAATAATATTTTTACTGTCCAGAATAGCTAATTGAGCTTCAAATTGCCTCACGGCTCTGACAGGTCTCTCCGGGCTCGTCAAGACGAAACCAGGACTGATATCATCATCATCAACTCCACGTAGACGAATGCGAACATTATCACCACATTGTGCAGTTACCTGTTCCTGCTCCATTTCATCGTAAATGGCGGTGATTTCAACCGCTGTTTTGTTCGGCATCAGCAGCAGGGAATCGCCCTTGCGCAAACGTCCCGATTCGATTTTCCCGACAATAACAGTGCCCATATCCTTATATTTTTCGGAGATGGGGATCATAAGAGGTGCGTTGACCTTACGATCTACCATAGGCATAGTGTCCAAGTGTTCGAGAAGTGACGGGCCGCTATATTAACATAAATATGCAAATAATGAGAAAACAGTGAGAGAAGACGCTTACTCCCACCACGGGCATACTTGTTTCGTTGCACGGTCCTTCAAATTAATACCTGTGTAAGCAGAGACAGGAATCCAGGTGACATCTGTCTTCGGGTTGAAGCCTGCAGCCTTGACGAATGGAACCAGTTTGTCTTTGATTTCATCATAACGAGCCTTGCTCCATTCGACAGTAGGATCGTCCATCTTGTTGATAACCACAATCACTTTAGAAACACCAGCAGTCTTGACAAGCATAACATGCTCTCGCGTTTGACCGCCCCTCTCGAATCCAGTTTCGAACTCGCCCTTCCTAGCAGAAATGACAAGGATCGCAACATCCGCTTGGGCAGCACCACTTATCATCGAAGGAACGAATGTCTTATGGCCAGGTGCATCAAGGATAGTGTACCTCCGAGCAGAGGTCTCGAAGAAAGCTCTGCCAACTTCAACAGTTTTGCCCTGAGATTTTTAAATCAGCAAAGCGTACAGATCCCGGTGAAGCCTTGCACAGACCTTGTTCCGCTCCTGTTGAGTAGAATCCAAAGCCCAACTGAGATACCAACTTTCACGTCCCAACTCCTTCGCTTCTTTCTCATACTTCTCCATCGTACGCTTGTCTACCATGCCAGTTAAGAACAGAATATTGCCACCCATAGTTGATTTTCCAGCATCGACATGCCCGATGAAGACGATATTCAGATGTTGCTTTCCGAAAAGATCGCCAAGGGTCTCCGAGTCTGCTACCTTCTGCACCTCCTGGGCGATCGCATCAGTATCTGTTTTCGCCTTGTCCATAGAAAAATTGAATGGCTTGGCCGCTGGTGCTGGTGAAGATGCATTGGTAGAAGGAGCAGTAGATGGCTTAGATGAAGGCTGTTTGGCAGGAGTAGCAGCAGGGACGGCTTCGGTTGCCTTGACTTCTTTGGCCTCCTTCGGTGGGTTTGGTTTTGATTCTTCAACTTTTGCTGGGACTTGTGGAGCAGGTTGAGCAGGTTTTGATCCACCGATATTCAAGGAAATCGTGGGTGCGGGTTTAGGGGCCTCAGTCTGCTCGGGTCGCTCAATGGGCTGCAATGGTGGTTGGGCTGACTGATGAGGCTGCTGGGTTGGAGGAACATATTTGAATTTTCCTGGAACGAACTCGTAGGCGTTGGGGTTAAAGCTCATGATAAAAGAGAGTGTCGAGGGTTACAGACGTTAGAGTCCGAATCAGTTTTATGGCTCCGAGTGACTGTGTGACACTTCAGGAACAACAGGTGTCCACATCTCTGGACATGAGCGCAGCCCAGCACGAACAGTATATTGCTGTTCTCAAAGCGATATACGACTATGAACCATCTGCAGAAGATGAAGTATCTCTCAAGGAAGACCAGGTCGTCTTTCTATTGGAACGGGTTGATGACGAGTAAGTACCACATCATTTCGTGCCCTACTCGAGTATTTACGCTTCATTTCCCCTAGATGGTGGAGAGTGAAACATAAGACGGAAGCCACAGATGAAGACAATGCTGCTTCTGGGCTAGTTCCAGCGAGTTATGTCGAAGAGGTAGCGCTGTGTGCTTATTCAAACCGACCGTACGGGGCGGCTCACAATTCTTCACACTAGGTTCCAGCGAAATCCGTCGCTAAGGCTATTTACGATTATGAAGCAGCTGCGAAAGGCGAGCTTTCCATCTCTGAAGACGAGGAATTAGTTATATATGATCAGGAGGACGAGTGGCTACTGGTGAAGACTGAGCGCGATGGTGGATTGGTTGGATATGTCCCTATTACATATGTCGAGGAGGTAGGTCTACTGCAAGCTTGATTATACGTTTGCTAATTATTTATGCACAGACAAATGGGGAACAGGCAGAGGAACCTGAACAGAATGATCTCTCTCAGATAGTTGTGCCAGACTCTGTAAGTTATAACAGTCCTACATTTGCACATGAATTCAAATGTATCCAAAGCCACCGCTACCACCTTCTGCGCCATATGTCGATCCCGCCGACCTTGTTGCATCTAAGGCTGATAGAGCTAAAGCCGATGATATAAAGACTTGGGCTCTGTCGGAGGTGGATAAGAAGGGCAAGAAGAAGAAGGGCACGCTAGGTATAGGGAATGGAGCGATATTTTTTGCATCTGAATCTGATAAGGTGCACTAAATTCATTTCATTCATGATTCTTTCAAAACTCAAGCATTTCCAGACTCCCGTGCAACAATGGCAAACGGCTGATGTTGGCGACATCAAAGTAGAGAAGTCCAAGCATGTCCATATCGAGATAGGAGGGCCCACTCCTATAAGCCTTCATTTCAATGCAGGCTCCAAAGATGTCGCCGATGCTATAGTGACGAAGTTGGAAGCATCCCAGAGAGCGGCCAATGGTGCCATCTCTCCGCCAGCTCGTCAGATCAGTCCGCTTTCCACCAGCAGGACGTCTCCTATCGACGAGGACGACAACAAAGAGGAAACTCCTCAGAAACCTATCAGGAAAGCTGCTGTTCATTTTGCACCTGCCCCTGCCGTTATACCACCATCGGAGACTGCAGATGATGATGTAGATGATTATGAGTCGGTCGCCGATGGAGAAGAGGCCTACGCTTTATATGAGTTCAATGCCGAAGGCGAAGATGAACTCCCAGTTAAACCCGGGGAGCGATTATTCGTTCTGGACAGAGTAAGTAGTCCAGATTGGTGGAAATGCCGAAACGCGTATGGTGCCGAAGGTGTTGTGCCTGCCACTTTTGTTGAGGTATTGTACTATCAGACCTTCCTTAATTCATTTTTTTCTCATACATTTTCCACAGTTGACTGGCGGTCAAGCTGAAACTACTGCTCAAGCAGAAGATGAGGAAGCCGAACGACTCGCCAGAGAAGAGGCTGAGCGTGAAGCGGCTGAGCGTGAAGCAGCTGAGCGTGAAGCAGCCGATGTCGAAACACGTGAAGCAGCCCGGCGAGAACAAGAAGCGAATAAACGAGAGGCCGAGCAAAGAGCGAAAGCGGCCGCTGCTAGAGCAGAGCAGGAACGGAAAGAACGAGAGGCAAAGGCAACCCGTGAGCGTGAGGAAAGGGCAGCCCGTGAACGCGAGGCAAAGGAGGCCGAACAACGCGCTGAACAACGCGCAGCAAGGTAGGTTATTTTATGTGTTCTTATAAAAATTCGTCTAATTGCTGCTTTAGGAAAGCAGAGAAAGCCAGTCGGGCAGAGAGGTCGAATCGATCAGACGAAGCCACTCCGAAAAAATTCCCGAACGAAGGCAAGACCAGAATTTGGCATGACCATTCCGGTCAGTGGAAGACCGAAGCTGAATTCGTCGGTATTAGCAAAGGCAAGGTCAGGTTGCACAAGATAAACGGTGTTATTATCGAGGTTCCTCCTGAGAAGATGGCCCCCGCTGATGTTCAGTTTATTGAACACATCACCAATAAGAAACTCTTACCCTCGATGTCTGCGGCATCTTCCTCGTCGAAACCCAAAGATGATGATGATATCCCTCTCGGTGCTTTGCCTTCTCGCAGGCCTCAAGGGGAGTCGAGTTCCCCTCGTCCTCAAGTACCTCCCAAGAAAAGATCAAATGTTGACTGGTTCGAATTCTTCCTTAATGCGGGGTGTGAGGTTGATGATTGTTCGCGATATGCCTCTGCCTTCGAACGAGACAAGATCGATGAAGCTATATTGCCAGACATCAAGGAATCCACTCTACGGTCCCTTGGTCTACGTGAAGGTGACATTATTCGCGTAACTAAAGCCATAGAGCAAAGAAAGTCTCGTGCAGGTGGTTCGAAGGAGGAGGAGAAGGACTCGAAACAATTAGAAGCCGATGAGAAGTTGGCTGCCGCCTTACAAGATGAGGAGTATAAGAAGGCTGGTATTCGGAATAACACAGCTAGTCCGCCAAATCTGTTCACGGTGGGACCTGGCGGTGGACTTAAACCGCGTCGTGGTCGTCCTTCCCGTGGAGGTTCAGCCCCTCCCGTGAACGTGGATGCCAGTGCTCTTGCCACGGCATCAGATCAGATATCCCGGTCAGAGTCCCCATTGGTTTCTAGTCCAAGTACGCTACGAGCAGCCTCTCCCGCTGTAGCACTAGTGAAACCTACACTTTCCACGCAATCTAGTGGGTTTGACGATGATGCATGGACAAATCGGCCCAGTTCTACCAGACCGACCCCGTCCCCTGCACCTGCGGCTATTCAAACTGCTCTACCCACATCACCGCCGCCTGTTGCTGTAATACCTGCGCCTCCTACTCCTGCTCCCGCGCCGCCGCCGCCACCACCACCACCAGCGTCCGCGCCCCCAGCGTCCGTGCCTGCACCTGCCGCTTTTTCAGCTGCCCCCGTTTCACAATCACAACAGCCTTCTCAGAATGATACCCAAGCTCAAATTCTGTCGAAGATCCAGAGTCTAAGACCGCCGTCAGCGCCTCTACCACAATCACCTGCCAATTCCTTATCACCTCAACCCGCGGCTGTTCCGCAAAGCTATGTCTCTGGTCTTGGATTCGGGTCATCCCCTGTCCCCATCGGTCAGCATTTGCAGAATCAGCAAACCGGGCTTTACCAAATACCTGGCAATGGCCCTCGAGGACCGCTCGCTCCTGTGCCGAGTAATCAAGGTCTCCTTAATCCTTTAGTTCCTGCAATAGGAATCAATCAGTTTATACCCACGCGTCCTACAAGCAACCCTCCTTTCCAAACTCTTTCCACTCAAGCTACCGGCTTCCAAAGTTCGCAACCCAGTTTCCTATCCTCTCCGCCTCCTGGCTATGGTGGTGGAAGTCCATTGCTACCCCAGCAAACAGGGTTCCCTGGTCTCGGGCCTTCTAATGGTACTTTTGGTAATTTCACTGGGATTGCTCCACAACCTACTGGATTCGTTAACGGATTTACACCTACTGGGGCTAACAATTTCCAGTCACAGAACAGCTTTGGAGGTTTAAATGCCCGTAAGTTCTCCATGTCCTCGTCTGATCCAAATTCTTTACTCATATTTCGCATAAGAACCAACTGGCTTCAATCCTGGCTTCAATCCTAACGTCAATTCTGGCTTCAGTCCTAATGCCAATACTACATTCAACCCTAACGTCAATTCTGGCTTCAACCCTGGCTTCAATTCTAACGTCAACTCTGGCTTCTCCCCCCAGAACAGTGGACTGCCTGGACTGCCTAATTTCTTGCCACCACCCGGCAGGGCAGCGTCTCCTCCAAAGGACCATTCTCCGGCAAATATATTTGCGCAGATGAAGGCAGGAACCTTTGCAGATGATACAGCACCTCAACCCTCGGGTACGTTTTATGATATCTTGTTTGACGTATTGTAATGGGATAATCTTTGACAGATAAATATGATGCATTACGAGCGCAACCAACAGGCTGGCAAGGATATGGCGGATACTGAGATACCTAAGATTTATTTATGCATTGGCCTGTGCATTGATATATATGATATCCTTTTGAATTGAGGACATAATGTAGTAATCTGCATAAATATAATTACAATGATTACTCTACGATACCACACGAAAACCCGACACGTAAAAAGAAAGATCGAAGGGACTCTCGTAATCCAGGCCCCATATCTCGAGATAGAATATCCACGGTTAATGGATAAAAGGCAGGTAGATAACGAGAAAACTAATGAAATATTAGAATCAATTGATAGCTGGAACGATAGCGAAAAGCTTACTGTTTGGTCATCCAAGCTATTAAAGCCTTGAAGGACTTCAGCTACTACGGGTGTCCATGTGGCAATAGTTTTCGCTTGTGTATCTGCCTTCAAAGCATTGAAATCCTCCAGTACCCCAAGCCCCAAACTGAAGAAAATGAAAATAGAGTGAATATATACGAGATATCGCGGTCAAAGAACACATACGGAATGAGTCTGTCGGCCACTTGTTGCTTTGACTGTTGGGCATCCAAACGAGTATCCTTATACATCCGAGTCAACACATTTACAAGAGTTGCAGCGCTGCTGGATTCCTGTTTCAATAGATTTGGAAGATGTTTCATAAACCCTAAGGGAATAGACCTCCCGCGTCAGAATAGTATACCTCGACTCACGCACCGGCACTTACCGACTTTCCATAACCCAGTCCGTAATTCTTTATCTTCATTGAAGATTCGTGCGAACTGGTAACTATGGTCCAGCTCGCCCATCAATCGTAAGAGATGTTCTGGGGGTATGGTCTGGTATACTTCAGGGTTCTGCAGCAACTCGTTCGTGGTTTCAATCAGCAATAGCTGCAAAACACATTTGACGATAATTTGCTTAAAGATGCGGCGTCTATCGTTCAACTGAATGCTTTGTCCAGACTGTGGTATTCTGCCAGTTTCTTCTTGAGATAGAGGCGCGGGTATCAATGTCTGTGGATCTGAGTCGCCACGATTAAGTTTATTTTTATTTTTGTAAATCGAAAATTAAAACGCACTTGAAACATCCGGGGGTTCCATGGCGGCCGGCGCATCGATTTCAACACGGAGACTCTCGTCAAAGAGCTGGTGGGGAGTGGTGGTCTTGAATAATCGAACAAACGTTGTAACTATTCTCTCCCATTTCTCAGGAGTGAGCTTGCGCGCGTTATTTTCTAATAACTGTTGGAAGCACGACGTCCCTATTCTTGCAAGCGTATCATTCTCTGTACAGGAGGGTTATGACCATGCCGTCGAGATATTGACATTTCGCTCACCTTGACAAATACAAACACAAAGCAAGTCCAACAGGCCATCCAAAACCCGTTCAAGAATATCGAAGTAATATGTATAAAGGTCAATTAAGTCTCGAAGGGCCTGGATCATTGTCGTTGACAACCAGACACTCATGTCTTCTTGTGTGCTGAACCGGGAGAGATCTTGACTAGATTTAAGTACGGCGAATATGGGGAACAGTAATTCTTGGAAAACGGTATCCCAGAATGGGACAGGATAGCTGGTTCCATACGTCTTAAGTGTAGAGAACAACGCATCCAGTGCCCTAAAGATAAATGAGTACAAAGAACACACGTGAAGTACAACAGACTTACAATCGTCTCACTTCGAGATCTTCGCCGTTCATAATAATATCATAAAAACTAAACAAAATAGGGAACCAGTATTTAATCATAGGGTCGTCATTGGTATTGAGGTTATTCTGGTCATCGAGGGAGTCCCACGAGCACTCTGGTGTCTTCAGCATCAACGGGATAATGTCTCTCAACATAGCAATAGCCAGCAGGCTGGTCTTCTGGAATTTGCTACATTTTGAGAAATCCGTGATGCAAACTGTCAGATCCGCGAAAGCTCCATATCGGACGATATCTGAGAAGTGATTTCGATTCAATCTTGTGACCAGCTCAAAGGCCGAATTGACAACATCCTCTGTCGCGACAGTTCAATAAAATATTCAATTATCATCCATCAACTGTTCGTACCTGTTAATACTTTCGACGCAGCAGAGAAGACGCCAAACATCGTTCGCCAACCTGACCGCATGTTATGAACCTTTGCTTGAATCATCTGGTGCAGACAAGTGAGCACCTAAAGGGGTGTCAACCTTGTGTTATCTTCATCATAGAAAACTAACTTACCATCTCCCTAATGGAAGGATTAGGATTGTGTATCATGGTGTACTCGAAAGGCTTCAGGAAGTCCTTCTGGAACTTGAAATGCGACAGCTCCTCAATCTCAAGGAAACGCATGGCCAACTGCCGCAATGCATCCAATGCAAAGAATCCTACGTTAGGATTGCTGTGACAGCAAACCTGAAAAGAATTAGTGTGACTCTAAATGAAGTAGGGTCCAACTTACTTGATTGAAGTGCTCGCCCAATATAGCCCATAAATTCGACCATTCCAACCGAATTCGTTTCATGTTGTAATAGGAGATTTCAACGAGCTTTTGCAAACTAAACAGTCTCGGATGATCAGATAACCCTGACGATTGTATTTCTTCCCATGAAACGTCGCTAAGGGCTTGCACAAAATCAACAATAGCAGCCTGAAATAATGATAAACATAAAGAACGGTCGTCAAGCTAATGACATACCCCACTCAGATTCGGGCTGAAGGAAAATACCATATCAGCAGCGACTGTGATATGAGTTGATCGACTCTCGTTAGCAAGATCTTCGTTGGGTAATTTTTTATGGCGGCTAATAAACACTGGGGTTATTTCCTTCAGCCCACGCTTAAATTATATAAAACTCACCCTTTCTTGCCGGAGTCTGGCACATCAATGCCACTGCTTATGAGCTGCATCCTTTCTAACTGGCTAACGCAAGTTAGAACCTCGTGCCATGAGCCTTTGAGATAATTGCCCTCATCGACTGCAACATCCAGTAGGGTTTTGATGGCCTCCATGTTTTTGGTCTTCATCTCGCCCAGGTTGTTGAGGAAGGTGAACTTCGCTAAGGTAGTTACGAATGCGTTTCGCTCCAGTTCTAGATCGAAGTAGCACACGATGTGGATCGCATTCTTAAAGCCATCCAGACAGATCTCGACGATTTCGAGGTCATCTGTGTCTTGCAAAGGGTTGGACAGGCCAGCCAAGAACGACATCCAAGCAATCTCAAACATAGGACGTACATGCACCGCTCGTGACGCACTAAAAAACTGTTCGTTGGCTTTGCTTGAGCCTTTCCTCTGGGCTTTCATCAGAGTCCTGAAAAGAGCCTAGAATTCTGTCAACAAAATAAAACTCGTCTTTGATTACGGCAATATACCTCAGATTTGTTGGCCATATTGCTCGATTGTAAAATGTAAGCTTCTTTTTGCAAGTCACGTCCGACATTCGCTAGGGCTGAAGCCAGGCCAGGAGATGGATTGGAGGAAGACAATAGGGTAGACTCGACCTCATCCTTCATGCGAATCTCATTGGAAGTAATATCGTCATAGATGACCCCTAGATATTCATCGGCAAGGTTTCGACCATCATCGATACCGGTATTATTTTTGATGAAATCTTGTTTACTCATGCGACGTTTCACTTGAGGATTGAACGCATCGGTATTAAGCAAAATCACCGAATACGATAATACATATGCCGTGTCTAGAACGACGATCAGGGGAGAGGCGATCCGCGCTAACAGACCACGTACCAGCGTTCGCAAATGCGGTAGGATTACCGGCAATATAACGCTCAGCAAACTTGAGCATGAATCGATCAATCTTCTGTGCTTCTCCTGGAAGTCTGAAAGTCTGTAAGAATAGACGAAGAGCTTGGGTGAATGGTACATCGGTAAACTCGAGTTGATCGACGAAAGCGTGCATGGTTGCAATATTCTCTTCATCTCTGCGGATGGCATTGTGAATAAAACAGTCGACTGACATAAAGCTATCACACTTACCCTTCACCCAAATACTCGCCTATCAAGGCCTTATTCAGTCCATCGGTATACAACAAAAACTTGGCTATTTCTTGGGGTGTCCTCGAGGGTATAAGTCCCGTTTCAAGTAAAAATTGGATTCCCTGAATATAGTGAAAACATTTAGTATGAAAATAAAATCATTTGAAAATATACAGACCCGTTTCGGCTTAATATTGAACTTTCGGATGCCTTCTAACAACGTAGTCTTCTTCTGTTTCGCACTTTCAAATCTCTCAGGATCGTCCGAAACCTCAGGGGTAACATTCCTCGATATGTCAACAGTGGATGATAGGCTGGCTCTCTCCACCATGGTATCTGTATCTGCTATCTGATCATCCATGCTCCTTGTCTGAGTCTTCGCCGGAACAAGTGGTTCGGTCATCGGTTTTCCGCTTGAAGTTCCCCAAGCCTTGAGTGAATGTAAAACGGCAACGAGGCATTCTAAACTCTGCCGCTTGAGCTGTGTTTCAGTCAATGTCTGATGCGAAGAATCCGGTATTGGCGTATGGGATAAGGCGTTCGTGCTCAGAGTAGGCATTGTGGGACGTCCAGAACGGCTAGGATGCATAGAAGGGCTTGCAGGCTCGATGGCTTTTTCCTTCGCGACACTGAAATGAGAAGTAGTGATCTTGGAAATAATATTCATCAGGCTAATAGCTAATAGTCAGCGCAACGCCATAAGATAAACCGGCGAATTTACCGTTCATATATGTTCTCTGTTGATTCTTCATCGCAATCATAATTGAGATATATCTCAACCAAGGCCTGAGGGTCCTGGCATAGACGATGAAGCATATCCAATAATACTACTTTCTGTTTCAGGGTGGAACTTCGGATTTCTAGGATGGGTATCAAGATCTGATTTAAAAGCACTTCGATTTCAGGCTGCATTAAAACGAATCAGTATCATCGTGTCTACTTTAATGCTCATTAAACTTGCCTTGAGTTTCGTGCGTAGACCAGACAAGACTCGCCAGAAGATTTCCACGCTCAACTCGAATACTTGAGGTGACAAACTGACGGCATTGCGGCTAATACTGAGGCAAAGATACTGCTTTGTAGCTTGTATGAACGGTGTGACTTCATTTGATGACGATGAGTATATATTGGATCGCGGATCCACGAATAGATTCATGTGAGAATCAAGGATGGTCAAAACCAGATGAAGTGACAATAATTTTGACCTCATAGCATGAGACTTCACGTCTCTCTCACTGAGCATAATCATTAACGAGGATATAGAGTGTTGGATAAAATAATTACCTTTCGGTATTTAGTGCTTTCATTGTTAACTTGCACAAAGCCCTGAAAACCAGAAACGCGTCTTTGATGAAGAGATCTGCCGCAGTCAACTGCCTCATTGGAGAGCCATTATCCCTTTCTGGTAGATGATCATGCGGATTGGGTCCTTCGAACGCCTCTCTGCTCATATGAGGTAAGAATATATTGCAAATAGTGATTCATTCGAACTCACAGTGTTACCGTCTTCGTTGGAGGACGAATTTTCTCATGAGATTCACTTGTGGGCTCTTCAACGAAAGTCTCGGATGATACCTTTGCCTCCGCGGACTCCTCCGTAGTTTTGACCTCAATAGCGGCTTCACCTGCGACCTCGGAAGACGCCTCTTCAGACACAGAAATGCCGTTTGTTTCTGTATGATGGAGATCTCCATTAGATGGTGTTGCGGGAGTCACAATTTCCTCATTGATAAGAGGGGATGATGTAGTGACAGGACTCGAAGGATTAACAGCGCTGAGACGACTGAGCGATTGAATCGACCCTCTCCTAGACGCAGTTGATTCGGTGAATTCTGCATATCCATTTGCTTTGGCCCACGATGTCTCCTCTAATTTGCAACGTGAGAATACGTGATTGATCATTTGTTGTAAGCCTCCTTGGGCCACGACCTGGTTGACTGGATCTTGACTGAGGAGGAAGACGTTGTACACGGTGCGGACGGCTTTTAATAGCGAGGAATGATGTACCAGAACAGTAGGAGACAATACGAGAGCCAATAGAGCCTTGACGATCTGAAGGGATACAGAGTCGGGTGTGGTCTCAGTATACGCCGAAGTGATCGTATGCGCCACTAAATCCGGTAGAGTTTCGAACGCATGAGATTGGTTGCCTGATGGAGAGGTAGGAGGGGAAGCATATGCTGTAGAACCACCCGAGGATTCCTCGACGAAGAAGGAATGAGATATTAATTTTGAAATACAGTCGAGACTCGCGATCATGAGTTTCTCGTTTCTCGTCTCGCAGGCAAGCCGTAAAGGTTCAAATATATCTCTGGGCCTATCACCACCTCTGCCTGCTTTGATCATATCCAGAGCGCGTTGTGTACTGTCCCGAAGAGGTGCTGATCTCTTCGCCTCCTTGGATGCCGCGATCACATCCAATGCAGATGTTATTAAGACAGCCGAAAGAGTCTTTCCTTTAGACATTGTCAAAGACCTATGGTGCATTGATGCTTCGCTACCTAAAGAGGCTGACCGTGGAGGGGGCGTCGGGATGTTATTGACTGCGGGAGGGGTAGGAGGTAACGCGCCATTCGATACAACAATTCGCTCTGCTCCATTAACGGGCCTTGGAACTACAATATCCGGACTCTTGGGAAGTGGAGGCGGGGGAGGAGGATCCAAGGGCACATCCTGGAAGGACGTGGTACTGTCCGACGGTTGGAAGTCGGCGGTCGGCTGCTGTAATGTGCTAGGTGATTCCAAAGCTTCTGGTTGAGTATCTGGAACCGCAAATGAAATTTCATTCGTTGCCTCAGCTTGGATAACCTCTGTATCGTTCAGCTGGCTATCGTCTACATGTGCAACCTGAGAATCCTCGCCAGTGGGCAGCTTTTCACCGAATTCGACCACTTCTTCTACGGGGGAAATTGAACGTTCCGCTTCGACAGTATTGTCCTCTTGTGGGATTGGAGATGTTGGCTGCTTGGAGGTCATAGGCAGCCACAAGTTGTTGTACAACGCACGTAACGTTGAAGTATTGTGAGCGCTAAACGTAATACTGATAACCTGTCCCAATTAGCTGTGTCCCGAACGCTCGCCGTCATGTCACAACTACCAGATGATACGCTGCGCAAGGTACTCTTTGAATGTTTTCCAATGGACTTTAGAATGCTAATAAAGACATTTCACAGATTCTTATGCAAATTCAACAGACGGCCGTACAGTCACAACGTGCCCTGTCAGTCACTCGCGCCCAAAGCACATCGAAAGAACGTGAACGCCGTATCCTTCAGCTCACTATTGATGAGATTGGTTCCATCGAAGGAGACGTGAAAATGTATAAAGGCGTCGGAAAGATGTATGATCTCAGGAATTTTGTTGCCGAGTGCCGAGTATGTAACTCATTCTCGTCTCCAGGTTCATGTCAGTTCCTCGTACGACCATGGACAAAGACCTACAAAATCAAGAGAAATCGATTGCTGACGAATTATCCGCTTTAACCAAAAAGGTATTCTGATAATGTGGTATCAAATATGATATGAGCTAGAATTACGAATTACAGACGAAATATTTGGAGAAGCAGTTCAACGACTCGCAGGCTCAACTACGCGACATTGTGAGTCTTTATTCATATATAAACTATCGGTCCAATGTTTATGTCTGTTTAGTTCCAATCCGTTCGCGAGAAGTAATATTCGACATTAACTCGGTCAAAGGCTGCATAAATTCTATATTACGCTGGCATTGCATAACCTTGTGAGACAAGCCATTCATCTATAGTTTGAAAGGGTGGTGCTAAGGTAAACGTTGACCCAGTATTGCTCCGAAGGCATAGCTCTCAGGGACATATACCTCGAATCTATATTTCGCCTACGAAACTCGAATATCATATGAATCATCAATATACATAGCAAAACATACTTACAACCACTATCTAGGAAGATTCTTTGGTGATCCAACATACCTGCGATTGATTTAATTTTCTCATTTCTCAAGTGTATTCTACTTAGTACAAAATATGTGTATTAGTTTCTATACTAGTACACCATTCCCGTACTCCACTCTTAATTTGTCTTAATTAGTGTCTAAAAATAGACGCCCTCCATATGGTAATGCTGTTTTGAAGTTTTTGGTCTGATTTCTCTTCTTCCTCAAACCCTCTTGCATACTCTCTCAATAAAATGGCCGCCAATAACCAGGCCCCTCAATCGGCAGCTGCCGCCGTGTTGTTACATTCTGAACCTGTTCCCGAATCAGCGGTATCTGTTGAAGGACCCAATTTTGACAAGGAGTTGGATTTGCAACAGTTGCTTGCGAGCTATGAACGGATTGGATTTCAGGCAAACAGTTTCGGTAGGGCAATCAATATTGTCAATAAAATGGTATTAGTTTCCTTTCGTCGCTGAATTATCAATTGACCACGTTCATAGAGGAAATGGCGTCTTTCCGATGAGCCTGTGTTAGCAGAAGAGTCCGAAGAATATACCCTCCCTAGCGTTCGTGCCCAGACAAAATGCTCGATATTTCTGGGATATACATCAAATTTAATTTCTTCTGGTCTACGTGAAGTTCTATTATACTTGGTTAAGCACAAGCACGTATCCGCAATCGTCACGACTGCTGGAGGAATTGAGGAAGACTTCATAAAATGTCTTGGGAAAACTTACCTAGCAGATTTCCACTTGGATGGAGCAGAGCTGCGTAAAAGAGGCATGAATCGTATCGGCAACCTTATCGTCCCAAATGATAACTACTGCAAGTTTGAGGACTGGGTTACGCCTATTCTTGACGCCATGTTGGCTGAACAGCAAGAGACAGGAGTTGTCTGGACACCTAGTAGTGTAATCCGAAGGTTAGGAAAAGAGATTAACAACGAAGAATCGGTGTACTATTGGGCCTATAAAGTGTGTACTTCAACATCTTTGAGGATTCGCATTTATGAGATTTCGTTAGAATGACATTCCCGTTTTCTGTCCTGCCTTGACGGATGGATCTCTTGGGGATATGATCTACTTCCACTCTTTCCGAAACCCGGGTCTGATCATCGATATCGTGCGAGATATTAGGCTTCTTAATGACCTCTCGGTGAAGGCGAAAAAGGCAGGGATGATTATTCTCGGCGGTGGTGTGTGCAAACATCAAATTGCCAATGCTATGTTAATCGTATGTCAATTATCGTCTTGTTTTTCTTTCTTTATCTCACTCTACCTCAGCGGAATGGAGCTGATTTTTCGGTTTACATTGTAAGCACCTCATCAGTTGAAGGAAACATATGACTAACATTCTCTCAGAATACTGGCCAGGAATTTGATGGCTCAGATTCAGGAGCAAGGCCAGAGGAAGCAATATCATGGGGCAAGATTAGAGCTGGCGCGGAATCCGTTAAAGTGCGTCGACCCCATATTTGAAAGCTCTCGTTTTAACCTGTCAATAGGTCTTTGCCGATGCGACCTTAGTGTTCCCTCTCTTGGTCGCTGCAACTTTCGCGAAACCTGAAACCAAAGAGGAAGCCTTGTGAAGCACAAAATGTTTGGTATTATATATATAATTGGCTATAGAGGGATACAGAAGTTGTCGACCCCGTATCTGTCTCAGACGCAGTGATCTCTGGACACCTGAGTCATTAGAGGGTCTATTCTTCTTGGTTCAAGAGCTGCAGAAGCTGGTTGACATGACATCGGTGAGAAACCCGAGAAGGGATCCGAGCCATGCGCAACGTGTGGACCAGTGAGGAGATATCGAGGTTATATTACATAGTGTCCGAGTATATTCAATAAATTATGCACGAGCTTCTTCTATACCATTAATAACCTTTCCGACTTCATCTACGCGTCTTTTGAATGCCGTGAATCGTTGACCGGATGCGAGTAAAGTAGCTGCATCTGCGTCATTTGGTGCGAACAGTTTCAAGAATGGATTCGCTACGGCATGTCGATATGCTGAATGCAAAGCTTTGAATATCTATCCGAAGTTCATTAGAAGCAAGATTATAAAGAAGCAAAACTTCGACGTACCAGGACAACATCCGCGTCTCGTACAACAATATCCGACAAAGCCAAAGCCACAACGATCTTCACTTTGGTAGGTGTCACATACCCATACACAGCGAGGTCCTCCATAGAATATAACAATCCTAAATAGCACTCATGCTGTTTTGTCGCTGCGGCCACTGCGAGCACGGAATCAGCAAGACGTCCAAGAAGCTTTAGAACTGCACGTACGCCTCTCATCAATGACATCCAAGCTCGTATGGGCAACATAATGATACTTCAAATCATCTTGACTATTCTGTGTAAAGTTTCGAACAAGTATAGGATGATTTTGTGGAGAGGTGAACGCCGCTGCGTTAAGGCGGATTAGGGTCGGCATTGGAAGCCGGAATAAACTTTAGCCGACCGGTTAAAGGTTACACTGCAGCAATACTTGCTTCTTTCGAATATCCGCAATTGTATTAATCCCAAAATTCTATCACTACTTTCATAGAAAATACAAGATGACCGCATGTGATTCCTGATACAAATTTGCCTACCTACTAATATGGAAGAAGTCCACGTATATTACATTCAATACGGGGTATGAACAATACTCGATCTAGCCAAGGATTGGCGGGTCGCAGGCTTCAATTGCTTCTTATTGGTAGACAGCACATTGTCTTCCAAAGCGACAATCTGGAACAAGGTCAATACACATTTCCAAAGTGTCAGGAAAACGTACAATGTCTTTGTCATTGCCATATCTGAAGTCGTCTTGCACGACTCGCTTTGGATACCTGAAAAATAATTAAATAAACGACTTTCGAGTGGAGACTATCACTAACCATTGAATAACATATTTATCCAAGCGACCACGCTTGACCTTGCTAAAGTCCCATGCGACGACGAACTGGCCATTACCAGTAACAATCAGATTCTCCTCTTGACCTGCCTCAGTTGAGTTGAATCTATGAAGGACATGAATCAGCAAGTTAAGCCATTGGAATTTCGTTTATGCATACCTAGCAGGAGTAAATGAGACGTCGCCGCCCATATACGCTACATGCTCTGGTTTCAGCTGCAACCTTTTGGGCATAGGCTTAGCATCCGCTGGGAAGGAACGATCGAATCCCAATTGACCCTTATACCTCCCTTCCCCGATGAGGGTATCAATCAAGAGAAGGTAAGTCTTTGTAGTGGCAATAATATATCTGCCATTAGCAGTTACATCAATACCGATGATAGGGTCACCGAGAGGAGGCAAAGCGGTTTTGGCGTTCTTGCCAATAGCGTCGAAGAGACGGATGTCACCCTTGGAACTGGCGACAGCAACCTTTCCAGCGGCCGTGGTGGCAATCCCAGAGAAGGCATTCTTAGAAGCATACTGCTTAAACTCGGAATCGACCATCTTGTTCCCAGAAAGACGAGGATCCACACGGAACAGGGCATTATGCGATGCACCAACAAGCGTCCGCTCAGGTAGTGCTTGAGAGAACTTGGTGTTAGGCGCGATATGATCGACAGTCACATCATCATGGACTTTCCATTCCTCAACAACCTTGCCAGTCTCAATATCGAGATTGAACAAAGAGCTGGGAGCGTCAGCATTCTGGAGAACCATGGTAGAATCTTGATTGTGCAGCATCATCTGATGAAAAGTCAGCAATAAAATGAGATATGAAAACCAGTATAAGGACCTTCTTAGGCCTGAATGCCTTGCCCTTTGGTCCAATAAGCTTGTTGATAGTAGCAATATACTGAAGCTCGCCCAATTCGCTATCGTTCTTGAAAACTCCGATACGGCCGTCATTTTCGACGTAGGAGCGATCCTTCGACACCACCAACTGTTTATTCTTTCCACCGCTTCTGAAGGCTTTCGCCTGTGGATCTTCTTCTTCCTGCTGATAATATTCTTCTTCCTCCTCTGATTCTAAAGAAATGAAGACATCAGTGGGGCATTCTCGAAACGGCTGTGTGAAATACCTTCTTCGCCTCCAAGAGCAGCATCAATTTCATCCTCATCCTCTTCGTCTTCCTCAGTGGCATCGGTCATTTCCACGTCTTCGTCGTATGAGCGGAGTGCATACTGCTGCTCATCCGGCTACCAAGGCTGTTAATTACTGCTTGAACAAAATTCGTGTATATATATACCTTGATCTTCTGCCAGGAGACTCGGTTCAACATCTCATACTGGCACATGGCGAATGTTTCCTTAAAATGTTCGAATGCATCCTTATCACGGAACTTCAGGCAGTAGGATTGCACTACGCCTTTAGGAGTGAGTGCATTCCATGTTATGGCAGTAACAATCTGTAAATGGCTCGAATGAGTTCTTTCAGACGGGGGAATGCTACACACTTCTGAGAACCGGGAATTAAGCTGAGGACCGATTTGATGGTATAGAGCCGCTTCAGGAGCGCATAGCCAATCTGGATGATAATTAGGCTAGATCGAGGTTGCAATAATACCGATAGACGTACAGTCAAACTGATCAATCTTCACAAGAGTGGCGACAACTTCAGCCTCACGGTGATAGGTGCCTTCCTCATTGTTCCACAGATAAAGGACGGCAGGTTCCGTAATGACACGAGGTGCATCAGCAGGAATCGGACTATGTTCGACAGACAACTTTTCCATAGTTGCGGATAAACCAGCCACATCTGCAGACCTATCACCTTTCACCGCCACTTCAGAATCCGATAGCCTATGAGAGATTTATTCAATGTTAAATACACAGTGCAGATAGAAACAGTCCTTACACAGATCGCTTAAGTTCGTCCTTGGACAAACCCACAGAACTACGGCCGTATTTCCGCTCGAACATAGCACTATACACTGCATTTTCGAAGACAGAAATTGTGGAAGCATTGGCATCTGTGGCCACGAATTCATACATATCGTCATCGTCTTCCTCAAGGTCTCGCCATTTGAAAGTCTGTTGTCCCTCGAAGGACCCCAGACGGAAATGCAGGGCTTCGTCGATCAAAAAAGAACGTTCCTGGTCGGCTAAAACGAATTCAATAGAATGCAGAGGACATGGTTGTGTATTATGCTTACTTTCGTCGTCTTCATCGAGAATCAGCTCCTCGCCTTCCTCGAAAACACGCGTAATCACAAGCTGGTAGTGATATTCCATGCTCATAACGCGTCGAATAGCAACCATAGCATTCTGGTAGCTTTAAAAAATCATTAAATGGTGCGTTGAAATCAATTACAGGAGGAAGACTTACATGCATTCGCGGGATCCCTTCAAGCTATCGGATCGCACGAGATAGAGTTGTCCGGAGGGAATCTGAGCCATTTCAGTTGAGTCCGGGTCATCTAATGGCGTAATTAGTTCACATCCATCGGCCAAGCCACTTCGATGGACCACTCACTCCAGACCTTGCCGAGAACTGTCGAAATGCACGCATGTCAGACGCGTCTCGGATACGGAATTCTGCGCACTTACTGCTCTTAAGAACGTTCATCTTCGTAAGTCAAGTGTCGCGAGATAATATAAGAGATGATGTGTTAAGAAGAAAGGAAAGACAAGTTGAGTAACGCTTTAGTTATGTGGCACAATAACCTTCGAGGAGAGTGGCAGCCACAACTGCTTGGACTCGATTACGTCATCGGACTTCCACCACCATGTCCTCTACACGCCACCAAACTCCAGATTGTACGCTGTGTCCCAGTTGTATTTCTATTCACGTAGTTACTGATGTAACCTATTATGATATTTATTTAGTCCCTGGAACGGATGCACAAGCTCGCCCTTCAATGTTTTCAGAAGGAGGGTCGTTCTCTTCCCAGGTTTGTGTTATTTATATGGTGTTTTCTCTTGTTTACCGACGAACGTCGAATGCCAGCGGATGGGAACTCCTGGATCGCCTGCGCCTTCCACGATATTCAGCTCTCCTGGTCCCAGCCACGGAAACCAATCTTTTCATGGCTCTTCGCATGGGATCCAGGTTCCATTGAAGAAGCCTATTATCAAGTCGGACCCGACTCTTAAAACCAATTTTGACCCTTCAGATGCAGAATTGTACGCATTGTGGGCACCGGCTCGTTGATACCAGGTTGAGGGAGGGAGTGACTACTTAGTCAGCCTTTATTGCCCTCTTGACCATGCCTTTGCACTTGTACTTTGTATAATCTGTTTACCAAAGTTGAATTCTTTGAAGCAACTCGTAAGACAGCGTAAAGAACGTTAGAAACTGAGACTTGTGGACGCGTTGTGGGCGTTCGGCTACCTTCCATATTCGTAAAACTGATGTTGGGTCCCATCACTTTACTCTTTCTCTAATCCCGCTCAACTTAATGCGACTGATAATCGTTCTTTCGTTGTTTCTGGCTTTAGCGTTGACCGCATATGGGTGAGTATTCATTGTAGGGGTGACTTTAAGACCCTTTTTGATGTTCTTTGTAGATGGACCAAAGTTAGTGATGCGATGCGCTGGCAGAGTCCAAGTTGACCTTGTATACAGGAGGACTATGAAATATTCGACATTGTTGGCGAATTAGAGGCGACAGAAGGTGAATGAAACGCGTGTTGCGATGCATAATCTAACGTCAGGTCAGGCAAAGGGACGACGTTCTACTCATTCATGGGGGTGGACCCGTCTGCCTCTACGACGGAGATAGCGAAGGCGTACAGGAAGAAAAGTATGTATTAGCCGTCTTATATATTTATCAGAATTAATGGAGTTTGTCAGGTGTTATAATGCAGTACGTTCATGATAGCCAGAGTGCCGTAATAAACAACCGAATAACGCCCTGGCAGTCCAGACAAAAACCAAGGCGGAAAGGACGTACACGAACGATTTGCTCGGCTGGGAGTAATTTCTACCATACTGAGGAACACCGAGAGTCGGAAAAGATATGACTTTTTCTTCAAAAATGGAGTCCCAAAATGGCGAGGTGAGTTACCCTTGAAACACGGACCGTAATATTGCTGGCATTAATAACGTTGGACAGGCACTGGCTACTACTATTCCAGATTCCGGCCTGGTCTTGGCGTAAGAATTTGCTCAATATATCTGTGCATAAGACTTACAGCTTTCATAGACCGTCGCTGTCTTCCTGGTCTTGTTGACTTCGGGGTTGCAATATCTTGTCCATAAAATTAACTACAAGAATGACTTGGCTCGCATACAGCTTTTCATGGAGAGAGCGCGCAAGGCGGCGTGGGGACCAAAGATGGCTCGGATTGAAGGAAAGCGAAAGGTACGAAAATGAATTTCCAGCTGGAAGGGCAGGTATTGACTTGTGATTGCAGGTCAGAGTGAATATTGCCTCGTCCGGAAAGTACACCGATGATGGAGAAGAGGTCAATGCCCCCGGGAAAACTTTGGAGATGGTTGTTGATGGAGACGACGTTTTCATTGTGAGTCATTTTACAAGACAGGCTTGGATGAATTTTCACGATTCGGTGTAAGTTGTCGGACGGGAATCTCCTCCCCTTGGACGAGTCAACAGCGATGCCTCCCGCGATCTCCCGAACGTGGTTTGTAGCATCCCTAAAAGACCTTTATCGCAAAGTGCGAGGCGATCGAGAGTCAGACAATGAGCCCGCCGAGCCAAGTGATGGAAATGATATCTCAACAGATTCCGGCGCCGAGGAGGGGGATAAGGTGCCGCTACAAGGGAAAGCGATGGCAGAAAAAATAGGGGGGAAAAGACGGAAGACTACCAAAAGACAGCAGTGATCGTAGTCGCCGGACCGAGAGTGTCTAGTACGGGCAGGCGGGTGTAGAGAAATCTCGTGCATCCCGAGTGCGGCGCCCCGACTGTTGCAGTTCCATAGTGGAGTGTGACTCATAATTTTTCCAAGCCTTTTCTTTGCAACGGCGGGAGCATATAGCATACATGGTATTATATTTATCAGCAAATAGAACGGCTTTTGGCCGAAAAGTACGGCAGAAAGCCAGAAATAAGCGAATCGAGCAAAACGAGTCATTCTGAGGGACAAGAAATTCGTCCGGGCGTGTTTCGCTGAAACGATTGGGGCGATAACAGCCTCAAGCTTATCCGTCCAATCACAGCGCCCCGGATTTCAGACTCCGCTCCACCAGAGTTCTCAGTATATAAAGTCGATTAGGGTCGTATCCTATCCTTTTAAGACTTTTTGCCCCAGCCTAACCGTACCTTCTCCTCTTCACTCACAATCAGCTATGTCCCTCCCAGCCTGGCGCGCGGATCTTCTCCAACGTTTCCTTGACCTTCCCCAAGGGGACAGCATCCAGGCAGAATGTATGCACGTTGTTATTTTTCTGGCTTTGCTATTTCTGACTCGAATACTTAGACGTTTGGATCGACGGCGATGGTGGTCTCCGTTCCAAGACCACGGTATGTGCTTTCTTGTTCTGCTCGTCGCGCGCACGCATGCTCATTCATGTATTTTGCAGACCGTTACCAAGGATGTGAAGGACATTGCTGACCTCCGGATCTGGGATTTCGATGGTTCGTCGACCAACCAGGCCCCTGGCCACGATTCGGATGTCTACCTACGCCCCGCCGCTATCTACCGCGACCCCTTCCGTGGAGGAAAGAACATCCTCGTCATGGCTGAGACCTATAACAGCGACGGCACCCCCAACAAGACCAACTTCCGCCACCACGCGAAGAAGGTTATGGATTTGGCCAAGGAGCAAATTCCGTGGTTTGGTATCGAGCAGGAGTACACTCTCTTCGACGCCGATGGCTCGCCCTATGGATGGCCGAAAGGCGGATTCCCTGGTCCCCAGGGACCATACTATTGCGGTGCTGGTATGTCCTTCCTTTCCTGGCTTCTTTTGATCCGAGCCTCATCTCCGTCCTTCAGGTACCGGCAAGGTCTTCGCCCGTGACCTGATTGAGGCTCACTACCGTGCATGCCTGTACGCCGGTGTCACCATCAGCGGTATCAACGCTGAGGTCATGCCCTCTCAATGGGAGTTCCAAGTCGGTCCTTGCGAGGGTATCTCTATGGGCGACGAGCTCTGGATGGCCCGTTATCTCCTTGTCCGTGTCGCTGAGATGTGGGGCGTCAAGGTTTCTTTCCACCCCAAGCCCCTCCAAGGAGACTGGAACGGCGCTGGCTGCCACACCAACTACTCGACACAGGCTATGCGTGTGCCCGGAGGATTGGCCAAGATTGAGGAGGCCATCAAGAAGCTGAGCAAGCGTCATGCGGAGCACATCACTGTCTACGGTGAAGACAACGACTTGCGTCTGACTGGAAGACACGAGACTGGCCATATCTCCTCATTCTCCTCCGGTGTTGCCAACCGTGGAGCCTCTATCCGTATCCCCCGCCATGTTGCCAACCAAGGTTTCGGCTACATGGAGGATCGCCGCCCAGCATCTAATATTGGTATGTTTGCTTGTATGTCTCTTTCGTGTCGGGTTCCTGACTTGCTATTTTTCCAGATCCTTACCGGGTAACAAGTATCATTGTGGAAACCACGCTTCTCGATGCATAAATAAATAATATTTAGGATTCAGTTACTCAGCATATTCAGATTGTTTTTTTCGTAGTGTGTCATTGTGCAGTTATAAATACATTTAAGGACTTCAGTATTTGTGTGCTGTTTCTGTGAGCGCCTGTCCCTGCGTTGATCTCCTTAATGCCTACTCCTGCACCAAATGAGAAGCTGGCTTTGCCTGCGTTCTTGAAGATATTGACTGCAGCTGGCTTGCCGACGAGCAAAGCGATCGCCGTAGCCGGAAAGATGTGAGAGCATAGAGTATGACGCGTCGACTCAATCTAAGTGCTTCAAGGCAGATACAAGACGCACAACACGCCACATGCGTTAGGAGGACTTACAGACGGACTATTGACTTCACTACAAGTTAATGATAAAGAAGACCGTAGACTTGTACTCGCTGCGGTCAAGAAATCAGGCTTCCGTACCCAGAATCCTCTTGCGGACCCCGCGACTGCTGCTGCCGCGTCAGCAGAAGCGATAACGAAAGCTTCGTCCTCTACAGTATGTCTATTATCCGATTCATATTGGCATGTACCTATCGTACCCATATACCTATTTACAGAAGAAAACCACACCCAAGAAACGCAAGCGAGAGGACGTGAATGAGTATCTCCCTGAAGCACCACGCGACGAGGCAGCCAAGTATGGAAGTTTTAAGTTCAAAGAACTCCTGGATGAACAGGTACGCAGGCTAGGCCCAGGTCTAGCAGCCAAATTGAAAGGCTTATCACCCAGTCTCTAATGAGCAAATCTGTAATGGTAAACCGCGCACCTGTCATGACAGCCTGGGCGACGGTTGTGGCCGAAGCGCTAGGCTTCAAGCGGGAGGAGGCTCTTAGTATTGGTGAGTGCCCCGCAATGCGCATCGGGATTCCGAACTCAAACCTTAAATATAATAATTACTTTAATACCATTTCTGCCCATTAACGAAGCCTCTGTATACACGGAAATGAACGCGACAAGCAAGGGAGTTGGACTTGGCATTTTCGAAGAGGGAAAGGGGAAGGGCTTGGAAGCGACGGCGGGCGGGGGACAGCCGTTTGTCGAATTCATGGGCCGGAAGTGAGTACTGGTTTTTCTTTACCCTGTCTATCATATGCGTGAGTCTAATATGATATCATCTGTCTCTGTTTAGGGTGTAAGTAATTTATGAATGCCGCCACTCTGTCTCATCCATGTTATTCTGCATTGCAGCCCCGTATTCTCCACACGCGACTCCCAATGGCGCGGCCTCCTAAAAGGCGAACCCGTCTCCCCCTCGGCGGCGTACAAATACATCACCAACGCCTTCCACCAAACGACCGGGCATGTCATCGGCGCCATGCGCCTTTTGGCCGAAACATACCCGCCTCGAGAGCTCAATCGCCTCGGATTCAGCTTGTACGCTGATTTTCGGCCCACAGTGGACGGATGGGGTAAGAAGGGTGAGCTAAAATGCTCGAACATCTTGGCAGCGCGGCGGAGCACGACGAAAGATAAAGAGCGCGAGGGATCGGACACGGGTCGTTATGTCATACAGTCGGACACTGCGGAGGGGGAGCGGGATGCAAAGAAAGTCAAGTCGGGGATGTCGTTGGAGGAATACGAGGCGGCACTGGATGAGCATGAACAAGAATATGGAAGTCTATTTTCCGATCCAGAAGGGTAACACCAGTAGGAGTTATATACTTATACTAATCTAACAACATAAGTCCACCAGTGCGAATTAATTTATACGCCCACCGCTGCGGGTATTGCTTGATTTTCTACTTTACAAGTTCTTGATGACTTCGGCCGTGAAATCGGACGTGCTCGCAGAGCCTGTGAAGTTTTCGTTTACTCAGAAATTCGCGCGGAAGCAAAGAAGAAAAGACTAACCGCCCATGTCGGCCGTGCGGACCTGACCTTTGTTGATGACGTCAAGAGTTGCAGTAGCGATAGAGTCGGCTATTGGGTCGAGGCTAGGACACGTCGGTGATAACGCAAGCAGGGATGGGATGGATGACTTACCCAAGATGCCTCAACATCATGGTGGCGCTCAGGATCATCGCGGCCGGGTTGGCACGGTTAGTGCCCATAATGTCCTGTGCGACGTGACGGCATCCAGGTTCGAACAAGGCATACTCCTACAGATCGATTACGATGAGAGCCTGGTTGGGACGGGTGCGAAAAGACTTACTCGGCCGACGTTGCAACCCGGGACTACACCAGGACCTCCAACGAGGGCAGCACCAATGTTGGAAACAATGGCACCGTAAAGATTGGGCATGACCATTACGTCGAATTGAGTTGGACGACTGACAAGCTGCATCGAACTAGCAAGGAATCATCAGAAAACAAATGGGGAGAGCTAGCGAATAAATTACGTGTTATCGACGATCATGTCGTTGAAAGTAAGGCCAGAGTCCTTGTATTCTTCGGCCACTTGGCGGAAAGTGTTCAAGAAAAGGCCATCACCAAGCTTCATGATGTTGGCCTTGTGGACACAGGTAACTTTCTGTACATTTGGGTGAACACAAAGAAGGCATGATTAAACGGGGATCTCGCCTTGCGGTTGTTCTTAAGGGCAAAGTCAAATGCAAAGCGGACAATGCGCTCTGCCTTGAAGCGGGTGGAGACCTTCAAGCTCTCGACGACACCAGGGTAGCTCTGGTGCTCGAGACCGGAGTATTCACCCTCGGTGTTTTCACGGATGATGGCAAAGTCGACCTCCTTATGACGCGTGGGGATGCCGGGTAAGGACTTGCAGAGGACGACGGATGCGTAGATATCGAGCTGCTGGCGCATGGCGACGTTCCATGAGATGTGTCCGGACTGGGAAATGGGGGTGAAGAGGATGCCTGATCGCAATGAATATAAGACGATAGACGGGAAAAGATAGGCGTACCCTTGAGACCGACGCGGTTGCGCTTCAGAGACTCCATGGCCTCCTTGAAGAGGGTCTCGCCCGCAGAGGACATGCCGGAGACGTTGTACTGCTCCCACTCGATGGGGGCATTGACGTGCTCGAAGATCTCCTTGACAGAGTCGGTGATTTCAGCACCGATACCGTCTCCTGGGATGAGGGTGACGGTGTAGACGCCTCCGTATTTGGTGGGAAGCTGATGCGGACATGAGTCGGAACTGGGAGACGGGGGACGGTGCATACCTTTCGGGAGACACGGGGGAATCCGGCGGTGAGGGTGGTAGCGGCCCTCGCCCTTGGGGGAACAGCATGGGCGAGTGCTGAGCGTAACATGGTGGACGGAGAGGGAGTAGGGGGATAACAGTGTGACCTTGTGACGCATATTTTTCTGCAACGGACCCATTCCCAAAGTAGACGTCTTGCATGATCCTACCACGAGTGCCCATCCCCAATCTGTGCAGCCATAATAACATCTGGCCACACATAGTTAAAGGTCTGATTATACGTTTAAATAAGTCTATTTGAGCATATATAGAGGGTTGACTGGCTATTTTCCCCAAATCTCGATGTTTTTATATTTATTTATTTTCGAAAAAATTGGCGGATTGGACGCCTAAATAGTATTATTCTCGTTTGAAGCCTTTACAAGCTTCAGAATACTGTCCATAGCCTTCCCTTTCTTCTTTAACTCCTCCAGGACCTTTCTAGCTGTTCCAACTCACCTATGGGATCTGTAAACCTTGACAGCAAAGGCAGCCTGGTAAGCATTGAGGCCTTTTCTAAAATAACAGTGTTAGCAGTGTATGTGAGCTCCAGAGGCAAGATGTACATACTCATAGGTATCAATATATCTCCATGTTTTCCTGAATTTTTTTCGAATGAGCTTAACATCAACAGAGTTCAGAATCTCGAGAATAATGGCTTTGGCTGTGCTGGATTTCTGATCTGAAATGGTACGGTATTCTGATTCCTCCCAGGTTGGTTATTGGATGCTTTGCAAAGCTGCTGAGTGAGAGAGACAGCCTTGCGAGCTCTTGGCATCACTGGAAAGAGATATGAGGATTTCCAAGAAAATTGGCGGTTGGGCGCTTACTTTTCAAAAGTTGTTATTTCATATGATTTATGATGCATTTGATCCGAAATTCGCCCCACAGAAGCGCCGAGGAACGTTGATTGACACTGTAGTTCGTCCGCGACCATTCTTATTTGACTCTCCCTGGGCTCTGCCCGTCGACCCATGTCTCCCAAACTCAGGCCAGTCTCCCGCGGAACCTCCTACTACGCCGTCCTCCTCGTCCTCGTCGCCCCCGTCTACACCGTCGTCCCTTTCTCCTGGGCCTTCTCCCTCTACGGCGCGTGGTCTGGCGCGATATGGTCCTATAACATCCCCCAGCTCGCCCTCTACGTCTGGACATGCGTCGAGGTCGTCTTCTCCGTCTATCACACGCTCCTCGCCCGCCGCGTCACCGCCGCTCCCTCACCCCCGCCGCCTGACCTCCCCATACTGCAGGCCGCCTTAACCCGCGTCCTCCAGGCAGGCATGGCCGGCCTGCACGACCACAAGGCACCCACCCTCGAGCCCATCGAGGGCATCTCTCAGGACGAGGAGCAGGACGCGAAGGAACGAGGCAGCGTCCCCCGCATGATGAGTCCCCTCGAGCCCGTCATCCAGCTCGAGTTCGACGACCCCCGCGCAAAGGACTTCCGCGACTATATGCGCACGTGGTTCTACAAGAAGCCCTGGGCCGAAATCCACAAGCACGAGATCCGCCAGTGGTTGTACTGGTCGACGTACTCCTCCCATTTCCTCCCCGACGCAAAGGCCGACCCTGTCCGCGCGCAAATCATAGAAGAGTCGCTCACCTTGATAGAGAAACGCGCGGGCTCGACTATCCCCGAGGGCTCGAACCCCCAGTGCCCGGCCATCCTCCTCACGCTGGACCCTGTCACCGTCTACGCGCGCCCCCTCGCCTTCTACCTCCTCATCTGGCTAGGCAACTATAGAATTAGATCCAGCTTCCGCTCCTCTTATGGGTTAAATTTCGGAAAATGCGGAGAACTAGAGTATGTCGTTTGTCCGCACCCATAACATGTGATTAACGGTCGCACTAGATATCTTATTCGCCTCCCGAAAGGCTCCTCTGGGAAACGCCCTCTCGTATTTCTCCATGGTCTCGGCCTCGGCCTGCTACAATATCACGAATTAATCAGGCTCCTCGTCAAGGAATTTCCCACTCACCCGCTCTTAATACTCATCCAGCCTCATATATCCCAGGATTTCTTCCATCCACGCTTCCTTAACCCTATTTCCCGTCATGAAACTGTAGATTCTTTGTTGCGAGTTATTAAAGAGAATGGATGGGATGAAGACGGTGTTGACGTTCTCAGTCATTCCAAGTGAGTGCGCTTTTGTGGAGGGAGATTATTGCTGATTATTTCTAGTGGGACGTTCGTCCACTCATGGGTTTTGAAGGCTTTCCCTGAACTGGTGAGGCGGTCGTGCTTCGTTGATCCAGGTACGTGATTTGTGTCTGTTAAAATCATCCAATTGACACGTCATTTTAGTGACTTTCTGCTCATGGGAAGGAGGTATACCCAAGTTGAATTTTCATTCTAGCTGATCTAACCGTTTGTTAGACGTTTGCTACAACTTCGTATATCAATCCTGCGTCACTGTAAGCTTGTTTACTACATAGTCGTGGGACTATTGCTGATTGACTGTGTATAGGGCGTCGAATTGACGATGCGGTATTTCGTGGGGACGGAGATTGGCGTTGCTAATATTATCCAACGACATTTCGACGTACGTCCTCGCCTAAATCTATTTTACGTTGGCTCCTGATTTTATTTTCAGTGGTCTGCCAACTCTCTATTCTTCGAGGAAATTCCAGGGGGGCACGATTATCGCAAAGTCGCGTTCTTCCTTGCTGGACGGGACGCTATCGTGGATGCAAAGGTGCGCGTGCATATATTCCTCTTAAACTTAATGCTAACGTCTTTGCAGCGGGTGCATCGCTACCTTCAATCACACGGCGTCCGCAAAGGTCTCCACTTTTATCCCAACGCTCGTCATGGCGAATCCCTCATTGCAGGTGGCGAGGGCATGTCGAAAGTTATAAACTGGCTTCGAGAAGATTTCTGATCTAGAGACCTATACTTATATCTTTTTATAATGCTTTCTTTCTTAGATTCCTCTCTTATATACTGGTATAATGATAGATTCCGTACGAATACATGTATACTCATAGATTCTTTCACGTAATTAAGCTCTGTACGCCGCGAGGTCCGGTTCGTTCCACGAGAAGAATTTCCCGCTGAGAGATTGTGTCGCGTTGAGCGATAGCGCGGCTGCGACGTGCCCTGCGTCTTCCGGCTTGACGAGCTCGCCTTTATTGAACGCGTCGACGAAATCAGCGTGTTCTTTCGGCGTCATGTGTGCCGAGCCGTTTTCACGCAGGTCTTTTTGCATCTAGAGTTCATCATAAGGCGTTATAGAACCGGCCACACACATCTAAAGAGCTCACTCACGTCGGTATCGACTCTCCCAGGTCTAAGAGCCACAGAAATCACGCCGGGCTCCTCGCTGGCCAACGTCCTACCAGCATATACCCCACTCAGTCTCCGAATTCCCCACGCACGCCAAAAGAAAGAAAAAGCACACACCGACACAGGCTATTCATAGCGGCCTTGCTCGCATTGTACGCTCCCCAGCTCGCAATCCCACCAATGGCAGCGCCGGAACTCATGAACACGATGCGGCCTTTATCTTTGCTCGCACGGAGTTTGGGGAGGGCAGCGCGCACGGCGTAGAGGAGGGAGAAGAAGTTGATGTCGAAGATCTTGCGCCATTCGTCTTCGGGGTCTGAGTCGGAGGCGATACGCCCGAAGGACATGGCGCCGGCGTTGAGGATGAGGGCGTCGATGTGCGGGTACTTGGGGGAGGTGAGGAGGGTCGTTATTGCGGGTTTGTCGGTGCTGGGGTTGATGTGAGGATTGTTTGCTGAGATTTTGAGGTGGCTTACATGTCACATAGCTCGATGTGCAGGTTTGAGGGATACTTCTCTGCGAGGGAGTCTAACTGGGGCGTGCGGGAACGCGAGATGGAGAGGACGTCCGCGTTGAACTTGTGCAGGAGGATCTGCGCCGCCGCAAGCCCAATGCCTCTACGTTCCTCAATACAAGTGTTCCCCAGCGTATTACACCACTCACTTGGACGCCCCCGTAATAACAACCAACGGTCTTAAAGCACTCATTGCAGCGTTAATGTCACGGTGGTGGTATGATCCAAGCGCTTCGGGCCGATCCCCAAAGTGATCTGACCCCGCGTAAGCGACGCACTCTCCCTTGCGCATTAGCGCCCCAGTACACCAATTCTCCTCCCCTCCCCAATCCATGGCTTGTCGCGCCGCCCTCGCCCGCCTCGCGCCCTCGCTCCCCAAGCCCTCTGTTACTCCAAGTCTTGTCTCACAGTACCGTCATTCGAAGTGGTCGAGTGCCCAGAGGTCTGAGAGACGATGGGCGAGCTCTGAGTCGACTAAGGTCAGTTTTACGGTCGCTTGGTTGTGTTTGTGGTGGGATCGTGTTGATGTGTGTGCGATAGATGACTGTGAGGGATGCGTTGAATACGGCGATGGATGAAGAGATGATGAGGGATAAGACCGTGTTTATTATGGGAGAGGAGGTCGCTAGGTATAATGGTGCTTATAAGGTGTGTGCGCGAGCTGGATAGTGCGTTAGGGTTGGTCGATTGAATGGTATGGTAGGTTACAAAAGGTCTTCTCGACAAGTTCGGCGAGGAGCGAGTCATCGATACGCCCATTACTGAGATGGGTTTCGCCGGTATTGCAGTCGGTGCTGCGTTAGCTGGCCTTCGTCCCATGTACGTCTACCCTCCTCATCCACCCCCCGCATCACCCACTCATCCCAATACAGCTGCGAGTTCATGACCTTCAACTTTGCGATGCAAGTGCGTACATCATGCCTGCCAGCTCATCTGACGCGCCAGCTCACCGTAAATCCAGGCCATCGACCAAATCGTCAACTCTGCCGGAAAGACGTACTACATGTCCGGCGGGAACGTGCCGTGCCCTGTCGTGTTCCGTGGGCCGAACGGTGCGGCTGCTGGTGTTGCGGCTCAGCACTCGCAGGATTACGCATCGTGGTATGGTCAGATACCCGGTCTTAAGGTCGTTAGTCCTTGGAGTTCTGAGGACTGCAAGGGTCTTTTGAAGGTACTCCCTACTTCTTATTTTTTAGATATGAACACATCGCTAACATAGAGATATTCGCTAGTCCGCCATCCGTGACCCCAACCCCGTCGTCTTCCTCGAGAACGAAATGATGTACGGTGTCTCCTTCCCCATGTCCACCGAGGCCATGTCCGATGAGTTCTTGATCCCCATCGGCAAAGCCAAGGTCGAACGCGAAGGCTCAGACGTCACCATCGTCGCGCACAGCAAGATGGTCACGCACTCTCTCGAGGCCGCTGATGAATTGGCCAAGGAGGGAATCAAGGCTGAGGTTATCAACCTCCGTTCGATCCGTCCCCTTGATATCGGTACTATTATCAAGTCTGTTAAGAAGACCAACCGGTATGTCCTTCCTTCAGTTCCTCGATTTATATTTTATTAACGTGATGGGGTGTGCTTAGATTGATGATCGTCGAGGGTGGTTTCCCCGCATTCGGCGTAGGCAGTGAAATCTGCGCACAAATCGTCGAGAGCGAAGCATTCGACTACTTGGATGCTCCCGTTGAGCGCGTTACTGGTGCTGGTACGTAATTTTCCCTGCCGTCCCTGATCCAATAAATTCTCACGCCTATTTTCCTCTCCCCCCATTTTAGACGTCCCTACTCCTGTGCGTATTTTCCCTATTATAAATAAACTAACACTTAGACTTACTCTATTTTTATAGTACGCCACCAAGCTAGAGGCCCTCTCCTTCCCCGATACCCCCGTCATTGTCAAGGTTGCCAAGCGTGTTTTATACCGGACGAACTAAGCTTGTCGATTCTGGTATGATTTAGGCTCTCTTCCCCACTTAACAGGAATTGGTTGGGTGGGCAGGGCACAGGCCTAGATCTGATTCGATCTGATATTTGTTGGTGCAAGCAAAAGTAGTATTTGCGGAATACTGCATTTCTAATTAGCATAGTACACTCCTATGGGGGCATCCCTGTCACTGGTATTCTAGATTCGCAATTATAGAGAAATGCATTCTTTTTTTTTTTTGGTTGGAGGCTTGGGTCTGTGAGGGTTTAGGGGTATGCCGCCCGGGTGCGGCCACTGCGTTAATGTTAATTGTGAGGGCTTTGGATATTATGGATGCATGGGAAGTGTCATTTTATTTGATGTTTTGATTTTTGTGAGTTTCTTTGTACCTTTTCTGATGTGCTTTTGGTGCTGCTGATACCCTATGTGGCAGGTGGGTGTACTGTTTTACCGTTGCCACCATCCTCGTTCCTTTGGTTGCATCGACGATTTCTGAAGCCCGCGGTGTTGTACGAGGAATGCCTGTCACTGATATTCTAGATTCGCAATTATGTAGAACTGCTCTTTTTGGGTTGGAGGTACGAGGGGTTTTTGTAGGGTTATGCCGTCGTGGGTGTAGCCACTGAACATTAATGTTATTGTGAGGGTTTTGTAGGGTTATGCCGTCGTGGGTGTAGCCACTGAACATTAATGTTATTGTGAGGGTTTTGGATATCGCGAATCTGTTATTTTGATTTTTGTGAGTGTTTCTGTATCGTTTTTATGCTTTTTTTTTTTTTTTTGTTGCTGACACCCTGTTAATGTTAACAGTTATTTAGTGGTTGGTGACGTGTGACAGATGTGTGTAGTATTTACTATTTTACCGCTGTCGCCGTCTTTGTTCTATTAATCCCGCATCATGTCGACCATTCCTGAAGGCCGCCGTGTTGCAAAACGAGGTCGAACGTTTTCAAGTTCGTTGCTTCCCCAAAACGCTCTCGTTGGGACGAAGACACTGAGGACGAGGAGAGCAGTGATAGTGAGCAGGAGCAGGAGAACTTAAATGCCAGTGATCATGATTCAGACGATTCGGAGCCCACCGTACGACAGCTGCTAGCGATTGACAGTGACTCAGGAGTTAGGAGCCCGTCACCTAGACAAATTCGGGATTCTCATATCGGTGCCCTCGACTATTCCTGCTTCACCTTTGAAAAAGATCGTAGTCGGCTGTACACCACGTACCGGGTAAGACTTCCCCTGCACTTCATGAAGCATATCTCTCCATGCCGCGATGAAGCGTCAAGAGTGTACGGGTTTAGTATGATTATTATATGTATTGCACGAATGTCTTTTTGCTTGACATTGCTGCTGATAAAGAATTTTTTGGGAAGGAGCATACTATAGAGCTCGTCGCTAAATGGGCCGATAGTGAGTATTAATATTCTATAATTTACATTGATGAAGGTTGACCAGGTTTATAGTTTGTACGACCATGGTGGAACCTGTTTCTGGTAACGGCAGGTCTCTCCCCAGCATCTGCATCACACTCGGTGGAAGTATGCATATCGGTGTCCTCGACCCTACGCAGACAGGTCCAACTCCGAATTATCCTTATATATCCAGAACGTTGCCTAGTCCGCCGAGTCTACCCAACATGTTAGAAATGAACATAAAACTAGGCCAGAAGGGTTTCAGGATAGCGATAGAGTATCTATATGACGTCTTCATGGCTGCGTATATCACAGCCCTTGAGGGGCTTTTAAAATATCCTGGTTATCCAGCGAACAATTCGCAAATAGGGAATAAGCATGTGTGAGGCAGAGCGTTTGGTTCGCGAAGACGGCGCAGGTGCTTGCTAGGGAGGCGAGTGCTGACTTGGGACGTACGCTCGCTGGAGAGGGGAGGGATCAATGCGAAGGCCAGCAGTTGAAGCGGCGAATGCAAAGGCGAAGAGGGCGTTGGAATGTCTTCGGAGGAGCGTTGCTGGGTTTACTGCTAGTGAGCATTACCCATACAACAGTGAGAGTCTTCATGAAGTATTGGGATGAGACGAGGATGGTATATACATATATGAACGATGCCTTCTTGTTCTATTTTAGGGATATTCAAATTATTTAGGGATTGCGCGTGACTTTTCTGTTATCTTACAGTAATATAAATATATCGCTTACTTTTTGGTTGTTTAACGTAAAAGCCAGACAACTGGGCGTGTGTGACAAATTCGCGTCGTCACACGGTCACCCACTTTTCTCTCGATCTCCCATCCGTTCCTTGTAAACTAACAGCGATGGAGCACGTGAGAAGCACTCCTTATCGACTAAGCATGCATCCAGAATTAGGCTTTTACGATTCAACGGTTAAGTGAGTACGGATTAAATAACACCTATTATCCAAATCAAGGCCCTAGAGCAACCGGCTCGGAGTCGGTTATTCGGGGTAAAATTAGTCGGGGCTCGTGCGAAGGTTCTAGGTGTATATAGAATAAGAAAAATCAGAAGCATAAACGACTTTCTCCGTACACGCGCATACTGTAAAGTGGAAAGCTTCTCGATAGATACGTTTTTCAAGACATTCGATATCCTCTGATGACCTCAACTGAGCCGTCCTCACCGACTCTCTTCTTCCTTGGAGCAACCGGCTTTGTAGGCGGTCAACTTTTGATTTATCTATCCAAAGAACTTCCAGATCTTCATATTGTAGCTTTATGCCGTGCTCCCGTCGCGGAGAAAGAAGCCAAGTTGAAGGCCATTCATCCGAATCTTTCGGTGGTGGAGGGTACCCTAGAGGATGATGCAATTATCCAAGAGCAATGCTCAAATGCAAGCTATGTTATCAATCTTGCGAGTTCAGATCATCCTTCGAGTGTCGTTTGTATGTTTCATCATGATCACTTGCAGAGATGATTAATTCTTTGCACCTTAGCAACTCTCGCTAGTTTAGAAAGGAATTCAGTCAATAATCCAGACAAACCACCCCTTTACATCCACGGTTCAGGTTTAGGAATCACAAGTGACAATTGCAGAGGCGAATATATACCTCTCGAACAAGTCCCCCACTATACAGATGTGGACGGCTTCAGCTTGGATGATTGTCCGCCAGAGAACACACATTTAGAGAGCGATAAAGCAATCGTCACCGCAGGTACCAGAAAGGAGAACCCAATTCGGACTATTATTGTGTTTCCGTCGTTGATTTATGGGGTCAGTGAAGGTAGGAATAATATAATCATTTATGATGGTTCATTGAACCTTGCTTTTATCAATCCAAAGGACCGCAGAAAATTACGACTCCTATTCGGATGTTCACCAGCAGGTTTAAAACTGCCGGGCATGCAGGTACATGGGGCCCAGGTCATAACAAGATGGGTGTAATTCACGTGAAGGATTGTGCAAGAGCTTTTCTTACCGTCCTCAAAGCTGCATTGGAGGGTAAAGCTGATGAAGGTGCAGAAGGATTCTGTGAGTTTGGAACATGCTGCGCGCTAAGCATTTTCGCTGGAATATTGATTCTTCTTAGATTTTGCAACAAGTGATGAACCCATCGTAGAAATGAAGACTATCACTGGGAAAATTGGTGATGTATGTGTAGGCATGTATTTTTCAACTCCTTGATTTCATCTACGCTTCTTTCCTTTAGATCATGCATGCACAGGGACTCCTTCCTGAAGGAGGGTCGAAACCGATGTCTAATGAGGTTGTGGATCCTTTAGGCTTCTGTAAGTTTCCTCAAACAGTTTGTTAAGATTGCCTCGTTGATTTGAATGGATTCGACAGCTGGATGGTCAATCCTAGGTGGAAACCAGATTGCCACTGCAAAACGATTGAAACGTCTGGGATGGGAGGCCAGTGAATCCAAGAACGTCGCGGTTTTGAATTCTTTGGTGGAGGAGATGGAGATATGGTTTGGTAAAGCTGGATGATTTCATTTTAGGAAGGATTTTGGTGTTCAGTCAAAGGGCGAAAGCTGCTCGAAGGTATGATGTAATCTGAACATTTTGCACATATATATGCTGCATTAAATGCGAATACTTTGATGGTTGCCT
>KN837076.1:934455-1143812 GCA_000827215.1 Sphaerobolus stellatus SS14
GTGTGCCCGTGCGTGACTTCGCGTCGTCACACGGTCACTGGGGGCCGTTGCTTTCTCTCCAAACTCTGATCTCCTTGATTCCTCGTAGCTCATTCAGGCAGAAGTGCTTCTCATCGATTAGTTGAGCTCAATGCTTTAAAATATCCATTTTGGATGGATACCTCTAATAATCTGTCATCCAATTTTAGTCACTGGTGAATCGCCATTCACAGAGGAGTAGCCGGCTGATATGGAACCCAGTTCGGAACGTCAACTTGCTCAGTACCCCTCATAACTGACTCGCCGATCTAGGTGTAGTTTACTATTCGCTGCTGCGCAGGAGGCAAGTAGCGGTATGGTTAACGTTCAATAACGAACCAAGCTAAGTAGTGGGCGAGCTGGCAAGGCGGGTAAAAGGGCGAGCCCAGGTAAGTAGGCATTGTGGAGAGTGTAAACTCTCTTTTCAGATTTGTTCGCGGTTCGACAAATCGATCCCATACAAAATTGTGACTTGATGCCAGTTAAAGCCTAGGAAATCGTTGTCTGATTATTGCGTCTGGTTCGACAAATCGATCCCACACAAAATTATGACTTGATGCCAGTTAAAGCCTAGGAAGTTGTCGTCTGGTTATTGCGTCTGGTTCGACAAATCGATCCCACACAAGATTGTGACTTGATGCCAGTTAAAGCCTAGGAAGTCGTCGTCTGGTTAAGTATTGCGTCTGGTTCGACAAATCGATCCCACACAAAATTGTGACTTGATGCCAGTAAAGCCTAGGAAGTTGTCGTCTGGTTATTGCGTCTGGTTACTGAATGTGATACTAATGGAGCCTAACGGGCCCTGCCGGGGGATGGTTTAAAATTTGTTCGAACACTATCAGGGAGCCAAAGTACTAGTCAGGACCAACAATGAATTTCTCTGTAAACGTATATAAAGTAGAAAGCTTCTCTACAGATCCTTCGGAATATTTCTTCGATATCCACCGATGACTTCAATTGAGCCGCCAACTCTCTTCCTTCTTGGAGCAACCGGTTATCTAGGTGGTCAATTCCTAATCTATCTCTCCAAAGAACTACCCGATCTTCGCGTTATAGCCTTATGCCGTGCTCCCATCGCAGAGAAAGAAGTCAAGTTGAAGGCCATTCATCCCAACCTTTCGGTGGTGGAGGGCACACTAGAAGATGACGCTATTATCCAAGAACGATGCCTAAATGCGAGCTATGTTATCAATTTTGCGAGTTCGATTCATCATTCGAGTATGGTTTGTAAGTTCGCTCATCTATGATCCCTGTGCTTGCAGAGATCTGACAAACTTTGTTTTGCACATCAGCGATTCTCGCTGGTCTAGAAAGGAATTCAGCTAATAATCTAGGCAAACCACCTCTTTACATCCAGGTTTCAAATATAGGCATTGTCAGCGACAATTGTAAAGGCGAATACATACCTCTTGAACAAATTCCTTCCTACACAGATGTGGACGGCTTCAGCTTGGATGATTGTCCGCCAACGAATATGCATATAGAAACCAACAAAGCTATCGTTGCTGCAGGTACCAGAAAGGAAAATCCAATAAGGACCATTATTGTATTTCCGTCGTGGATTTATGGGGTTGCTGAAGGTATATATATTACTCTCATTGAAGCGATCATGATTATTGAACCTTGCTTTTATAAATTCAAAGGGCCTTGGCAGAAAATTTCCACCCCTGTTCGGATATACATTAGCATGTTCAAAAATGCTGGGCAGGCTGGTACATGGGGCCCAGGGCATAATAGGATCTGTGTAATCCATGTGAAGGACTGTGCAAGAGCTATTCTCACCGTCTTCAAAGCTGCTTTGGAGGGTACAGCTGATGAAGGTGCAGAAGGTTTATGTGAGGTTGAATTTGCTGCGTGCCAGGAATTATGCTAAAAAGTTACTCATTTACTTAGATTTTGCACTCAGTGACGAACCAAGACTAGATATGAAGACTATCATTGGAAAAATGGGTGACGTATGTATAGGACATATTATTGTGCAACTTCATGGTTTCATCTATGTCTCTTTGCTTCAGATTATGCACGCACAGGGACTGCTTCCTGAAGGAGGCTCGAAACCGCTGCCTAAAGAAGCTCTAGACTCTCTAGGCTGGTCACGTAGGTTTTTTTGTCATACTGTGCTAAGCTCTCCTCGCTGATTTAAATGAATTCGATAGATGGCTGGGAATCGATACTGGGTGGAAACTATATTGCTACTGGAAAAAGATTGAAACGCCTAGGATGGGAGGCCAGTGAATCTAAGAATGTCTCGTTTTTGGATTCTTTGGTGCAAGAGCTGGATTCTTTGGTGCAGGAGCCGGATTCTTTGGTAAAGCTGAAGGACTACATTTCAAGCATAAGTATTTCGGAGAGCGAAAGCCGCCCGAAGGTATGATGCATTTGATTGTTCTTCATATATATATGCTGCATTATACCTAATCTTGGCGGCCTTGACGCGAGCCTATAATATCTCAAATTCTGAAAGTAACGATAACAGGTGCAATATTGTTCGACTCTACTTATCAATTCCTGGTTCTCTTTAATCAAACGTTCTTTCTCCTCGTCATTGCTGGCAATGAGTTCTTTATCCATCATTTGTTTGCACCTAACTACTAGAAGCGTCTCGTGACTGAGATGCTAAGTACACGAGTCTGTCCACTTTTGAATACTTTGGAGGGAGTAAAGCTCTATACAGGTTGACAGTCATAATAGAAAGAACATATAAAACACTTCCTGTGAGATTATTTATTAATACTTGCATACGACTTTACCTCACATAAAAAAAGGAGCCAACTGCAGACTTGCAGAGGCTTCCATTCGAACAGTCAATTGTCGCGTATTGAGGAAGCACAGCGTGTGGATTTTTTGTTATATTAGTCTACTTACTTACATTTAGGTTGCTTAACGTAAAAGTTAGACTGCCAGGCGTGCGTGACATTCGCGTCGTCACACGGTCGCCGCGGCGCTGATTTCTTTCACTCTGATCTAGTACTAAGTACTCTTCAGAGCTCATTGTGGCAGAAGCAACAACTCATTATCGACCAGTCAGGTTAAAGCGATCAATTAGGATGGACACTACTGACGGTCTGTCATTTAATTCTGGTGAATCGACGAAGTACCATCATTCCAGTGCCAGAGGAGGAATGGCCGGCATGGGTCCCAAGTTGGAACGCCGGTTTGCTGTCATCGTGACTGGCTTGCCGAATTAGGTGTAGTTTATTATGCGTAAGTAGAAGGCAAGTGGCGGTATGGGTAACGTTAGGTAACGTTCAAGGGCGAACCAAGGCAAGTAGAAGGGCACGCCCAGGAAGTAGACGTAGTGGAAGGTGTAAACTATCTTTTCAGATTTGTTGGCGGATCTCCAAATCGTTCACACAAGAAGGGTTGTGACCACATGCTAGTAAGCCTAGGATATAATCGTCTGGTCATTGAATGTGATGCTAATGGAGCCTAAAGAGCCCTGCCAGGGGATTCTTCCGGGATCTTAAGAATACAGAATATTATCAAAGTAAAAATATTATTCAGAGCATCAATGACTTTCTCTTTAAAAGCATATAAAGTGGGAAGCTCGGTAACAGATATTTCGGAATATTTTTCCGATATCCGCTGATAAGCTCAACCAAGCCATCCTCACCAACTCTCCTCCTCCTTAGAGCGACCAGCTTCCTAGATGGCCAATTCCTAGTTTATCTCTCCAAAGGAATTTTCAGATCTTCGCGTTGTAGCTTTATGCCTTGCTCCCATCTCAGAGATCGAAGTCAAGTTCAAGGCCATTCATCCCAACCTTTCGGTGGTGGAGGGTAAACTAGAAGATAACGCTATTATCCAAGAACAATGTTTAAATGTGATCTGTGTTATTAATACTGCGAATCATCATTCGAGTTTGGCTTGTAAGTTCGCTCTTCTATGAACAATGAGAGGTTTGATTAATGTTCTACACATTAACGATTCTCGCTGCTCTAGAGCGGAATTCAGCGAATAATCTAAGCACCCCGCCTCTCTATATCCATATTTCAGGTATAGGAATTATCAGTGATAATTGCAGGGACGAATATGTGCCTCTTGAACAAATACGTTACTACACAGATATGGACGGCTTCAGCTTGGCTGATTGTCTGTCAAATAATCTGCATTTGGAGAACGATAAAGTTATCATTGCCGCAGGTACGAGGAAGGAGAATCCAATTCGGACCATCATTGTGCTTCCGTCGTGGGTTTATGGGATTAGTGAAGGTAAGGATAGTATAATAATATATCATTGTTTATTGAGCCTTCCTTTAGGCTGTACATCGATATGTTCATAAATGCTGGATATGCTGGTACATCGGGCCCAGGTCATAATAGAATGGGTGTAATTCATGTGAAAGACTGGGCGGCAGCTATTCTTACCGTCTTCAAAGCTGCCTCGGAGGGTAAAGCTGATGAAGGTGCAGAAGGTTTATGTGAGGTTGAATTTGCTGCGTGCCAGGAACTATGCTGAAAGGTTGCTCATTTACTTAGATTTTGCAATCAGTGACGAACCCAGACTAGATATGAAGACTATCATTGAAGAAATGGGCGACGTATGTATAGGACCTATTATTGTGTAACTTCATTGTTTCATCTGTCTCTTTGCTTCAGATTATGCACAGGGAATCCTTCCTGAAGGCTCGAAACCGCTGTCTAAGGAGGCTCTAGACTCTAGTAGGCAGTAGGTTTTCTTCTCACAACGCGTCAAGATCTCCTCGCTGATTTAAATTAATTCGACAGATGAATGGCAATCATTGCTGGGTGGAAACCATATTGCTACTGGAAAAAGATTGAAACGCCTAGGATGGGAGGCTAGTGAATCTAAGAATGTCTTAATTTCGGATTTTTTGGTGTAGGGGTTGGAGATATTCTTGGTGAAGCTGGATGATATCTGAGCAGCCTACGTATTTTGGAATTCAGTCGAAAGCGTCTCAAAGCTACGATATCATTTGATTCTCTAATAATTTTACACACACATATATGCTACATTATATCTAATCCTGACGGATTGGTGTGGGTTCGAATTTGGCCGAAGCAACGACGATAACAGGGACATCTTGTTCAATTATGCTTACCAAGTTCCTGTCTCCTCGACCAGACGATCTCTCTCAGGCTCAGCCGCATTCTCCAGCAGTAACTATGCGTAACTTCTATCCTTTGCTTGCTCAGAAGCGAGAGTGCCTTAGGCAGGATCGATTATGACAATCGCTGCATCAAGCCTCCGCCGCTTTCGCCCTTCTTGATTCATGACACACAATGCCATGGGAGGATGGTTTGTTCGAGTTCGGCCTTGACATTTGTAAGAAGCAATTTTTATGATTTTCAGGATGGATGGATTCTAATAGTTGTCTCAAATATCAGCCATGATGTTAATTGGGATCCAATCCAACTTGAATGAACCGACGACCCTATTTGTTTACCGCATGCAAAATAACAGGAGCTTGAAGCAATCTTGGCGTTCTAAATGGAGATAAGCGTGGCATATATATATAAGTATTTCGAGTTATTTTCGATATCCTACATTTCTTGCCCTACGGCTCAGTGCATGAAACGACCTCCTCACCTGGAACCGTTTGTCTCCCCAGAACAACCGGCTACATAGGTGGACAATTCCTAATCTATCTTACCCAGGAACTACCAGATCTTCGTGTTGTAGCTTTATGTCGTGCTCCCATTGCAGAGAAAGAAGCCAAGTTGAAGACCATTAATCCCAACATTTTGATAATAGAAGGTACCCTAGAAGATGACGCCGTTATCCAAGAGCAATGCGAAAAGGCGAGTTATGTTATTAATGTTGCCAGCTCGGACTACCATGCGAGTGTCGCTTGTGAGTTCGCTCGTTTAGTCTTGGATAGATTTGACTCATTCATTCTTTGCACATTAGCGACTCTCGCTTCCCTTGAAAGGAATTCAGCCAATAATCCAGGAAAACATAATCCAGGAAAACCACCTCTTTATATCCATATTTCAGTCTAGGAACAACAAGTGACAATTGTGAAGGCGAATACTTACCCCTTGAACAAATCCCTCAGTACAAAGATGTGGACGACTTCAGCTTGGATGATTGTCCACCTGAGAACGCACATTTAGAGAGCGACAAAGCTATCGTTGCGGTAGGTACCACCGAGGAAAATCCAATACGAACTATTATTCTGTTTCCTAGGTGGGGTTATGGGGTTACTGAAAGTGTGCATATATAATCCTCATTGAGGCGATGATTATTAAATTTCGTTTTTAATTTGAAGGGCCACAGAATACTGCCCTTGGTATTCGGCTGCTCAGCGCCATGTTCAAAGGGGCTAGATATGCTGGAACACTGGGTCCGGATCGTAATAGGCTACCTATAATTCATGTGAAGGATACCGCAAGAGCTATTCTTTCCGTCTTCAAAGCCGCCTTGGAGGGCAAAACTGATGAAGGTTCAGAAGGGTTATGTGAGTTTCTTCGTAGTCCTTACGCTAGGCAATATCGCTGAACATCTTGTTTTCTCAAAGATTTTGTATCAAGCGATGAACCCAGCATGAATATGAAGACAGTCACTGAGAAAATGGGTGATGTATGTATACTATAGATGAAATGTCATTTTACACACCATGATCTAATTGCTCATATAAATCTTTTCTTTCTTTTTGCAGATTATGTATGCACGGGGCTTGTTTCCTGAAGGAGGCTCGAAACCGTTGCCTAAAGAGGTTGTAGACCTTCTAGGATCCAGTAAGTTTTCCCTCTAATTAGGTTTTGTTTTCCTCGCTGATAACGGGTTTGATAGTTGGATGGTCATTATTAGGCGGAATCTTCAATGATACTGCAAACGAGATAAAACGTCTCGGATGGGAGGCCATTGAAACTAAGAAGATCTCGTTCCTTGATTCCTTGGTGCAGGAGATGGAAATCTTCTTTGCTAAGGATGGATGAACGCAAGGCTTGTATTTCCGAATCCAGTCAAAAACCCAAGAGTCGAAGGTATGGTGTCATTCGATTCTTTGGTATTTTTGTACATACAGTAAACTTATGCTGCGTTCAATCTAATCCTCACGGCGTTGGCGTGAGCCTCTAATCCCTCGCATTCGGCCAAAGTAACGACAACAGGGCCGACATTGTTCAAGCCTGCTCTCGTGATCTCTTGAGAAGTGATGTGCTTCTGGAATGCTTGTGTATTGACGCCGCTGAACTGACGAGCATAGCCGTTGGTAGGCAAAGTGTGATTTGTTCCAGAAGCGTAATCGCCACAGCTGCACTGTCTATGAGCTAATGATCCCACATAAGAATTAGAGTAATAACTCACCTTTCTGGTGTGTAAGGGCCGACGAATACACTACCTGCATTTTGAACTAAAGCCACCGTATCGCTGGCGTTCTCCAGATGGATAATGAGATGTTCAGGAGCATAATCGTTCGAGAACTCGAAAGCCTCTTTGACCGTCTTGACTTTCACAATGATACTCTTGGGGATAGACTGCCGAACAATGTCGACGCGAGGAAGAGCATTAGCTTGCGCGTTAACTTCTTTCTCTATCTCTGCAAGTAATTCGGCAGATAGGTCAACGGCCACCAGGATGACTTGGGAATCGACGCCGTGCTCGGCTTGAGATAATAAATCGGCCGCAACGAAAGCCGGTTTGGCTGTGTAATCTGCAATAACCTAAAGATCTATCAGAACACGCGTCGAGATGTTAATTATTCAAAACGAACATACCAAAACTTCGGATGGTCCAGCCGGCATATCGATGGACACCAATGCGTCGGTGTCATTTTGGACAACCATCTTTCCAGCAGTCACCCATTGGTTTCCAGGCCCAAAGATCTTATCCACCTTAGGCACAGTCTCTGTGCCATACGCCAAAGCTGCAATGGCTTGTGCACCACCAGCTTTCAAAATAGCGGAAGCTCCTACCAAATGGGCGACATACATGACCTCAGGCGATATCGAACCATCTGGTCGTGGAGGGGTAGCGAGGACAATCTCATGGCATCCTGCTACTTGAGCGGGGACACCCAACATGAGAGCAGTAGAAGGCAATATAGCGGTTCCTCCAGGAACATACAGACCGACCCTAGCAATTGGTCGTGCAAAACGCGAGCATACAACACCTGGCATGGTCTCTACCGAGAGAGTGGCATCGGTGATCTGCGCTTTATGGAATTTGTAGACATTGGCATAAGCCTGGTCGATAGCCTTTCTGACTTCCTCCGAAATAGCCATGGACTTGGGATCATAAGGTGGGCGGATGACAGTCTCCTTCAGTTGAGATTTGTCGAACTTGGCGGCGAAGTCAATGAGTGCAGCATCACCTCGCTTCCTAACTTCGTCAATAATAGGCCGGACTTTAACCATCATTTCATCGAATTTCAATACAGGACGCTTGAGAAGCGCTGAGCGTTCGGTCGACGAAACCTTGGATAAATCGACTGTCCGCATTCGGATTTCAGACGAGTCTACAGGAGCTTGGGTGGATGCAGGTGTGGGGACGGGGGCGGAGACTGTCGCTGGAGCAGCTTGTTTTGTCCATTGAGGTTTGGCATTACCAGTTCTTCGAGAGACCTTTCGGGCCTTCTTCTCCAAGGACTTCTCAATGTCGGCAATACCGACACCGTTCGCAATGCACTTTGTGAGCGCAAAGTAGAGTAAGTCAGCCGCCTCAAATGCAATATCCTCTTTAGTCTCGGCTCTACACAGTTCGTCCGCTTCCTCCATAATCTTGGATTGCAATAGATTAGAGTCATTGAAAAGGCGTGATGTATAAGAGCCTTCAGGTGCGGATTCGCGCCGCGAACGAAGGGTTTCCTCCAAAGCCGACAATCCAGAAAGGTTGCCAAAACAAGATGCGGTTCCAAGGTGGCAGAATCCTGTTCCATGTTGAACTACGTTAAACTGCAAGCTATCGGAATCGCAGTCTACACTGATTTTGACGAGATCCTGGGTGGCTCCTGAAGTCTCTCCCTTTCGCCATAAGCCGTGTTTGCGACTTTGGTAGACACCTTTTCCTGTAACGATGGCTTCTGTGATGGATTCCTTTGAAGAATAGACGAGACCCATTGCTCTATCGCCATGGGTGGCGGAAGTTACGACAGTTGCGAAAAGGCCATCTGGACGGTCCGAGATCAAGGGTGCAGTAAACGCTTCACCCAGATTAATCTGAGATGATGTCGATTCAGATAGGGTAAGGGATGAAGTCGGGATGACCAGGGATGCATTCACACTCCTGAGTTCGCGAACCACGGAAACCGAAGGCTTCTGGGCACCATTCAGGAGGACAAAAATGTCGGCACCATCCAAGAAACGCTTGACGGATGAGACCAGCTCAACATCAAGGGTTGAAGACTTCAGTAATGCTCCAGAGATTCCCTTCAGATTATTCGAGATAGCACTAATGCTATTTGCATCGAGCAAAACGACAAGCCTCTCCCTCGGCACACTATCCACTAGACTCTTCGCGATATTCGAAGGAACAACGACCTTCAAGGCTCCTTGATCCAACCATGTATATATATCGGCTGCTGAGGGGGCAGGAGAAGCTGTATCGATCAAGACATAATAATCCCTGGAGCTCAAGGACGAAGGGAGGGCTGAGGATGGAACGAGAATGGGGCCAAATCTTGAAGCCGCCGTGGCGATTGCATCGTTGGGTTCGTCGAGATAAGGGAGGAAGACGACAGACATTTGCAGGGAGTCGAGGAAAGCAGATCTGAAGATCACTTCGCCTTGGCGCCAAAGGTGGAATGCGAGTCATTCCCACTTCGTCCGCTTGGACTTTGCGCAGTAAACCATAGCTGATTTCCTTGCAGATTACAGAAAGGTATAGAGCTAGAACATACGATTTGGCAAGCATACATCCAGTAAAAGTCTGTTTTCAGCGGCAAAAGCAAACGCAGGTCCCACCCGGATTCGAACCGGGTTCACGAAAAAACTTTGCGCTTCAGAATCTCGGGGAATAACCACCACCCCATGGGACATTATTTTCTCGATTTTTTCATGTATTATTCGGTGTACGTACGATTGAAAAAAAAATGAGCTGAATTACAGCATAGTTGTTCTTGCCTAGAGAGAAATCCCGACATAATAGACTAGCTGAGTAATACCAACAACGGGTTTTATGGGGTAGCGGTTAGCCCCCGAGATTCTGACTTGAGTCTTCTCGTGACCCCGGTTCGAATCCGGGTAAGACCTGTCTTTTTTCTCGTTCCGCTAGGGAAGTTATTTTTAGACCGCTTCCATCGTAACGCGTACAGCTTGGCCACAGTCCCGTTCACCGTGTAATTCTAAACTCTCTTCTCTTTACCTTAATTATCTCCATTTTGGACCACACTCTACTCCAGTCATGCCGCCTCGTAAACGCCAACAATTTACACAAGAGAGCATTGACAACCAGCTACAGCAGATACACCTACTGGACACTTCGTCTAGTTCGGAGAACTTGGAGCAACTGGGTCCAATTATCAAGCAAATACATTCTTCCAGGCAACAAGAGGCATTCCTACGAACGGTTAAAGGCCTTATAGAATCGAAAGACAGGGAAATTGAGAAGATATGTGCGGACAACTATCAAGACTTCGTGTCGTCTGTCTCGACTCTGCTCACGATCCGCTCCAATACCCTAAACTTACGCGAGAAGATTACTAGTCTGGATGCCAGTGTCTCTTCTGTGGGACTCGGTTTGGCTGATAAGAAGAAGAGCTTGTTGAAGGCGAAACAAACTGCTTCCCATTTGGATCAAGCCATTGATGCAATGCAGTCTTGTTTACGGGTCTTGGACCTTGTTGACCGAGTTGGGAGATTAATTCGGCAGGGGCGCTATTGGAGTGCATTACGGGTTAGTATATATAACTAGCATTGTATTATAATCTAATCGGAAATATAACAGTCACTTGAAGATATACAAGCTCTCCCTCAGTCTTCTTTATCCCAAACACCGTTCTTCACTCATATCCTATCCTCCTTACCGTCCTTGCGTACTCAAATCAAAGAAGCTGTAACCGCATCCAAAAGTACATGGCTATTGGAGATCAGGAATATCAGCGGGGAAGTAGGCCGGTTAGCTCTGGAAGCCATGGACACTCGAACCCGTAAATGGCGGTCACGGCGAGAGAAAGAGCCTCTGCTAAGATTGAGTCGAGTGGGAAGCTCTGTAGAAATGGTCACAAATGAGAAGATAGAATGTGAGCGCGTTTCACTTTGGATGGAAGTTACAATCACTCATGTTTCGCATTAGACGATGTTCTCGAGAATGAACACCTTCGAGTGGACTTTAAGCCGTTGTACCAATCTATCCATATCTATACTGCCCTTGATTCACTCGAGGAGTTACAACGTTCATACCAGGCTGACCGAAAAGTAAAGCGCGTGTTTAATGTGCTCGAGGTTCCGTGCTAATGTTTTGTTATAGGCACAATCTAGTCTCATTCTACCAACTCCCCTCACCTTAGCTGCCCTCCCGACCCTTACTCAAGAGATAGTCGGCTTCTTCATTATCGAGTCTCATGTCCTGCGCACAACCCGCGGTTTCCGCAGCGAACGCGAAGTAGACGAGCTATGGGATAGCGTGGTGTCACGGTTAGGAGACGGGTTGAACCAAACATTGTCCTCAGAAACCAGCCCAGAGGTCTTCTTGGATGTCAAAGAAGAACTCATTGGCTTCAGTGCCACTTTGGAGGTTCGTTTTGGGTGATATGCCTGATTTACAGTATCCTGACTATCTTATTGTGATAGGGCTATTCGTATTCATCACAGCCGCTGCATTCTCTCCTGTTAACTCTCTTTGCGAAATACGAATTATTATTGGAGGCGCAATACGGCAGACGGTTCTACAATGTAAACAATTGCAACAATATGAAATACGACCCTGACTAATGTAAACCTACAGATCATCAATCAAGATGACTACCTTCCAATGCGGGTGGAAACTCAGAAAGATCGGGACACTGTATTAGCGGCAGCTTGGTTAACAGATGCAGAGGACGCGGAAATAAGACAGTGCGTACGGTTATTACTGGAATTAAAGCAATGACTGACATACTTCAAAATAGAGCTGCGCTTCCTATGAATCTTCCATTTTCACAGACATTCTATCTATGCTGCGCTGATGTCTGTTATGTTTCCTTATTTTCTATTGTGCAATCTATTAACGGCTTATTCACGCACAGATACGCACATTCGTTGATAAATATTACGAGTTCCTCGAGGGTGTATCTCAATACCAATGGGATGTCGACGATATGCTCGGAAGGGTACGGGTTTTCTTGACCTTATATTCCGTTTTTATGTTAACTGTTGCATTGTAGACCATTGATCGATTGCTTATGGGGCACGTTAACAACCGCATTGCTGAACGCCTGCCTGCGTTATCCGGTCTCAGTCAAATCGCCCAAGTTGTCGCCAACCTCGAATATTTTGAGAGTGCATGTCATGTGCTCGAAAACAAGATCACAAGCATCCGGTGAGCCATACTCAGGAACTAACACACACTTTATTCCTGATAGTCATATTTGACAGATCTTCCCATCGTGGTGGAGGAAAGATACACCTGACATCTACCAGCAAGTTCTCAGAAACTCAGAAACAAGCCTTTGGACGCATCGATAAGGTCATTTCATCTAAGCTGGATGACTTCTTTGAGCTATCAGAATATGAATGGACGCCTAAGACACGGGAAGACATGCCTAGCATGTATCTATACGAATTGGTCAACTGGCTGACAACAGTGGTTGATGGACTGACCGTCAAGGATGCATACAAAAGTGAAGCGTATAAAGGAGCAGTTGACCATGTCGCAACTAGTTTAATGGTAATAGTCCGACTTCGTATTCTGCCAGAATAAGTAAAATTGATGTTTGTGTACAGGATTTCGTCACTGGCCGCAATGTGGCGGCTATTAATGACAACGGGCTATCTAATCTACTGGTCGACATTGACTTCTTAGATGGAGAACTAAAGAGGATAGGTAGAAGCTACTTGAATGCCGCCTTCTCCGAACTCCGAACTGTGAGTGCCATATCCTGTCAGGCTGCTAGAATGCTGGATTCTTATTACCTCCTAGATGTGCTCCATCCCTCTTCAAGATGCCGTTCAGAAATACTTGGTCCCAAGCACACGCCAGACATTATACAGTGGCATTAAGCCGAAGAAGCTAGCGGCGTTGTTAGAGAAGATGGCGAAAGCGGGTTTGAGTAGCCGCGAGTCTGCACAGAGAGAGAAAGGGACTAGACGTCAACGAGAGGCTGAAGCAGTTGGCAGATTATTCCCCGGAGAGAGTAGATAATTCACATGCTTGTGAATTGGTTCCGAACGCAAGATTCCTCTATTACATATTTTGTACGAGTCATCTCATAGGCATACATAAAGAAAGGGGGAGAATATGTAAGAGTATATACGGCAATGTCCTTACATCTTTAAGGACAAGTCCGAGTGTATCGAGGCTGCCGAACGATTAAGTAGCGCGCCTACTGATGTTGGTGCTCAGCCATTCCAGACCCTCATACAGACCATCTCCACTTGTCGCGCATGCAGCCTATGAAAAGAAGTTAAGCAATTGTCTCGAATACTCTGGCAGATAATAAACTTACCTGAATATACCACGATCGTTGCCTCAATCCGTGCAAGCCCAATTTGTCAGTGATCTCGGCTGCGTTCATAGCGTTCGGCAGATCTTGTTTGTTAGCGAAGACAAGTAAAACAGCATCACGGAGTTCGTCCTCGTTGAGCATACGCTGCAATTCCTCGCGCGCCTCAGAAACACGCTCTCTGTCGTTAGAATCTACCACAAAGATAATTCCTTGGGTGTTTTGGAAATCTGCCGTGTGACTGAGTTAATGCTATCGAGACAAGCTTGCATTGACGTATACTCACAGTGCTTCCACAACGGACGAATCTTATCTTGTCCTCCGACGTCCCAGACGGTGAAGGATAAGTTCTTGTATTCGACAGTTTCAACATTGAAGCCTTGAGCGATATGAGCGACTGTGTCTCTATCGTGCTCATGGAGGAGCAGCACATACCAATGGTAGGAATGGTCGTAACGATCTCGCCCAACTTCAACTTATACAGAATCGTAGTTTTGCCAGCAGCATCAAGCCCGACCATAAGAATACCTGAATGTCATAAGTATGGTAAATGCCACTGTACGCTAATTTTGCTACGGTGATAATACGTACGCATCTCCCTCTTGCCAAATAACGCTGCAAATTATCCATGTGAGCAATCGCATTGAATGATGAGAGTAACTAGGAAGCAACTTACAGGAAAGCGCTGACATGAAGTTACCCATAGCTGCGGGATGGACGACGAAAGAGAGATCACTAGAAGTTACGGTGAAGAACTGGATGGAGTGGCGAGACTTAGCGCCGGAGAGTGACAGTGCGTCAAACTGCCTCAAGGCATCGCATACTGTAAGTAGACGTGGTATTACGTGTGCACATTACTGGCCACTAAGTATCTAGCTATGCGTATTAAATAAATATATACATTATAAGCTATGGATTATTACTATTATTATTATTATTACTAATTATTCAATCCCTGCTTCTGCAAGTATCGCATGTGTTCGTCGCGGTGCTTTCGCACTTCGCTGTCAACGGATCTCCTCCAAATAGGAATACCGATCTGTAGAGTATGAGAACAAATTGCCAATATGGAGAAAACGGTACGTACCCATGAAATTGCATTCAAAGCCATGTCAAAAAGAGTGTTGCTAGAGGGGGAATTACCTCTGTTTGCTGAGAGGAACAGCCTCGTTGAGAAGTCGACAGCATGCCTACTGTAACCCTTTGACACACCTAGGTTGGAAGAATTAATAAAAGTCCCAAAGGATAATATAAATGGCTCACCCTCTAAAATTCCTTCTGCGACTTGCTCAGGTTGTAGGCCTGAATCGGCTTCCTCGATCTTCTTCGTGACGGTGGGCTTCGTCTTGTTCTCTTCCTCGTAACCTGGGGAATAAATGGTGGAAGGGAAGAAGATGTGTACCGAGATTCCATAGAGTACAAGCTCAGATCGTAAGGTTTCTGCTAGGCCTATTTGTGGACGTTCAGTAATTGATTGCTGCCAGTAGAGTAGCTAGCTGAACCTTTCAGAGCATGCTTTCCAGGCGCATACGTGGAATATCCAACGAAACTCATTAAGCCCAATATAGAAGAGACGAATGCCAAACGTCCCTGGACGCCGTCGCGTACCATTTTTTGAGTAGCGGCCTGGCATAAATGATGAGCTGTTTAACATGGCAACGACAGAGTGCTTACCAGAGCTGTGAAAGCCTGAATCCAATAAGCATTTGACATGCCGTTCAACAGTTGCTCTTCAGTTTCCTCAATCCAATATCCTGGTTTAGCAGTACCGGCACAAGTGAATACCGCGTCGGGAGCCTGTCCGCTGTGAGGTGCACAAGCTGCGTCCAAAGCAGCCTTTGAGGTCTCAAGCGTGTTGAGAGAAAAGGAGTAAGACTTGAGAATCTGTTCTGGATTCTGTCTAACAGTCTACACAGCGCGTTGTTGGATAAACCCCATCGGCCAGAGTGATTGCCAAACATTACCTCCATCTGTTCAAGAGCCTTGGATAGCTTCACTTCATCTCGTGCAACGATAGAGACATGAGAACCTTTCTTCGTGAGTAAGAGAGCAAGGGCGAGACCTGTTCCAGAGCTTCCGCCAGTGACATAGCAATGCTGTTGACAGACATTCAAGCTTTTATCGTTGTCTGCAGAACGCGCAACGCACCTTGCCCTTAGGGTCCCACTTTTTCTTTCCGAGCATTGTAGAGAGGAGGATGACGGGAATAAGGATACCGATAACTGTCGTGATGAAATATTGCATCTATGTAGGAGAACCACCTGCCCCAGATCCACTGGCAAGCGAAGTTTAGTCTAGTGGAACCTATAATTAGCGCGTTCACGGTTGGATCAGCGGCAGAAGCGGCATGAACGGCAAGGGGTAATCCAGGGCAGATTTGACGGCATGGAACGGCATCATTTTTGCTTCCGAATGTCAACTTTGATCCAAAGAGCGAAATGCAGGTAAATTATTCTCAATACCGCTATGCTTTAGATTTACTGATAATCGGATAAAGCTAGTTACACCATCGTCAGAGCGAAGTTCTGTTACCGCAGCAACCAGGATTGAACAAGAAAATGAAAGTCCCAATGGCATCCCGCCACCTAAGCTAGAGGAGGATAGCATACGGCCGCCCTTCTCCTTTCATAGAAAGAAAGCAGATGCATCGCCGGAAGACTCAGGTACCGAAATGCAGAGAATCGATGATTACGAGGAGAATCCTAATCTCAGCCCTGGCCAAGAGGAACCTGTCAATTTGGCTGCTCACGAGCCCAAACCGCAACCCATTCTGTATCAAGCTTTCTCGATACATGTTATCTCTCTCCTAATGCCATTCTCCGTATTTGGAGCCTTGGCTCGTCTGGGAATACACGCGTTGGTATCCTATCCAGAGCAAAGTATCTTCCCTTTGGCTTGGGTGCAGGCTGTCGGATGTCTGGTGATGGGGTTCGCTCTTGCCTTACGGGAGCCTATCACCCAATTGTACGTCTTATAATTATTGCATCAAGGAGTATACCGATTCCCTTTTTTTTTAGTCACGGACCTCTATATACCGCCATTACAACTGGTGAGATATCCTTGGATTAATACTATTTCTGAATGGAATCCTAACGCTCTTACTAGGATTTTGTGGTTCGTTAACAACCTTTTCCGGATGGCAACTGGATGTATTCTCCGCTTGGGGTAATGGCTCTGGTGTTCCAAAACTCTGGATATACGATGTTCGAATTTTTCCACGTTCCCCGGGTTGCAGTACTAATGCTACATAGGTCATGGACGGATTAACTCGTTTACTATTTACTCTGGCGATATCTCTTTCCTCCTTCGACCTCGGAGTGCACGTTGGCAAACGTTGCATACGTTTTGTACCTCGTCTTCCTCCTGTTAAGGGCACAAGCCGCTGGCTCCTTACATGCGCCTCAATCTGTCTATATTTTCTAACGATCCCATTCTTCGTACGCCTCAATCATTCATGGCGGCCCTTAGCTACATCCGCCATAATATTTTCATTCCCCGGAACGTTTACACGTTATTTTCTCTCTATCACACTGAATCCTCGGTTCAAGATCTTCCCAGTGGGCACACTTGTCGCAAATGAAGTCGCGACTACCATTCTCGTCGCTTGCCACATTATTCAACGCGCTCCAACGTCTCCTGGACCTGTTTCATGCTCTATCCTGCAAGGTTTCATAGACGGTTATTGCGGGTGCCTCAGCACAGTCAGTACATTCGTCTCTGAAATCCGCCTGCTCAAAGGAAGAAAAGTATGGGTCTATGTTGCCACATCTCTCATCCTTGGACAAGCAATATGCCTGGTCATGCTTGGACCTGCTTGGTGGAGTGGAAGAATACACGAAGATAACCTCTGTCACGCAGACTGAGATCAAGTTCGCGATTAAATTATTTGATCATTAAAGTACACATTACACTCGGTTTAATTACGCCGATTTCTTTGGCCCTCCACTGTTTCCTTTTCTATTTTTCAACCAGATTCCTCCGGTCAAATACGTCGCGAACGACAGCCAAGCGCAATAGGGAACCAGGAACCAAGACGTCTATCGAGGTGTTGATCAGAAGGATATCCCGCAACATACACTACTGTTTCACTTACTGCGCCATCCGTTGCTTTATCCAGGACAATCTGGAATATTGTGCGTAAACATCTACGCGCACTGTCGTTTCTTACATTAATCACTCACTGTCATGTAGCCGGTAAAAGTGGCCAGTAATACACTGTCTATCGTTGCAAGACCCAACTAGGAAACGTCAATATCACGCAGTTATGCGACAGGATTAATCGCTCACTTGTTTCACCCCGAAGAACAGCGGCGTCCAGATCAGGTTGAGACCCAGCTGGATCCAATACAATTTCAGACCATGGTAGGCAGCGGATCTGGGTTTCTATTCAATTTACATTCGATACGGCTTTGGTAGACAGAACTTACTTGACTTCAGGAAGAAGGGTCGTATCGTATGTCTTTACTGCGAGATACGAAGCCCATCCCATCGCCGCATATAGTGTTGTCCACACGATCGGGAATATCTGACGTGGAGGTCGGCCTGGCGGCGTTGCTAATGTCTAAATTAATCAAACATTGATGATTTTGCGAAAGAAAGAAATGTCGAGTAATTTACGTACTTTATACCAATTGGATTTCGCTACTTTCCTGGTCGGAAACCCAGACAGCGACCCCAATGCGAGTGGAATCCCAATAGCGAGGATAGGGTTGCGCGGAATGTCCAACAAGAATCCAGGTAGGATGAATGGCATTTTGCTGGTAGTTAGCTGTAATTAACGTACGTAGTAGTTATAGAAAGGATGAACGCGAACACGCAAATCCCCCGTCTGCGGATTTATAGGGCCGTATGAATCCAGACAGGGACCGATGCACCCCACTGAGACGTCATTGACACGTGATCTGGAATTCAGGGATCGACTCGGCAACACTCGCAGTGCACACTTTCGCTACATAAATTATTGGAATATATTCTATTTCATTTTGAAGAAATTGAAACCATCAGAAACCGGTATGAAGACTACAATTATGCTTAAGGATGCTAGTGCCCTGCTTTATGTCCTTGACAAACGTGTAACACAATTGCAGCTTCAAATGTTTTGCTTCATAAAATGCATCAAATTAAGAGAGTAAACAAATTTTAGTACATGAGCATGAGCATCCACCGCAAAAGAAAAGAGAGCATGTATCCCTAAACCGAGATTGTTTTGAAGAAGTTGAAGCTATCAGAGGCGGTCGTGAGGACTGCACCGGGAATCTGAGGATGCCAGTGCACTTCTTTGATGTCTTCTTGACCTTGATGAACAAACAATAATTGAGGAGGAACTTCCTTGCCGCCTTCCGAATCCTCGTTGATACCAGTTTCGTCCTCGTCGTGTTCGACTGATAAATCCCACAAGGTGACTTGGTCGTCGGCACCGGATGCAGCGAAGATGCTGTCTTCCGATGGATGCCATTCCACGGATGTAATGGGAGCTTCGTGCCATGTGAAAGAGGCAACTGACGAAGGCTTCTTTTCCGAAGCACTAATAACGAATATTTAGTTTACACTTCGTTTTAAGATAGAAAAAATAATACTTTTTGAAATTACGCAGATCCCATACTTTGAGCCCTCCTTCGTCATCTCCACTGACAAGCAGGTAGCTTGTATTTTTGTTCCAGCTAATAACGTTGACATCGCTATCATGAGCTGATTCTAGAGCAATGGCACTCTTGCGACCCTTGACCCGAACGTCCCAGATTCGAATACTGCAATCAGCAGAACACGAAGCAAACACAGTTGGCTCCGCTGGTGACCACTGTAGATCTTCTATTGAGGACGTGTGCGAGATAAAGGGTTGCGACGACGTAGTAAAGGCAGAATTCGAACATGTGGTGAGATAGATCTTGGAGTTTATATCACCAGTCAGAAGTCGTAATGAAGAAGGATTTGAGGGAGATGCTGCCCAGTCCATGGCGAATCCTTCGGCTCTTCCGTGAGCAGTGATGGAATATACTGGGGTATTTGTGCGGGTTTTGTCTGGAATGTAGCCAGGGGTATTGAGAGCCTCTATGTGTGGTCTGATGTCGAATATGTGGACTTTCCCTGTGTCTGCCCATGTTGAGACGTAGTAAGGTTGAGATACTGGAGGGAGTGGTTGACCAGCAGGAAGTGGTTGAGCACGGACACGGTTGATACCGCCTACATGGGGTATAGATCGATATTCAAGAACGGCATCTTCGTCTAAATCATTTTCGTCATCGTCGTCATCTTCCTCGTCGGAATCATCTGATAAATTCCTGTTAGTTAGTATGTCCACTTGAATTCTAAGAACAAACCGACCGACCTCCATCTTTCTGAGTCTTATGCAATTGACTCATTTTCATAACCAAGACTTCATTATTTTTCGCGATCTCTGCTTGAGTACCTGTGACAATGAAGCTGGTGGCAGGGAACCGGCTACGTTCGTCCCCCAAGTTGTCCCTAAGCACATCAAACGACAAGCACGGCCAGTTCGTTGTCATCGAATGCAAGGCGATATATACGGAATGATCAGGTTCCAGTATTTCATCCTTTGATAGTTTATATTTGCCCGGGATATAAGTACTGGGTTCCGGAGCTGCTTCGTCTTCCTCTTCGATCGCGGGAAGGATTTCACCGTCAATCTCCATCCCTAGCCCTCTAGTCAATTAATGGTCCAACATGAATATTAACCAAACTCACCATCTTCATCATTCCCATTGGCCGATCCTGCATCTACAACCTCCTCGTCCTCTTCGATCTCGTCTTCGAACGCGTCCTCAAACTCTCCCATTTCGTCCGCACCATTGGAGGCATTTTGACGGGATGACTGAGGCTTTTGGCCGCTCCCCGACGCGTGGGTTTTAGCGGGATGTTCAATGGGCTCAACTGAAGCTCGTTTAGGCATACTGCAGAGAAGTGCGTCCTGCACAAATTTTAGGGTGATTATCTAAACGTCCAAAAACGGACAGACGCCACAATCACAATGACGAGCTTCAAACCACGACACGTTCATCCTTTTACATTTGAGCAAGCTGTTCTACTAGATGTTCCTGTAATTACAGCAGGTATAATTAAGATTTATGTATGGAAATATTGACTGACAGAAAGTTACTAGAAATTGCACGACTACAGAATTCCATAGCCCGCCTTGAGGACACCCAGAAGCAACTCCAGGAAAGCTTGGACACCCAAGATCCTGTTCTGTTGGAGGCATTTGAGGAGAATAAAATCGTGATGTACGTTTCCCTAATCGAACCATGTTTGAACGACAATCCAAACATGATGGCACGCTGTGCCCTCGCTTAGATCGTCCCAAGAAGAGAGAATATCCATGCTTCGTCTGGCCTTGGAAAACAAAGGTCTTGTCAGTCACGATAATCCACATTATGACCTTCCTGGCACAACCTCGAACATTTCCAACCCAGTCTCACAACCAGCTGCAGCACTGTTATCAACACCAACACCAACCGCGAATATTGAAACCCAACCAGAGCCAGACGAGGAAGAAGGCATCTTCTTGTAAATGTATATTTATTATATAGATGATCTATGCAGTCTATCCAAAGCAGCAGCGCGACAATGCGGTATAGCCAAAGCAGGGTATTACAGAGCAGAATATCAACAGAATCGTGAAGTGAAGTTTGTCTAGACACCAAGCTTTCGTTTCGCAGTTTCATACACGACATAACTAATAGATACACTTGGAACCACCTGAAATAAACCATGTCAGTATCACTATATCTGTAGTTTAGGGTACCCGGTTCACCTTTGCAAGGGTTGGAAGTAACCCTCTATAAAATCCTCGCCATCCATCAGCAGCATAAGTCTTCCGAGCAACGTCCATTACGCCTGTATATCTTTGAGGATGACCCGTGCTCCCAGATGCTTGTAATCGCGTCCTAACAAGATTTAAGGGATATACGGTGCTGGCCCCAATACTTCCTGACATACTGCCGAAAGCCAATATTGCTAGTACTCCGGGTTCCTCTTTCCCAGTGGATCGCAGGTAGGCTAGCTTCAACGCCTCGAATGTTGACATATCGATTGCAGAATATGGGAATACCCCTAAGACTGGTTAGTAAGGAGAAGTAAAGTTTACAAGGACTCTACATACCTATAATACCAATCTGAAAAAAGTGTAAAAAAAAACCGTTACAGTGAATAGATCACAACCACAGGCGTACCGTTAGACCGCGGTAAAAGGCAGGAAATCCGCCTAATGCCCGGAGTCGATTTATCGATGATGCAATGGATCTAGTCTTGTCACCCGTTGAACTCATCATCTTAGAAAAAAGGTTCGTCAAGTTGTTGGAATGACATACTGAACTTATACTTACTTGTGTTTTCAGCGTTTCTATTGGATAGATGACTGGAATAGCATTATGCATAAGTAAATGCAAGGAAGGAACGGAAAACCTGACGTACATAGTTGACTACAGATGCCGCCCATGCCTCCTGAAATGAACCGAGAACCACCACTGATATATCGGGGATCTTCGACGTGATCCCAGTGTTTAGCGAAAAGTCGTTTCTATAAGCAACAAGAGGGGTTAATATCGCATTATTGACGGTCATGCTCCCCGACTAACTGTTTGTTCATAGGTCATGAATTTGACAGCGGATTCCTACATAAATTTGTTACTCAATTGAGATACGGATGATATAAACGGAAATTACTTACCGGAAATATCTTTATAAGATTGAGGCCGTTGCCTGGGCAAAATTTAATGGCAAACAAGTCTGCGAATGTACTGAACACTCACCGACCCAGAAAGCCCGTATCCCACCCTCCGCATATAAACGAGTAAGGGCATTGAGCAGAGCTTTCACTCCACTGGTATGTGCTAGGGTATTTGTACCTGCTACTCCACCGAGGTCTGGCGGTCTCGTTATTAAGAATATCTTCAATCGATCAAATGGAGCGGTTGATGTCCTAGAAACTGAGATTCTCTGTGAATAATAGCATTGCACATCAATCTGGCTTTAAATATACCTGCACCAGCAATGCCTCCAGCAAGAAGATACCGCGAGGTGGGACCGAACGTCCATCCCGGCTCCTCTTCTTCCAGCTCAACATCATACCCATATTCATCGTCATAAACTTCCTGCCCTTCTGGCTCATCTAGCGATAGTATTGGCTCGTTATCCTTCCCATGTAAGTGCGATGTTGCCAATTTGCGACTTTGTGGCGGAAGGTCTTCGGGACCTAGACTGACATCTCCTATAGGACACATTATGTTAGCACACAAATAACAACATCAACAGTCGGTTCTAGTCACCCTCCATGTTCACTCGTGTTGCTCCCCGCTCATCTCCAAGTAATCTCCGCACTTCGTAGTATCTAAGAATTATGAGCTAATATCCATATTCCAAGATAGTAAAAATAGCATACTTAAATATTTCCTTGGTTGAAGCCCGCCGAGGAAGGAGCAATAAGAAATCACGGAATTCTGGAAAAGATATGGCATGCGAATGTGGGGATGAACTTAGGAACGTCATGAATTCGCTTAGGGTATTTGAACGAAGGTTTATGCCTATATTCATGTTTAAATCGGTGTCTCGATAATAGTGGCACACAGATTTCACACCTGCTTTTCCCAATGCCTCTGCGAGCTCCTCAGCGTCCAAATGCCCATTACTATCCAGATCAAGTTCGTCATGAAAAATATGCCAGAGTTCTAAAAAATACGTTCAAAGTTGTCCATCAATTGTTTTATGTAAACACCGTACCTTCTTCTTTCCTATCGGCATATGCAGCAAACTCCTTGAAAGTGATGTGTGAGGCTTCCTGCGATGAACATCCTTGTACGAGCTCCTCTTCATACATGGCCCATAGGCGACTTGCAAGTTCCGCGTCCATAGAGGTATGAGGGTCTGTTTCTGTATTTCGTGAAGGGGTATGCCTTCGATGGTTAGGGAGGAGCCTCCATAATGATCGCAGTCGAGCTTCTCGATTGTGAATACCCTCTCTTTCCCTGTATTCTTGTAGGCTACGGGGTACCAAATGCAACGGAGTTGCATCGGATCGTAACCGCGGAATATACGGTCGCTGTTGAGCTCCGGATATCGAGCTTTCAAATACGAGACGTCTCGACGTCTCACCCGGCGTTGGCGAAGTGGACATCCTGACGCGAGTTGGACGCGTGAAGAAGAGAAGTAAGATCAAACTCTTCGGAACAATGGACTTTCAAGCGGGATAGAGTCCCAGACAGTGCAGTTACCACACACCGTCTGCGCGCAATTGCGCAGAAATAAGAAAGCAGACGATATAAGATAAACTGCTGAACGCGGGTTGGGTGAGGCTTCAATACATGCAAACTAACTAAGCGCCCTATGATGAAATCCACCCTGCCTAATCTAGCTATGCGTGTGGAATACCTGTGTTTATAAATTTAGTATTGATTTCCGAAACCTTACCCGAAAGACATACCGTTTTGCAACTATTAAACAATGTGTATTAGTTATTATTTGAGTCCACACTGAATTCAGAACTCACCCTCTGGAATTCGTCGTATGCAACACTCCTCACGTTTTCGTGAGCATTTTTGATCACTTTCATCATATGCTCGGCCGCCTCTCTCTCGTTCATATGGAGAACGAAGCGATCACGAAGACGCTGGATAGTGGGCTCTCCTTTGAAACTGGGTAGTCCTGTCCCAAGCATGAAATGGACAGTGTTGATAAGGTGGTCCGCGTAAGGTCTGATTGCAAGGAACGCTTTCACTGTGAGGTTGGTGAAGAGAGTATACCCTTGAGAATATCTTCCTCCCATGAGCATCACCATTTCGTGACTGAGCTTAAACGAGTTGGGCTCGAATTTGATACCCTGTACATTGTCAGATGGAAGTAAAAAGTGAATGCCAAAAAAGAGCTTACCCCGGGTCGTATATACGGCATATATTGTCAGTAATTATTTTTTATATATGGAGAAAAGAAATACTCATCTATGTCAAACAAGAATCCAAAATCTGCAAAACGATGTGTTAGTTACCTTGATAACGTGCGTTTCGTCATTAAGCTTACCTATGTGGACAATATGACCCTCTCCGTCAATCATAATATTTCCGTTGTGACGATCTTTAATCTTTAAATGTGTTCAGCAATAAATATATACAAGGATGTGTCATTACTAACCTGAAGAATGTAGCAAGCGACGGAATATGCTGCCATAGATTGGATAAAGTTCAACCGTGCCCGCTGGAACTGGATGGTGTCGGGAGAACCATATTTCGTCGTAAAGAAGGCAAGAAGATCATTGATCTTTGCTCTACCCATTTCATCTCTTGATGTGGCGTTGGGAACGACATCGATAATTCCGCACTACGGGCACATGTCAGGATAGCTTTAGCAGGAGAATTGGATTCCATACCCCTGGAGCGGTCGCGGTGACACGATAAGGATATAGGTAGAGATTCAAGCCGATAGTTGTGAAGATATTCTTGAACATGGCGATGATCTGAAGAGCGAGCACATCTTGTCTACAGTCATCTCCGACCTTGAAGATAGCCTGTTGCCAGATGTCTACTTCTGTTTCATGGCCATATACTTCGCCTTCTAAAACAGAATCTGGATCGATGTCGACAATCAGGCGCTTTTTGCGCACTTTGAATGTTGCCATAAATGGTGCCTAAAGACAAGGTAAATATGAATAGCCAAAAGGGAGAAGGATTGCTAACCTTGGCATGGCTTTGCAAAGGTCTTCCAGACTTCTTGTCAATATCGACGACAATGCCATCTGGATTGCTTGGAAGGTAGACACCAACGTCGACTACTATTTTAGCCATTTCCTCGTCAATTTTAGCCTAATGATTATAAGTTGTCATACGAGTCCATCAAAACACTGCCCTTACTTTCTTTTCGGGCTTGCTTTTCCGAATGTAAGGTTTGAGTTTACCGGAAATCGCTGTGACTTCATTGAAGAAATGGAATTCTCGAGTATAGAAATCTTTGGCCTCTCCAGACAAGGAGTTCACAACAAGAGCCATGACTTGATCGAGAGTGGGCTTAAGAGGATCCTCCTGTTAAAAGAAGCAATTAGGCAAGACGAAGACAGCATGGAACATAACGGAATCACCACTTCGGCAAGATCATCCTTGTAACAGTTTGCTTTCATATTCCAGATAATTTGATGGCAGAACAGTTGAGATATCCTTGCCGTTTCGAAGATAAACCTCTCAACATATCCTTTGATATGCAATGAGCGATGATTCGTGAAATCAAATGCAGCGACTCACCCAGCGCATCATTCCGTAATGCCTGTACCACTTGTGGAACGAAGAAGAAAGTCAGATCCACAGGATGTTGTTCCAAGACCCGATGGGCATATTGTAGAACAACTGGATCGTTATGGTATTTCGGCTCAAAATAGCTCACTGCGACAATGGGCGTCACTGGAGCCCACACCACTAAATGCTACAAGTCGAGGCATTAATGTCTAACCTTCGAGAAAAGCGTAAATGCCAACCTTGTGATCGCGGCGAATACTGGAATCATTCTGATCCAGGAGGAATTTCAAGGCAGCTGGATTACCAGTGACACTCCTCGTATTTGAGCGTACCCATTTACCAACTTCGTCCGCTATGATAGGATTTTTGAAGCGATCCGTAAGATGAATAGCAACCGCAGGATCCACCTTCCATGCAGTTCGAATCAGCTGTCGCCAGGATGGCTTTTAAACCGGATCAGGCTAGAACAATCGCTATATAACACTAGGATAACTCACCTCCAATAATCCCTTCTCCGTGAAGTTCAAATGGTCAGTACCACGTTGTGAATCATTTGTGGGGTTCTTCCAGACACATAAACGATATATTTCATTTTCAACAAGCAGACGAAGGAGCAAGTTGGTATTCTTGAAATCAGGCATGAAATCTAGACGCCTGTTAGGATAGATGTGCATGTAGAATGTGGGTTTTACTCACCAGATGCGCTTTTTTCGTCTAAAGCCGAAAGGTAAAGGGAGCTTCTAACCGAGTCACTTTGTACTAGGTGAAAGAATTCGTTGAGTAAGCGGATCTCGGTATCCAACTGAATACGATCGGTTCCATAAGACCACCTGAACAAAACGTTAGTAATAAATATCTATACGGAAACCACAACATACTTAGGCGGAACTGCAAACCAAGAAAATGCAACCATGTAAAGCGCACGACGTAAACGAGCTTCGCATTTCGCATCCATGCGACTGGCTCGCAGTATTTCAAACCCGAAGATCAAGAAGGTGAATCGGTCCTCACGCGCAAGAGGATGGGTGCTGAAATGCCTTAGCATGGTAGAACAGATAGAAGTAATCTAGCATACCTCATAAAACGATGCGCCTGGGCTGAACGTAATACAAGACGCAACGTCCATAGCGAGAGATTAGGCTTATAATAGCGGATAGCTTGGAACCGGCTCATGAGCATGTGCAGCAAGAGGGTATGTGGAGTAAGTAAGCGTCGCGCTGCTGTTGCTGCCAGATCAATCTCAGCCTTGTCAGTGGGGCTGTACTTGACCGGATTGTAGAAGGGATTTTCGCAGCTGAAACCATCAACGAGGTTAGATTCGAGACGATTTTCAAACGGCATACTTACTTTAAACTGTCAGAAAACATGCCTCTTCGTGCCCTTATGGCTTCCGCCCAGGCTTTGTGGAACTCTAGCATTATACACATCTCGAGATCGGATCTTTCTCCTATCAACCATGTCCACGCCTCGATGCCGACCGAAATGGTTGCTGGGGTGAAGATCTCATATGGCAGCGCAACAAGATAGTGTATCAAGTCATCATGTCGCTGATAAATTATTGTGAGCTCGAATTGTATATTAATATATTCGATTGGGTTAGTTACCTGAGGACTAGTGGCTAAGACTGCCGAGCAACGGAAGAGCAACCGCTTTAATTCAGGAATGGTCAAGTGACTAGTCTTGTTCCGAATGCATTCTAACGCCTCTTTCATCGCTGTCTTCAGCGCAGATATAAGAGGTTCTGGTGTTTCAGCGGGAGGTGTCTTCTCAATTTTCATTGATGCTGGAAGATCATTAGTATAAACGTAATCAGGAAAGGGACCAATAGTACCTGACAGCTGAAGACGGAAACCTTCGGATTCTCCAGCAAAATGTTCTTTGCAAGCAATCTGCCCAGTAAGAGCCTTTGACCTATCAGGCCTCCAAGAAAGGGCACTTGGTAAGGGAGCTGAATATACTCATTATTGATAATAGCACTGCATGAAGTCTTAAGATTTTACCTTGTGCTCGTTGAGCTGAAGTTAACGAAGATGCAAAATGCAGTGCAACAGAAGCGCCAAGCTCGACACTATCTCTTGGAGTTCCCGTTTCATAATAAGTCAAGTATTTCTGCAAAATGCCTTGAATCTCCACAGGAGCCTTGCCTAATGCCAACTGGAACCAATTGTTGGCATTTCTATAGAGCTGGTTGAGTATTTCGTTGCGGATTGAATACGAATCTGTGAGTTCGAGGTTTATTCCAGCCCTCTCAGACGTAAACACGAAAACCGGATTAAACTAAATAATCAATTAGGAATGGCGCATATAATAGAAAAAAGGGCGGACATACTTCATCGGTGTATTCTCCTTCACAAGCTCGGCGCAGAAGAGTCAGGACTTCCAGAATTGCGTAGACCAAAGCTGAATTGCACAGCAACGAAGGGAAGGTCGCGATTAATCTATTCAAGTATCTTGAAGCGATTTCCCTAGTCTTGCTGATTCTATGGCAGCTATAAATCAAGAGAGTACGCAGTTCTTTGGTAAGAGCCAGAGGAACATTGTGGTCAACCATCTTCTTGCTTATGTCGGCCTGACAATCACGCATGACCTGGAAGCTTCTAATTAGGATGAGTGGGCATAAGACAAAGCTGGTATACTTACCTTCTCTGCAACAGAGTCCATGCAGGCACTAACGGCTGGGTGTTTATTCAAACTAGCATTGACAAAGTATGTCACCAAGGAGGAAGATAGACCCGCAGTGGCGCGAAGCATCTCCAAGTCATGCATAGTCAAAAGGAAGATGAGATGAGCATGATGAAGATGACGTATTTCGCCTGCGCGTAACGGGATGTGCTTGCTGAGAATCTCTCTGTGCAGCGAACTGACATTATGAGCATAATCATGGCGAATTACGGAGTTATACTCCAGTGCGCTGGTAAGGTATTCATTCTCCTCCTCTCGGACTAGAGGTGGCGTGTTGATAGCTATCTGCGTTAAAGCATCCTTGAGAGTTGGACGACTTGCGACAGAGCTTGAAGCATGAGTGAAACCAAAGAGAGCACATAAGAACCACATATTCCTGAAAAGATTCACTAATTCTGGTGTCGACTGGATGTCCGGTGTGAAATCTTCATGTCCCAATAAAGCGGCAAGGGGTAACAGCAGAGTGGATAATTGTTCAATGAAAGCATGGGTCTGGTTCAGATAGTTCAGTCAGACGCGTAGACAAGGCAAGTAAAACAGTTACTCACATCACGAGGGTGGTCAGATGTCGCAACGGTTTGGATGCTCACGCCTTTATCAGAAAATAAGAGCAACAACTCTTGCAAATAGATATCCCTGAATTCTGGACGTTTTCGAAGCTCTCTTGCCAAACGAGTAAGCGCCGTCAAGACCTGTCATAATTGAGAAATACGTCGTGCATTTGAGAGAAAATTAAACATACCACATTATTTGGGAACCTTGGATCGTCGGGATCTGTCGTACGACTCATGGACGAGAAAGTACGGACAATGTCCAAGAAAGCGTTCGGAGGAGCTTCGAGTGCCAATTCAACGAGATTGTAAGATATAGCCGCTTCAACAGCAGGCTCCGCTAGCCTTAGGCGTTGAAGTAACATAGAGATTGTCAGACGAATTACCTAAGGGTCGTTGAGAAGAATATTCGTGCGGATGATTGAGGAAGACTTACCTCCTCCAGTTTGAACTCTAATGCAAGCCTAGTAACTACAGAGATTGTACTGATACCAATGAGCTGCTTTTCGTCATCGCTATAGCCCCTTAAGCCGGTTTCAACGGAATGATAATTGATATGATCGGGAGCATGTATGTAGGGTGATGCTCCAATGGATTTCGCTAAAGCACTGTCACCCATGTCTTGACTAGTGGCTGCGATATAATTAAGGAGAGAGTACATATTGGACAACACAATATCGTCCCCTGGTGCATACTACTCAAAAAGATATAAGCAATTTTCAGACATGTTTGGAAGTCATTCTGACCTTGATGCAAAACGATAGACACTTTGCGGCAGCAACCAAAGGTGGTGGACCTTGAGCAGCGGCGATATACTCGGCTTCAAAGATGGGCAAAGGAGCCGTAATGAAGCGTCGCAGATGATATGCCATATCACTTGCAATGGATGGGAAACTGCATGAAAAGGCACGTTGAGCAGAGAACAAGAAACTGTTACATTTACGCTCACTTGTGAACCAAGACAGTCATGGCTTCCAAAGCAGCTTCTTGAACAAGTGCATCCGAGATAGGCGAAGCATCACTTAACAAAGTCTTCAGTCTCGGGAACAGGTTCACATCTAAATCCTGAAGAGCGACAGAACAGACAGAGGCGAGTTTCTGAAATTCAAATTAATATTTTAGTGGGAATCACACTAATCTCGAAACAGTGACTCACCAAGCTTTCTGCCATGGTCTCCCATGCATAAGTGTCCACGGATGGCTCTCCCTCGAGTTCTTCGATCTGCAGGAGGAGATCGGTATAGCATCTCAAAGCGGATGATGCACTAAGGGCGAGATCATTGCGGATGACCTCATCTTCAATATCGTAGGTTTGAACTGGAGCCTCAATGAGTGAGGCCCAAACTGAGTTCGCAGCAGCAGCCTCATCTGGAGGGCTGGACGGATCACACGACTCCGGAGTACATAATGTTTGGGCCAAGACAGTGCCTTGGATTTCAATGACGCAACAAACAGCAAAATAGCCGGTCAAGGGCCTTCCGCTTGAAACATATCGGGAGAGAAGAGTCTGTACGAAGAGTTGAAGTTCTTGGTCTTCAACAGTCAATCCCGAGGATTCGACGAGCAGGTTATTCAAACGTTCAACTACTTCAGGTTCGAAGAGAGTCCCCATGTCGGCAGAAAGGAGATGCCAATCCAGCAAAGTCCATGGGAAAGGGGTATCAATAACCGCACGATAAAAGCCGTGGAAGGCGGGTGCAAACTGGGAAATAACAAGTGTGGCTGGAGTGACAGAATAAGATACAAGTCATAGAAAAAATGTTGAAATGGCTCACGATCTCCATCTTTTAACTGAGAGACTGTGATTGATGCGAAGTTAAATATGGATTTCATGATGTTCGGCCGTTCCCCTGGATGAGCGACAGCAAGGCGAAGTAATGAGGAAACTGTGGCGAAAGTAAGTTGGTCTGACCAAGCCCAATCTACAAGAAATGTTATATTGATTAGAACACATATTAAAAGGAGATGTAAGAGGATATATTGCTCACCAGTCCAAGAGAGTGTCCTGTCAAAATCAATATAAGGAACATCGTGCAATATCTCTATGAGGCCTGATACAGCTGAGGTAACGTGAGTTTCTGGAATATTAGGGGCCAGTTCCGCAAATCCAATGTTGCAGAATATACGAGAGGTTGACTAAAGGGCAAAGGAGATTGCATTAGGTTCTCGAGCCTCTGGCGACTACGTATCCTTACCATGAACATGCGAGGCTGCTCTGTAGAGTCTTCTCCATCCTCTTCAGAAATATCCCTGGTCTCCACGTTCGACGAGATCAGTCCCACAGCGTCTTCAGCAGTAATATTGCCCGTCGTGGTATCCTTCGACTGGCCGACATTGCGAGCAAGGTCGCTTAAAATGAGCTGTTGCAAATTCAGCTCTAAGCTACAGAAAACAGAGATCAATTTAAGTATGTTAGATTAAAACGAAGAACTCACCAATCCATGGCTCAAGCTTGCACGTTCAGCTCGTGAAGTCAATTAGGGCAAGACTAAGCGCTTAATTTGACCGCATCTCCTTATTTGGGCAATTTAGATCTCAAAATGGAACCATTTCGTCTGTCCTGTTCTCCCTCCTGGCTGGTCGTTTTCTTTGACTCTCTTGGTACAAAAGCAGAAATATGACTTGAATAGGTATTTTTCCATATGTTATGCAGCAATTTCGAACAGAAGCCACTATACTCGATATTGCCCCAGACTCGAAGCCACGTTGCTTCATTAGAAATCTTCTCGACATTATTTCAGCATGAATCTCTCTAATTAAGAAATTTTCGCGGCCATTCCCCCTCCAAATTCAATGCTACGACTCACGACTATTCGTTGTCAGAACAGAGCGTTCAGCTGTCACGGAGGTAACAACCGAGTTCTTGACTTCTAGCTATAAGATTGAAACAGGTTTGACATTTGGCGCCTTTTCCGAAAGTTCTCTGGTTTGCAGGCCTTGTATTCAAGAAACTACAAGAGGGAATTTGTAGCCAGCAATCGACGCAAACAGACACCAACAAGTTTCCTTTGACGGGGTTTGATCTCCGCAAGGGCGCGGCTAACGACGCTTGTCACAGAATTGCCTCGTGCACAACGATTCCGCCTTCAGCCTTGAGGCGGGCTAGGCGTCTTTCTTCCTTCTCAAGGTATCCTTAACTCACAATCTCTTATTTGTATTTTCCGTCTAACTCCAACCGTTCTTTACTTCTGGCTTATAGGCCTTTCCATTCTTTTACTGTGAGTATTTCGCGCCGGCATTAATTGTGGGAGCATCCTGATTGTATTCTCTCTTTAGTTCTCAATACGGACGATAGGCGGATAAGCAGTATCACGACACTCGATGCCTTTGGTTGTTCCCAGTTACATCTCACGGTTTCGAACGCATTCTCAGTCTACTGCTACCTCTGCAAACACATCATCGGAATCACGATCCATAGACCCGCCCACCGATACGTCCATCACGACCAATAACAGCTTATATCCGATAGTTGAACTGGATCAGAAAGCACATCCAAGTTCACATACTTCCTTTGAAGAAATGCCTTCTGAGTTGAACCTAGAAGAGCATACTGTTCCACTCCCACCCCGACGTAAAGCTCGATCAGCTACCCACCTAACTGTCAAATCTCAGGGCGACATGTCTATGGAGCAAGATAGTATAAATGCAGATGCAGCGTCACCACCTTCATCGCCCCGGTCACCCCTTCTTTCTCGTATCCTATCCACACCATTATTGGGCGGCGCCCGAGGCCAATCAACCTCGTCGCCTGAATTTGAAAAGGAGGACCCCATGGCTGACGAAGGTCAAACGAGTTGGGCGACGTTTGGACGTCGTCTTCCAGGCATGCCCCGTCTCAGCGAATTTGGCGCATTCCGTGGTCGAGAGTCCAGTTCTAAAAGTTCGTCAAAACGGTCAAACCAGGCATCTGGTTCTCACCAGCAATCTCATACTCAACCTCTCGAATTCCAATCTGCATCCCCCGTTGGCACACTTTCTTCATCATCGGGCTCCAGATCCCATTCACGACGCCACGCTACTCAACATTCCGATCATGTGGAACCAGAATCTTCTCAGGATCATTCAATTTCATATATTACCTCTCATTCTCATACCGAACCTGCTACTCCCAAACCCTCTAGGCCCTTCCCAGATGGCGTTTCAAATACCTTTGGACGGGGTGGATCCAGGAGACCTCAGATAACTGCTGAAGAAAGCGGCATTAATGACGCATTCTTCACGCCCCCGCGAACATCTACACCTCCTCCGCCTGAACGCTTAGCACGAAGATCTCCACCCGGTACATACCCTCAACGTGCACGAAAGGGGTCATTACCAACAGTTGGATCAGTCAGTTTTCCAACGCTACCAAGGCGCTCTTCCAAATCGTCAATGTCAAGAACACGTGCGGAAGAGGTATTTCTTCCTCATCACAGATCGGTATCGAATGGAGAAGATCTCCAATCAGTTTCTGTTCAGAGGAACGAAATAGACTCTATACGAAGACCCAGTGCGGACTTATTTGGATCACAGGCTGTCTCGCAGGATGATTCCTCAGACTCTAGTTGGGTCGCTGGTGTCAATAGGGAGATTGTTAGATTGTCACTGGCATTAAGTGAAGTCGGTGGAAGTCAAGTTCAGCTGCCAGCTGACATAGAAGAAGCGAGAAGGGAGCAAGAAAGAGCGGAGCTTGGGGCTGTACCAGATGATGAAGGTGCTGACAAGAACCCAACGTTGTTTGGGAGCGTGGGTCAGGATAGGAAAGCTTTCTTACGCGCTGCACGACGCAAAACAGGCCCAAGTATCATGCAGACCGTCTCTGCAGATGATTCTTCACAGCCATCGGGATCATCTGCGACGACCGCATCAAGAAGAGCCGTTGCCCGCGTTTCTCCCGCCGCCACTCGTCCTTTATCCTCTTTCAACACTCGAATGCAATCCTTTTCTGATCCTGGACCTTCCACATCTGCAGGAGAAATTGGCGATATATTTGACCCCCCAACGAACGCCGGAAAGAGAAAGATGACGGAGTCACAGGAGGATGTTACATTAAAGGAACCAAAAGGGATCCTTGTTCATAAGAGAGACTGTAAGTGCACATTTACCATAATGATCCACTTAATCTTATTCCTAACTACAGCCAAAATCCCATCGGACGCATCACATGCTCCTTCATCGTATCGTCTACCGAAGCGTATTCGACTCTCTACCCCAGGTCCCGGCGGACCTTCCACTTCCACTTCCCGTCCTCATTCACCTCCTTCACGCCCTTCCTCATCACTACGGTCTCATAATTCTCCCTCCCCCAATCCTCGCCGCGTTTCTCAGTCCTCGCTCGCTTCATCCATCCCTGTTCGCGCTATTGTCTCTCCGAGGGCGCCATCCCTTTCAAGCGCAGGGACTTCCTATCATATGCGTGACCCAACCTTAGCGCCTTCTAGAAGGCACAGTACACAATGGACTGGAGCGGCAAGACGGAGATGGGGTGATCAGGATTGGAGAGGTCCCGATGGCGCTGGAGGGAGGAACGGAGTATTCTTTCCGATTCAGGGATGGGCTTTCGTTTTGGGTTTTGTGCTATTTCCGCTGTGGTGGATTGCAGCGTTGGGTCCTGTTAGATGGAAGAGTAATGCAAGGGAGCAAGTACAGAGTCAAGATGGAAGAGGGTTACCGCTTTGGGACACGGCTGAGGAGAAGGCTGCAAGAGAGACTGTGGAGTATGATGGTGAGTGTCTTTTGTTCAGTCTGTTTCTTCTGAATCTGAGTGTAATTCTTTGTAGTTGCTTATACTTGGCGGCGACGCTGTCGGATTATGAGCATATTTGGATTGCTTCTATATGTCCCGTTGGTGGTCCTCCTTGCGGTTTTGGTTCCAAGGGCAGTCTAATTGACGGAGGATGCTTTGAATGGTTTTCTCGCAAGTTCCGTATAAAAGAGGACCAGTGCCTGGTTCTTTTCAAGGTGTCCGTGTATCGGACACCAATATATTCCTCAATACGTGGTTCCAATTTACTTTCGCATCTACAATCAACATCAACCAAGTTCTCATGGTCACTTCGTCATTTTCAGCATTTGTCCTAATATCTGCTATCTCTTCTCTCCTATGCGCTTCTGAGTTATAGAGTACTCATCTTAATTTCCTGCTTACGTCTCTCTTGCTTATACCCTTCCTGAACTTTTATTTTCTTTCTTTCCGTACAACTTAAAAGTACCACTTAACCCGTCCCCTCATTACCCATACCAATCCTCCAACCACGAGACACTATTATAATAGTATGATAGCTCTGTGCTTTTTCTTCTGTTTCGTCAGCCATGCCTCCGATTTTATTCTTTAACTGTTCTCATTAGTACTGTTTTATTCATGTAGTGCTTGTCGTTTGTAGGTGCTATGGACAGTATTAGAATGTTGTCGTGATACCAATATCAATATCAATTTTTTTGCGTATTAACCTGTCCTCTTCGCATAGATGATCACACAGGAAGTCACGCACTGCGTGACTTCCGTTCAGTACCAAACGGGGCCTACTATTGACGTGACTTGTTTTCTAAAATTACCTAATAAATCCACAAAAAATTCCCCTATCCTCACTTTGATGCCTACTCAAGGCACTGGGTTTATAAGAGGGTGCGCAGCTTCCTGTTTGCTGCGTGACTTCTCGTCTGGTGATAGTATGTATGATTGAAGGTTTAGTGCACAGTACGAAGATGGGATATAGTTATTTACAAAAAGTATTTGAAGTTTGGATAGAAAAATTGGTTTTATATAACTTAACACTAGTCTTATTACACAAACTCAATGTAATGGTAATACTTTACGTACGCTATGAAACGCACACTCTTATGCACTGAACTCCGGTCTCTGATTGGTCGATGGCGTCCCTAACTAATTACCCATGTCGCGTTGTAATTGGATGAACCCATCGTAAGCTTGATTTAGTTCCGTCCGAGAAACGAAGTCTGACGACGTACATTATGACAGTCTCAATCTCGGCGTTTTCAGCCCTGCCTTTCCTTTGCACATTCACATTCTGGTTGGATGTCCACACCTACAACCGAACCCCCGAGTCAAAGAATCGTCAATACTGTGATGGACGAAGATTCTGGTCGGCCGAAGAAACGACAACGCTCGAACACTGTCACGAAGTCGTTCGATGACTTGAAGCGTAGCAGCATATGTTATTTGGAAGATGGGAACATTGTACTTGCTGTGGAAGAGACAGCCTTCCGAGTCCACAGGAGTGTTTTTAGCAAGCACTCCGATGTTTTTCGAGATATGTTCTTGAATGCTGTGCCACCCCAAGAGGAAGGGAGAACCTACGACGGATGCCCTGTAATAGAGTTGACAGATCATGCAGAGGATGTCGCGACTCTTTTGAAGAGTATCTACGAGAACAGGTAAGTTGTGGCGAACTTTGTTCGCAAGTGCATCTTTTTGACAGTATTATCCAGGCAATACTCTGAAGAAAAGACGATACACCTTGCTCGATTATTGAAAATGTCGAATAAGTATCTGATGGGCTCTGTGTATGATCGTGTATTCAAATCCCTTCAACAACGAATGCCGGACAACTTTGAAAAATTCAAGAGACATTTTTTACAGTCGGATGTGCAACCTATGCCCATCGAGCTCGCTATCGCAGTAGCAGAGGCAGCCATGACAACTGGAACAGATGTCCTATTACCTAGTTTACTCTACAATTTCTGCCGGGTTGCATCCACGGAACAACTTGGCAAGTTGCCTCCGGCCATTGTCGCCAAGGTCGCCGCAGGCAAACAGAATTTGAGTTTCGCAATGCTCAGGTTCGTCGCGGATGTCGTCAAGAAAAGAACGTCGGCATCTTCTCCATGCTATTCCGGAAATTGTCGTGCGGCTTGGGCACTCATTAAAGACCTTATGGACGACAACATTTATGGCTCGATGATTAGGATCTTTAACCCACTTCGCGTGTATGCGCACATACTGTCCTTAGGAGATAGGCTTTCGGAGTGTCCAAAATGCCGAGCTGAACGAACGCAGGTATTCCAAAACGAATGTGAGAAGGTTTGGAATGATCTGCCGAAGATGTTTGGACTAGGAGAGAATTGGGAAGATTTAAGGAAGAAGTCTCAACGAAGTCCGTCCATAGGTATGCTTACTCACAATAAAAATGGGATTGATTTATCTCATGTATACCAATTGCAGGGCCAACTCCTGTCCCGCCTCTTGCAGCTCCTCCTGCAGCTCCTGCAGGTTGATCTGGGTTAATTTCATCGACTCGATTCCTATATGTTCCCAATACCAGTGCATACTATAATTCATGCATCTCTGTTATATTCCATTCTCTTTCTTCGATGTTGATTTCCCTTACATTTGAGCTACGATTTAAGCATGCGGGACCCGAGATTTATTGTTTGTAGGGTATATAATGATACAAACGACTACAGGTTCAATTCGCATAATAATTTACATATTAAAACCACATAAACCTACCTAACTCCCGGTAGGAGATAACTCCAACACAAGGGCGAGAAAATACATAAAGCAGCTAGAAATGTTCATTCGGTGGAAGGTTCAGAGAAGCCTTTCTATGGTAATGCATCATCAAATTGTGTTGCGATTCTTGACGATATCGTTCCGCTGCTTCAACCTCCTCGCGAGTGACCGAAATTTGGTCTTTGGCCTCGTCCTTGGAACGTTTACCCTTGCCCAATGCCCGTCTCCACACGCTAGTATTAGACATCTCCGAGGTTGTGTCAGAACTTGAATCACGTATGGTGTGGAACGTAAATGGACTGACGAGGCCAGGTTGGGACGATAACGCCGCTCGGTCGGCGAAGGTTATCGTCGTCGGTGGAGGAGTTATCACATTCCAACTCGATGGCACACCTTCCCCTTCCCACCCAGACTTATCATGAGGCAGCATACGCGTGAAACTTCCGTACTCGACAGCGGGACGAACCGGCGGTGGGTCCCTTACAAGTCGGCGTGTCCGAACGGGACTTGGAGGAGTCGGCTCACGCTCCTCCGATTCGTCAATTGCATCCAGGGATCTAGTTGGCAAGAAGTCTTCCTGAAAAGGATCCGAAGATAAAGAGTTGGACCGCCACTGAGTGTTCGCTACGCCAGAAGGTCCCGTAAGCATCTCCCACATGACACCGTCGTCTGAATCTGATCCAGATTCGTAAAAGTCCTCGTCTACCCGAAGATGAAGCTGGGTATCATAATCCGTAACCTGGATTTCTATGGCTCTGGCCTCAGCTTCAAGTTCCCTGAAAAAATCCTCTTGAACGGCGTCAACATATGTGGCATCCGAGTCGCTGTTCATGCCTTCAATTACTGTGTCAACTTCGGCTTCTAGCTTCCTAGCAGGTTCAATGGGAGAAGGCTGAACAAGAGGATCTTCAACATCTGTGGCATCTGACACGTCCGAATCCGATTCCTTCCGAATTGCCGTCCTGAGGCCAGCCAAGGACGTCCCGGGCTGCGACATCGCAGCTTGGAAAGCCTATGAGGACAAAGGAAAACGAAAAATATCAGCCTAAGTTCAAAGCAGAAAAATACAAAACATACATCTATAAGGCTGGAATGCCTCTTGATTCGTGGCAAGGCCAGCCCGTCGAAAGAAACGGTCTTGCGTTTCTCGCTTCCAGAAAACGCGTTTCCTTCAAAGCCTTGGCCTCCAAAGCCCTGCCAGCCTGCCCAAGTGCTGTCGCTAGACTGGAGAGCACCATAAGCACGCTCCTCGACACTAGTCTGCTGCTTCGGCGACGAATGCGCCTTCGAAGGGCCGAATTCGCGAGGGGGTGTTTGGAAGCCGGAAGAATTGGCTGCCTGATTTTCACCTTCACCTTCCTCTCTCAACTTGCGGGAGCTTCTCTTTCTGCGGGGAGTGCGTCGTTTCGGCGTAGAGTTGGTGCTAGGCCTTTCGGGGGTATCGTCTTCCTTGGATGGTGTGGCTCGCGGGCTCTGTTTCCTAGGAATTTTTGGGGTTTTAGGAGAGCGGCGGCGAGTCCTGGGTTCCACAGGAGGAGAAGCATCGTTCTCTTGCTCAACAGGACGATGAGAACTATGCACAGAACGCTTGGGTGTGTTCGGTAGCTCGAGATCCTTGTTGTTCCGCTTCAAGACAGGATCACTCTGCTTAGGCGGAGGCGCTGGTGCCGGGGGAGAAGGAAAATGTGGAGGAGGAGAAGATTTTGATTCAGGCTCCTCATTAGAATCGATGTAGGCCTCCTTTAATAATCGACGTCGAGAAACAGCAATTGAGGCGTTTGTAATGACCGCATACTCCTCTGACGGCCTATGGCTAATCTTTTCTTCGAAGAAAGCATCCAGAAGTTCTTGGGACACATCCTCGGCCCTTAGGGAACGAGAGACTTTGACAGGTACGAAAGCAGCTGCCAAAGCCAAAGCGGAGGAACCTTCTGATGCCGAAGCGGCGGGACCACGGAGAGAGGCGTTCGAGCGAGAAGATGCGAGTTCAGTGCGCCTTGGAACTAGAGGACGAATGACTACCTGAAGAGGGTACGCCCGTTGATGGTCCTCAACGCCAGCGGAGTGAGAAGGAGTTTGAGTTGTGGGGGCAGTTGGAGTACGCCCAGTAGAATGTCCCGAAGCCTGCTCGGAAGATCGTAGCGAGGAAGCCAACGGTATCGGCGTCGGAGTCCCCAAGTTGGAATAAGGGTACTATTCCACGGGCAATGAGCACACATCGAACGTCCATGGAGATGCAAGGTAATTCACCGTCTGACCATGTCCAGTATGGACATATTCATGAAAAGAATGAAGGGCGTCTTGATGCTGCTGCCTCAGTGAAGAGGCGAAATTGTTGAGGATCGTCCCGCGACGAAGGCGAGAGGTCCCCGATAAAGTCCCTGGCGAAGTGGTCGAACGTTCAAATGGCATTGGACTGAGTGTAGTGTGGAGGTGGAGGTGGAGGTGGAAGTGGTTGTGGTTGTAGTGATACAATGGAAGGAAGAAGTAGTGAAGAGTAAAGGTAGATAGAAGCTAGGCAGCAACGACGTGCATTGAATGAACCTTTTAAAGCACAAGACACAATCATCATGGAAGATTCACGGCAGAATGTGAAATATCATGGCCTGCGAAAATCCAAAAGGGAGGACACAGACTAGGGCGGGATATGAAGGAGACAATGGTCGACATGAGAAAGAGGACAAAGCTATGGGCGGGGAGCGCCGCCTCGAGGCAGCGAAAAGCCAAAGCATAAGACGTTAGACCTGGATAGGATAGAGACAGAAAAAGATTTGGCGGGTCCCGAGAGCGCGGTGCATTTACACCTCGAGGCAGCGAAAGACCAAAGCGTAGCTAGGGCGGGAGCAGCAAAGACAATGGTCGACAGGAGAAAGAGGACAAAGCATTCGAGGGGAGGCCTCGAGGGGTTTCCATTGTTCGTTTTCCGCCACTATATATGATGCTCAGGCCTCGGTACGTGGCGGTCCGATCGTGAGAGGTCGAGAGGTTGAGCCTATTAGAGAGCTAGAGATCACTAAGTAACGTTTTGAAAGGAATGAAGGGCTTTGGGTGGAGGGATTGGCTGTGCAGTACACGTAAACATAGAAGTGGGATTGGTGCCACAGGTTCTAAGTATTTGTACTGACTTCTAGTTGCAGAGAAGAAGCAAGCAGAATCACCTTGCAGCTGAACATATAAACATCGACCTGCAACACAGCGAAAAGAAACCATAATGGGCCCGGAGTGAAGACGTGAAAGTGGATGGTTGACAACAAAGGGACAAATGCCAAGTACATGTATGGTCCATAACGCGTCCACAATCCACAGCACGTCGATGGCCTGTGTCGGGATACCGTATGACGATTTCCGAAGATGGTCCTATGAGAGAGCCACCAGATAGCAGAGATCCTTGATAAGATTTTGAAAGGGATGATTGTATTTTCTGTAAAGGCATTGGCTGTGCACCATGATCATTGTGATGAACGTCGAGAGATTGGTGCGACAGTTGCTACTTGTAAGTACGTGTGCTGACTCCAAGTTGACTGTTGTACTTGTACTTGGAAGCCTGAATATTCGCAGTAAGAAACTGGGAGCAAACCCATCTTGCAGTTATAAGCAAGTACACCCGTGAATCGAACTGAAACCGCGAAAACAAGGCGGCCCTGAAGACGTGGAAGTGGATGGACGACAACAAAGGTAAAGTACAAACGCCGAGTTCCTGTATGGTCCATAACGCGTCCACAAGTTCTGATTAATTGCTGTGTTCGGTGTATACCGTAGCTGTTCCGATCATGAGAGGGAGAGCAGAGATCGGTGATAAAATTCTAAAAGGGACGAAATGAATGTATTTTGCGGGAAGGGATTAGCTGTGTAGTTACTGCAGTATGGATAAATGTCGAGGGATTCTGGGTGACACGTACTGATAGTGAATTCAAATACTCGATACAAAGAATTGCAGCGCAACCACCCAGATATATACCATTTAGCTTGCCACCGCAAAAAGAAATATAAAGGGGCCCGAAGACTTTAGACGGATGGACGCACTTAAGTTAAAGGGGGTAAAGGTACAAAGCCCAGTGTGGTCCACAACGCGTCCACAATGTTCCATATCGATCGCCATCCGCGATCCTCAAGCCGCCTCTGACGTACTCTGATCCACAAATGACACTCTGATTGATCCTGTCCTTGATATCGATCACTCCATCGTATTTAAACTAAAAGTCGTTATTACTAACTATTAATATTAAGCCGCGACATAATAAAATCTATACTACTACTATCCCAAATTTCCTTCTATCTCAAGCAAGGAATGAAAAACGAACGTTAACTATTAGAAGTCGTGTGTGTCGTAAAAGTGGTATAAAGGACGAGTGCTCCTCCTCGAGCTCCTATCTCGTCGGTGTAAGTATATCATCGTGGCGTGTCCAGTGTCGCGTCGTGACGTAGCATATATGTTATGCATAAATGACGTGCAGTGAATCTTGTACGTGGGGTATGCCAGTTGAAAGGGGTGCGTGGGTAGATGGTGTGTATGATACAATGCGAGCGTGAAAGGGCAATTAAACAGAAAATCATAACAAAGACTATTACTTTTCATGACGCTGCGGCAAGCTTCTCGGAGAAGCGGTCCAAGGCGACAACTTCGACGCCCTCTCGGGATCGTGTCCGCCAGTGCCTGAACCACCAACGCTTCCCTGATGCGTCCTTGACTTCGGTGACTGTGGCCTCCTCCATATCTGCAGATTCTGATCGCGAGACGAGGCCCTTTAAGCGATCTCTAACCAAGATAGGAACGAGAGAGATGACAGAGAGAATGACGAGCTTGAAGATAACGTTTGGAGAGCGTAATAGAGATGTTATTGTCTCTGAGCTTGAAGGGGCCTTCGTTTGAGCAAAGGTTTGCAAGATATCACCAATCTAAACGATCAAAATCAGAACCGCTCAGCCCTCGCTTGAGTTTGAACATACCTGACAGGTAACTGCGGTCCATGGCAACGTTCCAATGAATGCCCCAAGGAGACAGTCAAAGAGGGCTACGCCCGCAACACCGCAGGCGATGTTGATACCTGACCACGGTACGACCCCAATCAGTCGGAGAACCGAGAGCCGTACCCACACGGGAGATTTCTCTTCAGAGGCTGTGACCGGCGAGCTTCCCTCAAGGGCACTACGCGTCAAATTAAGCGCCTTCGGAAACCACTGGGAAATTATTGGTGCCAGAGGAGTTGCTAAAAGGGAAGATAGGATGGACCCCACTGCCGTCAGGGAGGTCATGAGCATGGTGGCGACAATTGGGGGTAATAATACGCCGCAGAGGACATTCTGAATGAAATTAATACAACGGCAACAACTTGACGTGAAATGTACATACCAGTAAGACGCTTCCGGGGACAGACCATGCATGCTTCCACAGGGCAGTGGCGGACAGCACGCCCATGACATGCAGCCGTGGTCGTAAGCCGCTCTCGGAATACGCTTGCAGTTCGCGAGCGAGTTCCGCCATATCAGCAACGGTCTTGGGGAAAGAGGCTTCTATGGGGAGTGAATAGAGGCTGCCAATAACCAGCATTGTGGAGAGCGGGAAGAGCAAGAGAATGGTCAGCATCGGTACATAAGCCTACGACGGGTGAGCGCGTGCTAGTCTGAATCTCGTAGAGTACGCACTGAAACGCCCCCTGAATGTCCTGTAACGGTTTCCTTCGATGTTGGGCGACCGCCAACACGAAAGTGACCGTCCTCTTGCCAAACTTCCGCGCCGAAGGAGGCCTGTTGGGGTGAGGCGGGCAACGGGAGGCTCAACGAGTCGACACTCGACGACGCTGATGACTCTGACAAAGAATACATAGACTTGTGGGAGTGGGGGATGAAAAGGGAAGAGAGTCGCGAGACGACGGTGTTTGTGAGTGTCGCGTGCTCGGAAATAGAACCAGGAGAGGGATTGGGGGTTGGGGCGGGCTGTTCTGTGACGGGGGCAGTGAGGGAGTCTGGAGGGGGAATATAAGAGTTTGCACGGGCTCTGGAGGAACGTATAGTAAGGTAGGGAGGTCTGATGGAGGAGGCTCGGGAAGACATCATTTGGTTTTGAGGCAACTGCAGAAGCAGCCGTGAGATTTGTCACTGCCCGGCCGAGCATTTGTCGGACTCGTGTACGTCAATCCGTTTCGTGCCGCTGGGCGTCGCATTCTAATTGTTTCTCACGCGCTTCGCCGGAACAGCAGCAAATCGCAAAGCAGCCCGACGGAATAGATGTGCATAGTGCTTAGTGCATGGTTTACTCGTAGCAGCATAGTCACAGTACAATAGAGGCCTCAGCCATTTTAGTACGATACATCTCTAGCTTAATGACCCGCCCTCCTGCTCTCCTGGATCACGCTGCTCAACTCCTCGATCTTGCGCTTTGCGCGGAGAAGGGTGCCCAACTACGAAAAATGTCAGCCAAATTCGCGAACAATAGAGTCATTATTTGCATACCCTCTTCTTGGTCAACTTCCTTGCCTTCTTGTCCTGGAAATACTTGTAAATGCCAATTCGCAAAAAAAAAAATTACAAGTGCACATACCTTGCTGTTACGCAGCAACTCCATCACACGACGCTCATAGGGAGCATAGCCAGCAACCTCACGGATAACCTGGCGGGTGAATTGTGTCCTCTTGGTGAGGTGACCCTTGCGTTGGCTGGGCTTCGCGGCCTTTTCGATGGGGGTGGTGGGGTGGCCCTTGTTGAGACCAATGGACAAGTCTATACCAGCAGCATTTCAGTAGCTTCTACGGCGAGCAAATGTCGCGATACGCACTTGTTCTGGCCATCGAAGAGTCTTGAAGTCTTGAGGGAGGGTGGTGTACAGAAAGAGTTTAGCGGAGTTTCAACCCAGGCAACTGCATAGGTGCTGACATAAGCAGCTCAGCCGACCACAAAAGAATTGAAAAAAAAAATCCGATAAATTCTTCTTGATCCTAGGTACACTAACGACATCTAGACTAGGCTAGAAAAGGGATGTGCTATAGTACGAGCGCGAATAACTAAAAGAACTGCAAAGCGTGACCGTCCAACAGCAAAACGCGACGACCGGTCGGAAACCCTGTCTCCTGACTCACCACCCTTCGGGCGAACTCGTAAACACGTTCAATAATGCCGGCGCTCACTCATATCTCGCCGTCAGGCCCAACGGTCACTGGTATATCAAAACCATACATCTACCAATCAATGCTTCCTTATCGTACTGAAATAACTATGAGCTGACTGATCATTTCATAACCAGAATGTAAGCATACCTCGAGTAGACTGTCCCGAAGGGGCATGAGCGTTGCCGGATGCAACTGCTGTGCCCTCCTCCTCCTCTTCTTCTTCATCTTCCTCCTCATCGTCATCATCTCCATTATCCTGATCAAACGCTGAGTAACGCGCCACCCAATGGGGACACATGACTTACTGGATCAAAGTCCTCCATCTCACCCTCTATATCACCTTCATCATCCTCATCATACCCATCATCTCCTACCCATCGTCCTTTCCAATCAACCAAGGTCAATTCATCAGGGTGCTGAGGCCGTAAGCGTAACCATTGCATTCGTGGTCCGTTCCGAGCCCTCTCGCTAACCTTGAATCCATAAATGCGAGGCACATAGACCTGCCCATGGGGCATCTTCTTTCCTCCATACGGTTCAGGGTTCACGAATGCCGCTCGCGAACCGGCTGTCGGTGTTCCCGCGGGTGAGTTGTTGTGAGATTCCGAGGACGACGAATGTGCCGGGCAGAAATTCGCGGGTGCTAGCTCTCGGTAGGATTGGAAGAATAAATGAGGGAATGTTGTTCCAAAGAATGCACCTAACCACCCCGTATGTCGTCAGAAAGGGCCTCCAGTCTTCAAACGACCTGGACTTACCATCTACGCCTTGGTAGCGACTACTTGGTGGTGTATAAATATCATGACAATTGGGACAGTATAACTTGACTGTGTCGAGTCCTGGTAGGTCTGACCGACCACTGGGTACGACGTATGTGCCGGAGCAGAATACGCGCGGGCAGCTCCCAAACTGACCGCCTTCATATTTCTCAGCCTGTACATGAATTAATATCAATCATTATATTAAATAGCTGGAAGCTGGGAATGGAGACTGACCATAGCTGCGAGACCGGCACGAGTTAAGATATAGCGTTGGTGGACAAGGCCATACAGCAGTTCTGCCGAGCTTTCGACGATGGATACATCGGGGATTTTCAACGAGTCCTCTGTAATAGCATAGGCACAAATATGAAATAAACTATCAATGGCTTTGAATGCAGAAACACGCGTGTTCGCTTACCGGGCTCTACATCCAGCACCATCTCCATTGCCTCCTTCCAGAACGGCACCAAAGTGTTCAGGCCCGTCAAGTTAAAGTCATCTTCAATAAAGTCTTCGCTGACTTCCGCGAAATACTCGTGTCCGGGCAATGAACAGAACCAAGTAATCCACGTGAGAGACGAAGTAGGTGTAGAGGATGCTAAAGCAGAAAGATATGTCAGTCCGACCGATTCACGCCACCGCTTGACAAAGTGAAGCTTGGAAACACTCGGGGAACCATCCATGGTACAGAAACCAAGAAGGTTAAGCAACGAAATCCAAGTCCGGGAGGAGATGGTTTCGATACCATGGACACGCGCAAGACATGCCGTATGCGGCCCCAGCACTATCACCCCGTATACTCACCGTATCCCTCACCTTCGTGTTCCACCTGTTCCTCCTCCATGCCTTGTACGTCTTCGTCCTGCTCCGGTGGTGGTTGAGAGTCGGCAGGTTGAGCAGCCTGGCGAGGCATGGTCACCGTGGGCCTTTTTCAAACTCAGTCCGCGACTCGATTGACGGATGTAAACAACCTTGTCACCGCGACACATGGAAGGGAAAACCCATTGATTAGGCCTATATACGTAACAGTACAGCAGGTATGGTAAGCTATTTATCTATTCTTACGAGCGACGTTTTCTTTTAGCCTTCGTGGTATTCGTGGTTACCTGCAGTCCAAATAAACATGTAATGAATCGCACAGCGCATTCGCGACTTACCTTGGGCTCCGCTTGGGCTTTCATCTGTGCACTTCCTGTCCTTCGCTGTTCGGATGTTTCTATCCGTATAATCATCGCCGGAAATAGACTACAACGTACCGTTCGTTTGGCAGGCCTGCTTTGCTCTACGGTGGACTTGGCAGCTTCTTCTTCTTCAAGTTGCTTCTTGTCCGTCGGTGGCGTGTCGGCATCTTCAAACACTGCTATATCGTCCGAAAGATCAGGAGCTAACTTTGAAAAATACTCTTTGGACGTTCCGAGCGTAGGTGAGACGAAATTTGATACTGCAGCTGGCGGGACAGTCGTAATTAATGGAGGAAGAGATCTCTTGGCTCCGGGATGGCTTCTCGAGTAAGAGGCTATGTCTACAAAACTTGGCCTAGGGTCTTCCGGTTCTTCATCCTGTGGGTCTTCCGGCGCCGTAGACTATCAAGCAAATGGTTAGGCCGGTGCGCAATTGGTAATGATACGACCAATACCGGTTGGTCCCCATCTTGCACTGGTAGAAAGCTTCTTAACGAGGAAAGCTCTGACTGCGATGATGGCCAATTAACGAAATCCAAAACGCTTCTGGTCTGCGCTGCTGCGATCTTATTCTCCTAATGAACAAACGCAGTAAATACTGCGGAAAAGGAAACCTAGGCCAGGTACTTACTTCAATATATTTCGCTAACGAATTCTCCAGGGCGACTTTGGCTTCTTGAAGGCTGTTAATTTGCTCGTCCTTCCTGCATATTTCGTTCAAAAATTGAGCCATATGCTGATCGTGCATGCTTTGCGTAGCTTCCATCACTTTCTTGACGAGACCCCTCTCTTGCGCATCCTATATTGAACTCAAGTCAGGTACCAAGACTAAATTGACTAAAGAAAACCTACAAGATCGCCTTTATCATACCGCGTCGCTATTGATTCGATACGCTCTTTCAACCAATGATTTTCTGTACAGTATACGGCGACCTGTGCAGACAGCTCCTGAATCTTCTCTTCGTGACCGACACAAGGAGCGGGTGTCTTGTCGATTTTAGCCTGCAGCTCCTTAATGAGAGCCTGGGACGTCTTGATTTGTGTACGAAGCTCTTCCAAATTCGATTCGGATGTCCTCGCAGACGTAGCGCTCTGTTCCGTCTCATATGACGATAATCGACGAATATCCTCCACTCTCTCTTGCCAGTGAAATTCGGTAGCCCGTTGCGCTTCAATCAGTCTTTGTATCTCGGTCTTGCTTTCTTCCAATTGATTCTGTACCGAAGTATTGCGCTCTTGACAAACTGCTAATTGGGTCTGTAATTTTGCAGAAGAGGCTTCGAAAGATTTGCGCTCGTCTGCCAACTGGCGTGTTAATGCGTTCTCCTTTGCTGTCGATTCCTTCGTGATTTCATCATATTCCTTCGTGACTTTCTCACTGGCGAGATCTCTTTGTTTGAGCTGAGTTTCTAAAAATGCTTTCTGTTCTTGTAAGACTGCTATCTGGGTTCGAAGGGGCGCGGTATTTGCCTCGAGTGCTTTCTGTAAATAGAAGTTAATTCATGGCAAGCGATGGCCTCGTTGCGCTTACAGCGTAGTCAGTCGAAGTATTCACGAGCCGATCCTATTGAGAATTTATCTCAACGTCCATCAGACAATGATAATTTGTTACGAACCTGTAATTCGGCGTTAGAGTCCCTCGTAAGACGGAGAGTTATACCTTGCTCTTCGAAGCGTTCTTGAAGGGACTATCCAGATGTCAGACATTTGAACTGTGTTCAATACGTTGTTCACTGACATGAAGACGCATATTCGTCTGTGTAAATCTAGTATGGGAAATACTGTAAGCATAAATAGTGATTAAAAACGTTAAAAACATACTGCTCGCGCATCTTTTCACTATTTTCTTGGACAGTCTTCAATTCCCTTTCGGAGCTATTCAAATGCCTCTCCAGCAGCATCTTCTCCTTCTCTAGTGCATCTTTTGTCGCCTTCAAAGTGGCTTCGGTTGCTGTCGCTGAAGACTCCTTTTCTTTCGATGATAGGAGTTCCGCCCGCAATCGTCGAGCGATTCCCTCTGCATTATCGAATTGGGTTTGAATCTTGCTCAACCTGTAACACGTTAATTTTCTAGGTGAATGGAAGTACAAGCAAGTGATTTACAGAGCCTTGGTCTTCTCCAATTCCAATCTCAAAGCACAGTCGGTCGATTCGAGCGCATTTATCCTTGATTCCCTTTCGTCAAGCAACACCTTCAACTCGGAATTCCTATGAAATGTATCAGAACTGAAAGAAGAAATGTGTACGTAGATAATATTCACCTGTTATAAACCTCCGCTTTCTTTACTTGTTCGGCTTCCACAACTTTCAATTGCTCTTGCTGCTGTTCGAGCATTGTTTGTAATTTCACATTTCTGTCGCAAATTAAATTTATGACCGAAAGGAGCTTGGTAAAGAATAATGACTCCGTACTCATCTCTAAACATTAGGACATCTTGCTCGTATCGCTTGAGACGTTCGATCTCCGCTTCCTTGCTAACAATCTTGGTCTTCAGAGAAGCGATGCTATGTGTACATTATTTCATTACAATGTAGAACAGCCAAGTGAAATAATCACATACCTCTCCTCTAGCCCGCTGAAGTCCTCCAACTTATCCTCTAAGGCTTTTACTGACATATCCTTCTCTCGAATGCTATCAAACGCATTAGTTTGAAAATCCGCAAATACGTCGACGGCTTACCGAGCCTCTAAGGAGGAATTATGCCGCAAAGCGTGTTCGAGCTCCTCCGATACGGAACTGAGGTCTGAAATTCTATCATTGCAGAGACATCCTGTTAAGCGTAATGAAAGGAGAAGAGAGGAAAAACTAATACCTCGCTTTTGTTTCACAAAGCTCTGTTTCCATTTCTGCTAGCTTCATAGCATAATCGAGGCATTCTGCATGCCGTAGCTTTAGCTCCGCAGAAACTTCTAATAGTCTTTCATCTAAAAACGAATCAATATCTAACTCTGTTTTCAGTGAAAACCGCACGTACCAGTATTTCGCAAATTCACCAACACTTGTTGCGTAGTGCGGCATTCCTGGGCGTATGCTTCCTGCACTTCGTATAAATGGGAGCGTTCATTCGCAAGGTCGCCCATAGCCTCTGTGAGTCGATCACGAAGCATATCCAGTACTTGCTGCTCTAAGATTATTAAATCAGTACTCAATATTTTCAAATATCCGTCAAAGCGCTAACTCACTATTTTCATTATCTAACTTCAATTCTGACAGTATTTCCTTCGTTTTCAGATTCGCTTCCTCGTCATCACACATCATATTTTCAGATCCTTCACCGAGGAAACGTTCCGAAGCTATATAAAAGGCTTAAATAACAGACCAAAAACACGGTGATTGATGGCACCTTGTATGGTCTCAGTAACTATCGACTTGAGTTCATGAACATCCTCAATAAGAGATCTCGCTTCGTCCACTGATTCAAAAGTCCTAATCGATTCCCGTTTCAAATATTCAAGTTCGTTTCCCAGAGATTCTAAACTATATGCACGGGTGAGAAAATAAAATGCGAAATAAAATGAGGCGAACAAACGTTTTAGAACTCGCCTTCAGTTTTTCCAAACTTGTACCTTTAATAGACTCGATTCTGGCTTGCAATCGGATGTTTTCGGATTCTTCTGTGGTCAAGCGAGCATTTAACCTCCCTATCTCTGCTTTCTAGGAAGGTGTCACCAGATAATTACTAGCTTTCAAAAGTGAAAACGCACATGTGCATTGTTCTCTACTTCATATCTCTCAATAGTCTTCATAGCTTCTATGACGACGCCTTGAATGCCTTTCGCATCGATTGGACCAACGCTGGTAGACGACCCCCGTGAACTAATGGTAGCATTCTCCAGCTCCTCTGCCTTGACTGGCTTTCCCGAAAGACGACGAGAGATAGAATGTTCTTTCGCATCAAGCTCTTCATTCATGCCGGAGGAGTTTGCGAATATGTTTGTTGAAGAGACTTCAGTATGACCATGATTGCCAATATCCCGACCAGGGGCAGTAGATAAAGTCTGCAGGGGCGACATCTCGTCATGTGATCCTTGCTGGAGGTGATGGTATTTCACCCTTTCATGAAGAGATTTCCTTCGAAGTGAAATAGATGAAGGTGGCAGATTTGTAGAAGAAGCAAAATCGAAGACACGAAATTGAGCGGCTTGATCAGCATCGAAACCAGTCGAAGTAGTATCTTTACGGGTATTTTGAGATTTCTCGGATGTATCAAAGAGGCGAGCAGCAGACTGAGTGATTGTATGCGCCGTTCCAGCAGACCGAGAAGAGATGCTATCAGGGGAGTGATGTACTTTGTCGCGTTTTAGATCCAAGAGACGCGATGGCTTGGAAGAAATTGGTCTACGAGAACGCAAGATACTCTCTTCGTCCAGGGGCTGAGCGAAAGAAGCCGAAGAAGTACTGAAAAAGGGTCGTTTGACAGGGTTGACGTTGCTGGTTCTAAGATTCTCTGTTTGGGGAGCTGGTTTGAAGTTCCAGGTAGGCTGCAAGTCATCAGAAGAAACATCCATAGTATGTGGATTATCTTCGTTTTGACCGTCCATATTGGACGTGCTTTAAAAACGGAGGGGAATTGGTGGAGGAAGGGTAAATTGCGGACTTCGGAACGTTCAAGCTCAGCAGCGGCTCGAAGCTGATGTCCCACGATGTGTCACATCGTGGCAAAGCGCGTCCCGTCCCTGTATTGGAGAATCCGGATGAAAACAGTGCGTTATCTGCGTACAATCCATCCAGTCAATTGCCGATAATCCGGTCAAAATATTCAGCGAAGTGTTTCTTATAATCAACTTCAACGTCTCGCTGATTCTCTGAGCTTTCATTCCCTGAAGACAGCTTGGTACTGGACTGTCTAGAATCTTCCCTAAGCTGCAGGTACCCGGTAAGTTACGTTAGGTCTATAAAATGCTCTTTAATTCATTCATTTTCATTACATGGAGTAATCGACTAATATTCTGGTATTAAGGCCCCAACTTCGCTTCATGGCGTCTTACTGCCTGGTCCTTTACCTATAGCACTTTTAGAACCTTCAAGCTCACCACTGTTCCGACTGCCCACCTTCAAGTAACTTCTTTTCAAGTCAATATCCTCTCCTGAGTGCAAAGCCTTTATCATCTAAAATTGTTACAATGTTAATACGAAAAGGCAAAGCTGTTGACACTCTATGTCCTGTAGCATATACACGGTAGTAATCCAACCCTGCTAGTAATTTATTGTGACTTTTTCGTAGGTCATTATTTCTCTGGTATGGACCATCCGCAATAGCATATTATATTTCGTCTATATAATTTAAACTCGTGTGCACACGTAAAATCATGGGTTGCAAGGATCAAGACCGGAATCAAACATAACGTCGTAGATAAATGAGATATCAGTGTGTAAACTATACTTCGAGTGTTTTTTCTGTCGAGGCAGTTTCGTCGGGTACAATCGTCCAAGTAAGATAACGTCCCAACTGCAAAGTGACCTACGACAATCCAAAGAGTATGGGGGCCTCAAACACAGGTATTAGAAACCTAATTCCCCATCAAACGTTCAAACTCACCTCGACCAAAGGTCCAGCCGTGGTTGCTAATGCTTGTTCAGAGTTCACTCCATACACGCTGACTGCAACAGCGATTGCAAGCTCCTGTAGGAAATTGTTGTTAAATAAACAATTACAATTGCCATAAAGGAATTCTTACAAAATTATTGCTTCCAGTGGTGAAGGCTTGCAAAACGACCTGCGATCAAGTAGACCACAAGCCTCGTGCCCGCACCTTAGAGTAGAGGTATGCCCAGATACTAAAAAGGTGTCATTATATACCGGATATTTGTATAGAGAAGAGAAGAGAAGAGAAGAAAAGTTACGATGAGCATGGATTTGGCGACATCCCCGTAATTGATATGGGGATTCTTCTGTCCACCAATCGTGTTGACGAACAGAAGGGAATATGGCGAACAGAAAACGATCTGCATAACAGAATTTATGACGACCAAGACTTCATTGAACAGTTAGATTGGCAATATTAAGTTCAAGAAGTCCATGAAAGCTTACTTGCGCAATAATTCATGTCACCTCCGGCTATTTGGTTCCAAATCATGACCATGACGATACATCTATTGAGCGAGACAATATTATACTTCGCAAAAAATATCAAGGAGAGCATTTTACCTCGCTAGACCAACGAGAATGACGCCTGGACGGTATCCAGGTAAGTCCGGAGCGTGGCCTATGCCAAACCCAGCATGATGAAAGGTCCAATGATCCAGTTGAGAGTTAGAGAAATTCCAATGTGTACCCAAATTTTCTCGTGGTAAATATTTTGGGAAGAAGCTCATACTAAATGGGCATACTAAATGGGAGAATATCAGTGGACAAGTCGGGGAGCGGAAAGAATACTGACCTGTACTTTGGCCAAAATGGGCCACATCATCACAATAAGACCTTCAGGTAAACACATTCAATACATATTCCCAGTTTTCTTAAAATAAGCAACAAACCTATAACGATCGCTAAAAATTCTCACAGTCGGTGCCGTTTCATTTCAAGCGGTTATTAGAGTGTATTTGAAACCAATATATATTAGGGATTTCAGGGTCGATTCAATTAGAACTGAATTCGTTCTTAATGTTGAACCCTAATAAATATTGGTTTCAAATACACTCTATTGAGACTCACGCAATGATACACTGTTGAAAGTGATTAATTCAAACGCCTTGTTGACGTCGGTATAGTTTCCGATGATAACGTCTAGGATCATGACTAGCAAGATCCAAACCGCTAAGTAGCGATCCAGAGAGATATGCTCCTTATCAAACCTGAAATATTTCATAAGTGAGCTGAGAGTAGGAGAGGATATAAAGAATGACTTACGTGTCGCACGGAGGCCATTATTGGCATCTTGAAGTGGAGTGTCGGTCACTGAGGCTTCAACTACTTTCTCGGAGCCTCCTGAAACGGCCTGCTTTACGTTATCATCAGCAATTGAATGCTTGTGTTCCCCTTGTTCAACTTCGCGTTGCATAGCGAGCGGTGTTTGGAACGAAAGAGGAGTATTGTTTGGAATGATGTGGTGGTGGTGGTGGTGGTGGGAAAAAAAGCAGATAGTGAATGTGGAGCATTTCTGATTGCTCAAATAAAAAATAACGCACTGACAAACATATACCACGTGACCTTCCACTTTGGTCAAAAATCAACAAGTACAAACAACGATTTAACAAATAAAATGAGGCGGGGTCTTTTGATGCTTACGAATGCTTAAGAGGTCTTTCACCTTTGTCACTAGGCTGATAATGGCGCCATTTCCGCATTTTTTGGATACAATTATGGATCGGAGAATACGCTCGGAACGGTTTAGAAGGACGTGTAGGCCTATCTTGAAGCAGAAGGACATGTGAGATGAACAGCTATTGTCCAGGAGCCTAATGAATAAACGTTTGATTATTGAAGTTAACGGCCATAAGGTCATGAAGAGTCATGAAGGCTTAACAGAGCAATCTTCAATTCTAGGCCATTCCTGCAGAGTCTACGATCCCAAGACCGGCCTCAAAATCGGAAGAACTTGGTCTGTCCTAAAGCCAAAATCGTCTGACTGGAAGGTGAGCAACCTAACGAAGGCGGGCTGAAAATTTTCGATTATACATACCTCTTCTGCAGACCACGACTCGGTCTTCATAAAAGTTAAGACAGCTTGGACTTCCTAGGCCGGTCGAATCAGGGCTCGTTAGTTATTTCGACTTCAAGTCATACTACTGGGTCATGCCAACATATTCGAGGCACCTGAAGGCCAAGGAAACGCTGTACAAATAAATGAGAACTGGTTGGATGGAGATTTCACGCACGTGCGTTATTTTGAAAGACCTCGCCGACATCATATATCTTATGGGCCGAATTCGGGATATTGACAGCATAATAATGAACTGTGTAATTAAAGCAATAAATCAGTGAATTATAATGCCTTACCCTGGTATTTGGACGTATCATGCCAACTCGTACGGTAGTAGATCAGCTTGAATTCGAAGTTTGGAAGAAGGATGGAAAGCGATACTTAAGATGATATATTTGTTTCAGATAACACTTGTGGTAAATAGACTTCGGAAAGCCCAACGGGTAAGACATCAGAGGCTCCAACTTACCGCAGAGTCAACTTGCAAGAAATTTTCTGTTGCTAAATGGTTTTGACTTGATGGACTCGAATGAAGAGGAATTCTAAACCATGGATAATTTATTTGCACCCCTAGAATTAGAGAATATGCGGCGTTGGTATTGGTGTACTACCTACATATTCCTCGTCCTAAATAAGCAGTCTTGCTACACGGTGCCTTGAAGAATTCGACCCACTGTGTTGATGTTGTGTTTTCTTCTTCTTCCAACATGACAACCTATGTAAACGCCGCTTTCTCCAAGTCGATGACAATGGCTAGGCTCTACAGGCATCAAGCGGCGACGGAACGGGTCATCAAGCAGTTTGCATTTGAAAACGGTGGATGTCGCCATCAGAGATAATAGGACGAACCAGTCGTCGAAACTTGCGAGGAACTGGTAATCGTAGACAAGACGCGGGAGTAACGGCAGTAGGCGTGGAAGCGCCCGAGCCTGCATTCACAAATGATAGCCGCAAGTATATACAGGAACTTGAGGAAGAGATTCTATTACAGCACTGGCCTACGGTTTCACTTATTCCTGGAGAGATAATTAATGTTACCTACTATAGCTTCTTGAAGCTCATTTTTAGTAGACAAATTATGACACGGAGACCAAGGGGCGGCAACTGCGGCACATCGACCTGGGGCCTATTGCGAGGGCTTGTTGGAATTTTTTTAACCCTAATAAACCCTAGATATTATGCAATCCTCCTTCAAAACACCTTCAAAGTATCACAACTAAGCACCTACAATGCAGTAGCCAGTGAGTAGAATTTCCATTGAAAGAATCAGTTGAAATAGACAGGAAAATCCGCATAGGGAACATGCTAATAACTACCCTTTAAAGGGTCCACTCAGAAAAAACACGCATGAATAATCAGTAAGTTTTCCTTTTTTTGTATCATACACAAGTACCAGGAAATCGGCGAGATAATGATCGATATACCGTGAGAATTGGCTGCTAAATAAGGCAGGTGAATAGGGAGTTCCCGAGACCAAACTAGAATTTATCGGGTTGGTGTCCCGAAAATCTTTTTTGCCGCCCCTTAACGGAGACCACAAGAAAACCTCTATCCGAGCGGTACGCTGATAAAGGGAACCTCATATCATACTTATTTAATAGACTATCTGGTGTAGCGGTAAAGGCATTGGGTTCTCGCGCGCCGAAAAGATTGAATTGGACCCATTTGTTCGAACCAGTTAGTGTTCGTTTTTCCTTTTGTTGCCGCCAACACTAAATTTGATTACAGCGGCGTCGTTATTTATATATATATGAAGCTTTTGCATGTACATGCAGCTTAAATTGACTTAAGTTACTATCGATGAATGCACCTTTGACATCCGAGCTCTTTTTCCCACGGCAAGCCTGACCAGTAGTCCACGTTGAAGAATGGTGCTTACTCTACTCTGTGGATTTTGCAACTCGTCTTGCTATTTCTCATCAATTACTGGAATCAAGAAGCTACTCCTTTTCATGTCCTAGCTCGATGTATTCATGAGCTGTATAGAACAATGTCGAAGGCCGGCGAGGAAAGAGAGGCAACGGCATGCCTACGACTCTCTGGAGCGGATATTTCAGCTGAAGTGGCTCTCTTTCCAATCGCAAAGCGAATGCCTATTACATTGGTCAGCGCAGCACGGCTATTCAGACCTGCAGGAAGTCTGTTTGACCTCTTGCGACTCGGAGTCCTCACCTGCGGTTATATAATATTCACTCTATCCAAGGATTCTTGACTACGGACCCTAACTCACACATGAGTCAAAAACATCCGTTGGAAGAGATATAGGAAGAGACGCTGGATTGCAAAAGCTCTCGCCAGGGAAGCAGATAGTTGAAATATCTAAGCGACGGATGCGCCGTAAACAAAAAAGACCGGGCAGGCGCTGACGCTTCTGAAAAATAATGTTGACGGTTTCGAACGCAAAGGTCCCAAGCATCATACAGAAAATGTGCTGGGCTTACAGATTCATCGAACGTGAACGTAAAGAATTAGATATTCAAGAGGGTTCATCTATGTAGGCAGCACAATGCTTTTTTTAACATGCACGGTCGAGTCATAGCCACCCTGAAAGGCTGAGACAAAATGAAGTATGCAATTAAAAACACTGCAAAACAAAAAGGAGGTAAACGTGCGATATGAAACCTAACCTTACCTGACCCTATCCATATAATAATCGTTATCTCCGAAAACGTGTTCGTTATCCAGCTTCAACTCAACATCAACTTCAAAAAAAACAAGCGACTGAACGCCGGCTGTCATCCAACGAAAAAATTATCGGCCGATATTAGGTCGCCGCCCGCAGATACAATCATTTCTAACACAACGAGCACGTTCGTGCAGTGATGCTGAAGGGCGAACTGAGCCGCGAAGTCCGAGTGAACACGATGTTGCGTCGTTGTGAGGACTTTCACCATGCACGTTCAATAAGGCACGAACACCGGCCGACTTGAAAAAAATCCCGCTCGCTCGCATAAACCATTCCGCCGACTCAACTCCCGAGCCACCACAGGCTTGGCAACCCAATCCTCATCCGCCGATATCGACACGCCATTAACAAAAAAAGTCACCCAAGGTAATTTCGGTTTAATAAATCTCATCTCAAGGAAATCTCCTAAAAGTGCCACGTTCACCCAAGCCTTACAAATGGCCTACAAGGCTGCAACTCACTGGTACAAATCAATCATGGTCGATCAACGCAACGTTAAGGTTGTCCAATATAATAATTTGCGTTCAGAGTCCACGATAGGGATGATGGTGATATATCTCGGGGGATCCCATTTAACGCCGTGTATCACTGGTGGACAGCCTGCGAGATCATGGAGATACCCGTACGTAACGATAAGAAATGAAATTAGATAACGTTGGGTATCTGATAGTAGGTAGATAGATAGATACAAAGATAGTATATGTGTAGATAGATAGATTGTGCCTCCTACATCTCTATATCGTAGCAGTCGACATCGCATGCTCCCGAGTCAAATCGAGTCACGCGATATCCGAAATTGAACGGGTACGTACTTGGAGCTTGCCAGGATTGCGACCGAATCACACCATCCCGCGTGGCATGATTGAATCACACCTTATTTGGCATCGAGGATCCTGAAGCCAAGGGAAAGGGAAGGGAAGGGAAGGGAATGGAAGAACACCAAGAATTAACCCATTGAGGCCGAATTCAGAAGAAGCATGACGACGACGCTTCTCCCCCAATTGATCCCTTCGACTATTTCGACGGCGAACTTCAACGATTAGGCAGCGAAGCAACGCACGAGTGCACGTCCTGTCTTCTTTCCCTGCGCATATTTCTCAATTTGGCTTGCATCAATGCACGCGAGCTCGAACGAACGTTCAACGAAGGGCTTCCAATACTGTGAAGCACGTACCCGGCGCACGCGCATGCGTGTTATTACGATATGCATTAGACAGCGCAGTAAAGGGCTTTGGACAGCTGGAGTATTATTAGCGTTGGATTATGACATACCTAGGGCGGGGCAATCAAGGGTATTAGACAGCTGTAGCAAAAAAATTGCTATAATTACGAAGCGATATGTATTGCTAAACTATGCATATAATACACATGAAAGGGACTGCGAGTGCGAGTGCGAGACGGTAGACCTATGTATGTACGTAGCGAACTGTGTATGCGAATAAAGAGTACGTCTATGGATGAGCAGGAGCGATGGATGGTGAAAAGAAAAAATGACATGAAGGAAATAAAGGAGGGAAATGGATTCGAGGGATAAAACACCACCACCGCCACCACCACAGAAAAGTGTTCTCGCGAGCCACATCTATCAATGAAATAAAAAAAATCATAACCCTTGTATCAACGCCGCCAATCAATCAAGTAGACAGCCACCCCTCATCCGCCGCCGCCCCGTCGCCAAACGCCGTCTCGAAAATCTCCTTTCCATCGCAGCACAGCGGATGCAGCTGCTCCTCGCTCGGCCCCGCCCTAAACCTTCTCGCGCGCTCCTCGTCCCATATCCTTTGCAACGTCTCCGCCAGGTTCTTCAGTCCAAACAAGAACCCCAAGTCCGGCTGCTCGGGGTGATGCGGCGGGAACCGTGCGTAAATCAACCCTGATACGGGGTCGACTTCCGCTTGGTATCCCGCCCCGCTGGATATTCCGCTTTTTGCGCTGCCGTTGGTGGAATTGGCGTTAGGATTGGACCCATTCACAGACGTCGTCGAAAGACTCGGCGTCATGGGACTCGGCGTCGGCGGCCGCGGCGCAACGATATAATCACGACCTGTTGTCGTATGTGCGAAATCGACGATCCGGATATTCACTTCCCCACGCCTGCGCCGCCCCGGGTGCGCACGCCGCGCAGGCGGGTCCATAAGGAGGTCCTCACTATGTGACCGTTTCAATGGCGCGCACCTGGCCGGCCCATCAACGCCACCGCCACCTTCAGCCACAGCGCCACTGCCAGCGCCCGCCTCGACGGATTTATTATGATGGTCGCGTACGCCGCCGCGGCGGAACGAAAATCTGTCTAGAGACTCTCCGCGTTTCGAGCGCGAGGACGGCGACTCCGAAACGCATTTCGCATAGGCTTCTTGGACGTCGTGGTCCCCGTCGTAGATGAAGAGCAGGGAGCAGCCGTAGAAGCGGAAGCCTTTGAGCCGGTGGATGATGCGTGCGAGGGCGTACAGCTTTTGGAGGAGGACGGGGATGTGGTAGATCAGGAGCTGGTCGCCGTCGTGGAAGAAGGACGCGAAGACGGAGGGGAAGTCGTCAGTTTTTACCTCGCGGCCTGTGTATTTGTTTTGCATCACGTAGGACTGGGTTTTGTTGTTCCACACCTGCACGAGTGAATGGAATGAGAATTATGATATGAATGAGAACGCGGAAGCCCGCCATACCTGCATCCCGCATATCCGCGCACCCAGCGTCCTGCTCGTCGTGCGATCGCATTTCTTCCGCTGACTTTTCTTCTTCGCAGACGTCGCATCCACACCATACTGCCTCGTCCCCATCTTCAAATCCAGCACACACGGATGCTTCAGCCGCCCCGTCAGATCCTCCATCAGGATAAAATGCTCCTGTCTCGCCAGCGGCTCTGGAGACCGTTCAGGCGGGGGCATCATCGTCGCTATGGACGGGTGAGGAGCCAGTGGTATAGACGCGATTTCCGCCTCGGGGGACGACTCACACTCCAACGACATCTCCCTGTCAAAGGAAATCGCACCGACGCTGTCAGCTCGCACTCGCGGTCGCTCTTTCCTCGGTCTCGAAGGCGACGTCATAACCTCCTCACTCTGCACCCTGCGAAGACCTGTCCCCTCCTCATCCTTTAACCTCGCAATCGGCCCGCGCTTTCTCCTCCGTCCGCGCATAATTGTCGCACGATCGCCCTCCCCGTCATCGTCCGCGTCGTCGTCATCATCCACACCCCTCAGACAGGCACGCCTCCTAATTCTTTTTAAAATGGTCCCAAAGACGTGGTCCTTCAGCTTGGTATTCACCATCGTCGACCCGGTTCCTCCAAACGTCCTCGAGGTGGACTCGTAAGTCGCTACAGGGGCCGTGTCGACAGGCGACCGCGCCATGGGGGTGACCACTCCGGCGGTATCATCGCTCGTCCCGTCACCCTGCTGCATCCTGGATCTAATTTTGGCCATAGTCGAGCCGGCACGCGAAAGAGGGTTCTGGGGGATAGCACGCGGGGTGGCCTCGGAGAACGGAGGTGATGCCATGCGGCCCCTGAGCATCCACTCGGGTATGATGTGCCAATTACGGTCGAGAGGTACTTCCGGCAGCTCTGTGTCGGTGTCTTCCTCGTCTGTGCCTTGGCCGTTTCGTCTGTCTCCCCATTCGCCTGCGCTTTCGACTTTATGAAGTTTTCTGGAGGAGCGGGAGATGCCTTGTGCGGTTGCAGACTTGACGAGAGGTGGACGCGGGGTGACGCCTTCGGGTGGCGGGGTAGGCGGCAATTTACCGTTGCTATCATGGGGTGATGTCCGGGCCCGTCTATAATTGACGAGCATCACGCCTAGATATCGGGGGATAAACGCGAGAAGCGGTGGCGCCTCGCGTTCGACAGCTTCATAGAACAAGTTCTCGCGCGACACAAGAGGCTAAAGGACGCGCCGTCTGATAAGATCAGTATGGCAAGCCAAGAGGGAAAATAAATCACGCGCCTTGCATACTGCTCGCTTTGTAAACTTGTAGATCGCGCTATGTCCGCCGACTTGGTTGCGGAAGGGCTTGAGCGGGACGTGGGGGAGACGGCCAGCGGATATTTGGAAGTCGAGGAGGTCGTCATCGATGTCCTGGGCGTCTGGGGAGAGGGTGCGCCTGGCGGGGGTAGACGCCGGAGAGGGCACATGGGCTGGGGAGTAGGTGACGTGGTGGTGTGAGTGTCGGGAGTGAGACTGTTCAGAAAAGGAGTCAAAGTCGTCAAAGTCGGGGCTGTCGGGCCGAGCAGAGGTAGTCGCGGTGCTAAATGTGGTCACGGACGCCGAGTCGTCCCAGGTTTCGTCGTCGGTTGTCCACGGGGAATAGGGAGGAGGCGCCTTGCGTGCGGCTGGAACTGGGATTGGCGGCGTGCGGTGCTTGGCCGGGGATGTGTCGGCGGGGGTTCGCGAATGGGAGGTCCGGCCAGAGAACGGCGACTGGGGCTGAGGTGGACGGGAGGCGGAGGTACGGCGGCGTTCGAGGAGGGTGACGGTGGTGGATAGAGAGGACGGGGAACCGGGGGAGGGCGGGGACGGGGGCGAGGGGATTTCAATCAGGGAGCCGCTGTTAGTGACGACTTCCCACTGACGGTCCTGGGGAATGGGAGATATCTGGGGGGATTGCTCGTCGCGTGTGCGGACACGCTCGAGGGCAGAGGAACTCTTACGGGAAGACAGCGCATTCTCTCTGTCGGGCCATTCTGCGCGTTTGACGAACTGTGCCTCCTGGACCTCCCCGTCGGGAGGGGACGGCGGCTGCGGGGAGGGCGGGCCGTGTTCGGACTGCTTGAAGAGCTGGAGGGATGCGGCGACCTTACGACCTATGCCGGGAGCTGTATGCGGGGGGGCATGTACGTCTTCTTCGTTGTCGTCGTTGTCGTCGGTGTCTGCGGGGGACGACGTCGGGGACGGGTGATGGGAGAAGTAGGAGCGGGCTGGAGGGTTGGGTCGAGAGGGACTGAAGCGGGCATAGGGATATAAAGGGGAGGACATGGAGGAGAGGACAAGACGAAAAACGCTGACTAATAAAAACCACACAATAGCCACGTGCGTCATCGCGCGTCTTCCAATCTGGGCTGCGAACGTGCTTTGCGTGGTCGAGAGCGCGACTGAATATTCATTGGCTACAACACACGTTCTAGAGCCCGACTCAATATTCATTGGCTACATTCATTGGCTACCTACGTCGCGAACTCCCGCTCCCGCTCCCCCCAATATCCTCGGGCACTACATCCGGTGGTGTTCCCCGTCCTCGACTCTCTACAAACGGATACGCCTCGACGCCAGTCCCGCTCATGCCCACCAGCGCACTCTCCCCAAACGTCGTCGGCCGCCGCGGCACCCGTACCATTGGCGCGATCTCCATCTCTTCGTAGACAATCGACAGGTCGTCGTCTGCAGGCGGCAGCCGTGAGGGCGACGGCAGCGACGACATTGTCCGCTCCTCCGACACCTGCGAGTGTCTCCGCGGCGACGACATCCCGTCATATGGCCAGTCGTTCCCGTCTCGATCCGTATGCAGCGTCACCGAAGTCAGCACCGACAGCCCTCGCGCCAACGGCGTGCTGGGCGTGAGGTGAAACGACCTCTCACTCTTCGTGCTCGCACTCGCGCTGCTGCTCGCCGTCAGTGAACTCACAATCAGGCTCGGACTCGGACTCGACCCCAGCGACTCCTCTGCCGACGGCGTGCCCCGTGACGGCACCCGCGGTATCTCCCCCGCCTGCATCCTCACCGCCGTCCCCACGTTCCCCTCCTTGTTCCGCGGCCCCACCACATCCTTGAACGCAAAGCCCACCACCGCCCCCTTCACGCTCCTCGCAATCTCCGAATCCGTCGACTCCCGATTCAGCGTCCGTCGATTATGCCTGTGAGACCGCCTAGGACTCTTAGGGCTCTTAGGGTTGTGTGCAGGCTCTGGAATCGCAGGCCCTGTCGATGTCCCTCCTGCCGCCGTTGCAGGCCAGAACTCCGTCTCGGGAGCTTGGTCCTGCAGGGCAGACGCGGAGAATGGGTGCGAGACCCGCGAGGCGGCGTACCTCGAGTGTAGCGATGGGGACTTGATGTTGATGATGTTCGTCTCGGGCGGGCGGATCATCGACGGATGTCGTGTGGAGGCAGGGATGGAGGCTGTGGGCGCTACATCGATCTCAGGTGAACGGTGGTTGAATGCCGCTGCGAAGAGTTAGAGGGGGTCATGGCGGATTGGTTGCAGCTCACCTAGCACCAACAATGTAGCCAAACTCTCTGGAATCGTATCCGCCAATACACTAAAGAACTTCGCTGCCGGTGCAGCCGTCGCGATATCCAACACCAGCAAACTCAGCGCCCTAAACACCCTGACATCCCATGCTGCCTCCACCTTATGCCGCACCGACAAGAAAGTAGGCACGATGAGTGTCAGCAGCCGCACCACGGCGTACACCTCAAGCACGATATCGAGGATGGATTGTGTTAGCGATAATGCAATGTGTCTGTAGAATTATTAGTAGAAGGAATAAATATATTTATCTGACGCACCGGTCTGCCAAACACAACGTAGTGTTCTGCCAGCTATGACGCGTCAGCATAATTCCCTCACGCCAAGGCAGCCGAGTCGACGTACGATACAAGCGTCCCAACGCTCAATCCATTATTCACGAACATAACCACTGCAAACAACAATGTAAATACCGCAACCCTCGAAATAAAACAAAGCCACTCACCCATCCCCGCGAAAAGCGCCACCCCAAACACCCACACCTCCACCTTATGCACCCCCAGCTTTCTCATCTCCAACCCCAGCTTCCCCAGCCCCAGTAACCTTCCCGCCTGCCCCGCAAGCCCACTCCACGCGACCAAAAATGCGCACCCGCCGATCTGCTTCTTATCAAACACTAAAAGGCTCCCGAACTGCGCCAAGGAGGCCATGCCGAAGCATAAGGTAAGGGCGAGGGCGAGGTTGGACGATATGGGCCGGTACGCCCAGGTAGAGGAGGAGGAGACGGATGTGCGGGGCGAGGGGGCAAGCCAGGCGGAGACTTTTTCGGTAGAGGGGCGGCGGATTTGCGGGTTGGTGTAGGAGGGGAGAGAGGGGGAGGAGATGAGGGGGAGGGTGGAGTGGCGGTGGCAGGGGAAGAGGTGGAGGGATTTGAGGCGATGGAAGAGGAGGAGGGGGACGTGGAGGGTGTTGTTGATGCAGGTTATGAAGACGAAGCCGAGGAAGAAGGTGGCGACGCTGTGGCTGGAACGTCCAAGGTTTAGTTGAAATAAGTACTTGTGCGGGATTTGGGACGTACAAGGACGGATGTTCATGGAACTCGGTTAGGAGGGTAGCGGTGCTACTATTAGTCTGCATCCCTTATTCTCGAGTCTTGCTCGTCTTAAGTATTCGTCGTTACGTATGTCTTGTGCCCTGTGTTCGTTTGTATGTTTATTCTGATTTTCTGAACTTCCTTTGCTTTAGTCAGTGATTTAGTGATTGCTTCGGATCCGAGCTCAAGTTCCACCGCCGCGATTTAGAATGAAATGAAAGGCCAATGAATAAGCCAGTAGTGTCGACCTGCGAAAGAAGAATGTAAGGAGCGCAGCTCAGCCTCGATGAGGAGAAGAAAAGGGAAAGGGAGGAAAGGAAATAGAGAGACAACGACGACCACGCGAGCAACAGAGACGGGAACAATACACTACACCGTAAACGCACGGGCACAGCAATTAATTGAGGTGGACCAAGGGAGTTACAACCGCGGGTATCAACGAGCTAACCGCTATTGTTGCCCCGTATAGACTGATATCGGGCAATAAGATGCAATTGGATGCGGGCAGGGGCGTTGCTATACTGACTTGTGCGTTGCGACGAGCAGTCCGAGCGTACGTGCTTGAAGGGGAGGAAGTCGTGCACAAGAAGAGCAGTCGACTGTCAAATTCTCTCGACTCGGACGTCTTGGGCTTATGTATTGCAATTTCGATGAATGGGTGTACGTTATGTGTACGACGTTGGCACCGGCGTCCGGCGCATGAAGCCGCGCCTTTCACTATTGCCATGATAGTCATAGGAGCCAGGATCCACGCAGGTTTATTTTAAATTTAATAGTTATGGTGGGATTGGACTTGGCTTAGACTCGAAGCTGAGCCCCAGCCGTCGTTGGATCCGAAGAGGCTAGAGACTGACAGGTGCACACTTCTGCATTGAGTTTGGCTTGTACCTGGTAGATAGATGTTGGCTCATCTCTGCCGCCCTTGATGTCGATGCCGGTGCCAATGACATCCGCGACCGACGATCTTAGACTCTGACTATTGGGCTGGTCTATGGAGCAGGATGCCATATGTGTTGTAAATGGACTTGGCGCGAGTCGATGTCTGGTGCATGAGAGAATTCACGTGAATAAAGCATTCAATTACGCGACGCGACGCGTTAATTAAATTAAGCTGACTGGATCCGAGGCTAAAGGTGTCGATGACGATGAGAGTGAGAACGAGTGAGACACTATTGCGAAGAAGCTGCATTTTTCAGTTGAGTTGAGGGAGTGGCGCGGATTCTGGACCCATGGAATTCGAGCCTACGCCATTATTAGGCACCCCTCGCATGCACTGGATGATGTAGGGTGGGACGTGATTAAATAATTTTAATTTTGATTAGGCTTGGGTTGGGCTGCCATGGACGGTAGGGAAATGGGTATGTATATGACGATGGAAATAGGGCGTGATTCTGCCAATGCAGAGGATTGTGGTCAGTGGGGTGATGGTGATGGATATGATGCAGGGAGGAGAAGGGCGGCGGCGGGCGGTGTAATATAAGATTGAGCCTTTGAGGGACAAGAAACTCTGAGAAAGATTTCAAATCATTATGGATGATTTAATAAATATTATGACCATTAAATATTTTTAATTTCTTTACAAGGAGGGCGAGATTGCCAGGGCAGAGGATTGCGGTGAGTGGGTTGATGGATATGATGCAGGGAGTTGAATAAGGGCGACGCCGGGATGGGATTCAGAAACTATGAGAAATACTTCGCAAGTCATTGAACAACTTGTTAAAATTTAATAAATATCGTAGCTAATAAGACCATCGCATTAGTACTGTGTTTGAATTAAATTATTTCAAAGCCATTGACAGATCTGGCAAAAGGGGTTGGTTCTACGGACTCAGTACTTACTCACCTGTCAGCCGATCCCATAATAATAATACAGCGTGCTTTAACCCCCTCCTCCTCCTCCACGTTAACATGCCTTTCAACAACGGCCTTTCCAGGATTCCCGCCTCCCCTTTTCGATGGCGAAGTGCAACAAGATCCCGGGTCGGCGCTACTGAAAAGCCACCTCCTTATGCTCCCGCCAACGACTCTGGTATTTTTACTACTATACTACGGCAACTACTGTCGATCACAAGAACGATGGTTTTAAAAATAAACGTTGTCAATTCCATGGACCCCAAGTATGTCCCTTAGAGCGGATTAAGGCTACAGAGGAGGGGGATGAACTAAAACTAATAATCAAAGACTTGGTGAGCTCTTTCATATTAATCGAATACAACATTTATTTTTGTTTCTTACCCTATCTGCCTAGATTGGTGAAATCGTCGTAATGCCTCGCGAACACGAAATAACACCCTGCCACGCTCTCGCTGCTCTCCACCAATGTCTTGACACCTGCAATACCCAGAATATCCCTTGAGTCCGTCTTCTACAGCACGACATACATGGACAAATCCCCCGTTGCATGGATAGTCCTCAACGCAAAATCAGATGACCCAAACCAAGAACAGATCCGCTACGATTTACTCGATTTATTCCTCGAAGCTGCGCCATTATCCAGGGAAGCGCGAGAAGAGCTATATCGGGCGTGCATGAGTAAATCGTATAATCTATTTTTTCGGCGTGTGAGGATGGCAAAGGGATTTAGGTCGTTTAGTGCGGAGTATGAGAGTTGCATGCGGGCTATGGGAGATGAGCGAGGTGGCGTCGATGTTGTTCCTAAGGGGAAGGGGTTTAGGCTGCAGTGGTTTGTTCCCGACTTGCTGGGGCGGATCCAGAGGGAAGAGAAAATTGGTATTATTGAATTTGTTGCTCAATGTGCGTTCAAATTCGTCCAAATTCTATATATATCTAACTAATGAAACCTTGACTTACTAGGCCAAGTCTGGTGCTTCCTCTTTGGGCAAGGTGCGTGCCTAAATCATAATCAACCGGCATGGTGTTTCCACTTTTGGACTCTAGATATAACTCGGGCTCCGAGCCAACTTGTCGGCTTTAGAATTGGGTTTTCTAGTGTGAAATACGGTTCTCCGCAATCGGCTCGGAAGTTGCATTGGACATGCGTATCAAAATTGAATCCAGACCTCTTTGCGAAAAGCCTTGTTTTCGAGGTGGTTGGACATTCAAGGACGATTGTCCCATTAAATTTGAGTATGTTGTTGTCTGTCTTCCTAAAATCAAATTTATTGACGATTTCTTCATTTTAACAATAATCCGTATATGCAGGCTGATGGGAGTTGTCACGTAACATTATGGGTCAAGTTCGAATAGCCTCGGCGTATTCGAAACCATTTCGTCCCCGGTATGGTACTGGCAATATCCCAAGATCAGTACTACGGATTCAGGCTCAGTCGAAGTTTATTTTTTATTCTTGTTGAAAGTGTAGATGTTAGGTCTTTCCTTCTGATTATTACTGATTCCCTTGATGTCGATGTCGATGCTTTGTAAACTAGTGAGTCTTAGCTGCTCGAATTCGATGTCTGCCAGTGCACGAGATGCACCTGAATAAAGCATTTAGTATTACGTCGGATGACGCGTTAATGACATAAATCGAGAATGCGAATGAGAATGAAAAATTATTGCGAAGAAGTTTCGTTTTTCCGTTGAGATTATTAAGCCCCGGCAGTGTGTGATGTAGGGCGGGAACATTAAATGATTTCGATTAATTAGGCTTGAGGAGGGTTGGTGGAGGGAGATGACGATAGAGATAAAGAGTGACTGAAAGTGCAGAGGCTTTCAGTGAGTGGGGTTATGACTATGATGCAGGGAGTCCGATAAGGGCGGGGGCGGGCGGGGACAAGAAACTCTGAGAGGTCCAATGTTAAAGGTAAGTTCTAATTAGCTGAATAAGTTAATAAACTTTATGGCTAGTAACACCGTCTTATTAGTATTGTGCTTAACGGATTCGCCTATGAACCGTTGCTATAATAATATTACAGCTTGCGTCAATCCCGTGCCTATTTCTTCCTCCTCCCATTGACATGCCTTTCAACAACCACCTTTCCAAGATTTTCGCCTCTGCCTTTGTATAGTGCAACTTCCCGGGCCGGCGCTACTGAGAAACCCCTATACTCCGTCGACGACTCTGGTACATTTACTACGGCGACTACTGTCAAGCGTGATAAAGATTTTTTGAAACCTAAACATTGTAGATTTCACGAACCCAAGGAATGTCTCTTCAACCTTTTATTGGCCGGATTAGGCCGCAGAGGAGGAGGGAGGACTAAAACTAAATCAAAGGCTTGGTGAGTTCTTTCTTTCTCAGGTCGAGTACAATACTTATTTCTTACACTTTAATTTATCTAGATTGATAAAGTCGTCGTAATATCCCACAAACACGAAATAACACCCTGCGCTCTCGCCGCTCTCTGCCAATGTATCGACACCTGCACCACGCAGAAGATATCCCTCGACGCCATTTCTACGACAAGAAATACATGGAGAGATCCTCCGTCGCGTGGATAATCCTCAAGACGACACGAAACAAGAACAAATGCGTTATGATGATATATAATCTACTCGATTTATTCCTGAAGGCTGCGCCATTAACCAAAAAGACGCGAAAAGAGCTGTATCAGGCATGCATGGATAAATCTTATAATGGATTTTTTCAACGTGTGAGGATGGCGAAGGGGTTTAGGTCTTTTAGTGCGGAAGATGAGAGTTGTAGATGGGTGATGGGAGATGAGAGGGGTGTAAGATAGGTCGATGTTTTTCCCGAGGGGGAGGGATTTAGATTGGAGTGGATTGTCCCTGATCTGCTTGCGCGGATGCGGAGGAGGAGAAAATTGGTATCGAATTTGTTGCACAAGGTAATTTTCATAAGACGTTCTATATACTTCTGGCGGCCTAAGCTGATGAACCTTATTTACCAGACCAAGTCTGGTACTCTTGTGTTACAATATCAAAATCGGTCGATATGATGTTTTAACATTTGCACCCTACAATGGACATCCCTCAGGCTTTGACTATCAAAATTGTCGGCTTGAAAATCGGGTTTTCTAGTGCGAAATACGGCTCTGTACAATCGTAGAAGCGTTTCGGGAAAAAGGCTTTAATGCATCGGAAGATTGTGGACATGCATCGCATCAAAATTGAATCCAAAACTCTTTCCACAGAAATACCTTATTTTCCAGAGGCTTGGCCTTTGAACGATTGTCCCGTGCAATTTGAGCATGTTGTTACTTTTTTCCTCTTTCGAAAATCGAATTTATTGACGATTTCTTCATTTTAGTAACAATCCGTATATGCGGGCTGATGGGAGCTGTCATATAACGCTATGGGTCACGAGTTCGAAACCTTTTCTTCTTTTTCTTTCCCAGTGGCAGTACTATCATCCCCAGTACCGTCATTACCACTGGCACTGCTACTATTATAGTACTGACAACATCCCAAGATCAGTATCCCGATGTCTGTCTCCATCCTAGCAGAGTGTTTGATTTCGATATCTTTGGTCTATTTAGCAGAGTATGCATAGATCCACATGCAATTTAAGAGCTGTTGTAACAGTATTAATGGCTGAATTCATTTCTGGAGTACATATTACGTGAATAACGCGTGTCGACGCGTTACGTCAATGGGTCTGAGACATTAATTGTTGGATTGAGGAGATAGCTCAGATTCTAGAATCCAGTGGACACAGACTCTGTGATGTGATTTGGGTTGCTTCACCGGACGTCAACGGAGATAGGGCGTTCTTGCCCACTGGCGCCTCACTGCCCGTTGCCCACCATGATGGATTTAATGGATCAGGCTTGCTCACGGCTAGAAGTAGCGTTTGACCACAATGATATTCATAGACGGTCGCTGATAGGCAGTAATAGTCGCTGATAGTCGAACTCATCCCGCTGCTCGACATCCTCTCCAGTCGATGCGCCCATATAGTATCTGATAAGCCGAATGTCTTGACAGCTCCTCTATGCAGTCACCGTAGCGTCGGACGCCGTGTTCGAACTCTCTACGCTCCAACAAATGACTGCGAATCTGAGGCACTTCAGTACCTTCACTCGCCCATAAGTCCTGTATTTGGTCTTATAGACTTTAAATAACTTATAGCGTCTTCCGATAAGTCCACGTCGATCGATCTGGCACCACCGTCAGAGGGCTCTTTCCATTTTCGGACACCCTTTATGTAAAGCCCCCGCTAATTAAGGTGACCTTGTATTCTCCTCCACTTTCTCTTTCCCTTCGCCGCCGTCACACTTAATCAAGCACTGGAAACACATCACTCCATTAATTCACTTTCAGTATTTTCTTTGGGCGGAATCATAGGACCCGGACTCCAGGGATCCGCGACGGAATTGTTCTATACTTAAATCCACTCCAAACGAATAGTCTAGCACGCCACATCCTTCTTCTCCTTCCACCACCACCACTCTCAGCCATACACATCTAATCTTTTAACATGCCTCCAGGCCCTCGCATCCAAGCTCGACCGGCCGGTGGAGGAGGCTCTCAGATTGCTAGTCACGTTACGACCGTTGGTGTTCGTCGTCCCCCACCTGGGCAGCAAGGACGTGCTGTCAAGGTCTTCACTAATCATTTCGAAGTACGCACGCCCTCCAACATCATTCATCATTACGATGGTGCGTCTTTTTGCTTTGCCTTTCGTTCCTCGCGGAGTTACTTACTCTCCTTTCCACGCTTTCTCCGCTTCTCTCTCTCTCTCTGTCTACCGTGTATAGTTAGTAAGTGGATTTAACGCGCTATCCCCGTCTTCACGTCGAGCTTACTCGTTTACAGCCATTCAGGTTGAGAAGAACCTTCCCGCGAAACTCAATCTCGATATTATCAAAGAGCTCCAGGAGTCCATTCCGCAAGTCTTCACCCCCAAGGCTGTCTACGATGGTCGCAAGAACATGTTCGCCAGCAAGCCCCTCCCTTTCACCAACCGCGACAGCAAGGGCCAGCCTAGCGAATCTGTGAGTATCCTTTCTTGATGCGCCACATTTCACTTTATCGCCACATTCCACCTTATCTCTCCCCACCATCTCCCTTCTTATACCCGCATAACTATAAATCTAACTCTCACTTTGCATCCATCTCTCTAGTTTGACGTCATCCTCCCCGAAGACATCAGAGTCTTTGAACTTGCCAAGAAGAATGGCATTAAACCTCGCGATCCCAAGGCTTACAAAGTCAGAATCACTAAAGTCGCTGAGATCAATCCCGAGTGCGTCTTTCCTTCCTTCCAGTCTTCTCTTCTCCTTTTCTCTTCTCCTTCTCGTTGTTCGTACTTCTCCTGTTTTACAGCAGTGTTATTGTCAATCGACACGCCTTCTCTTCTGCTTCCATCCTTATCCATTTCCAGCTCCTCCTTCCTGTTCTTTCCTTATTTTCGCATCTGCATGCTGTTTTGCTTACTACGATATGGATCTATAGGGTCCTAGCCGGTTTCCTTCAAGGTCGTCAATCTCATGATAACTCTGTCTTGACGGCTATTACAGCGATGAACGTTGTTATTAGGATGCTTCCTATCTCGTAAGCCTTCATTTCTTCTTACTTGAACAACAAACTAACCTCGTGTGTCTGTAGGAAATACCCCTTCAATGTTCGCTGTGCGTATCATCATCGGTATCTCCTTATATCATTTCTGACGATGGTTCTCGTGTAGCGTTCTTCACGGATAGGGAGCAAAAGGACATCGGTGGTGGTCTTATTCTTTGGCGTGGATACTTCCAGTATGTCTCTCCATCCATATCTATCTCCACTTCTCCTCATTTCTAACGTCTACACTCTCCTCTAGGTCCATCCGTCCCGGTGGGAACCGCATGTGGATCAACATCGACATCAGCACCGGTACAATGTATGTCCATTCTATCCAATCCTATCCTATCCCTCTCATCCCACCGTCTTTCATCTCCCAACCCACTTCATCTATTAATGCCCCTCGTAGGTACAAAGACCTCAACCTCATCGCCATGTGTCTCGAACACCTCAACATTCGCGACCCCCGCCAACTGACCGCCCAAGGCGGGTTCACCGACAGAGATCGCATGAAGTTGCAGAGATTCCTTGCGGGTGTGCGGGTGGCGACGCTCCATACGAACACGGGCGGCGCGAGGGCGATTAAGAAGATTACGTTGCATGGCGCGTCGGGTTTGACTTTCCAGACGAGGGAGGGCGGGTCGATGACTGTGCAGGCGTACTTTGAGAATACGTATCGTAAGAGGTTGCAGTATCCCCAGTTGCCTTGTGTGGAGGTATGTTTCTTTTCTTTTTACTCCCGTTCTTTCTTTTGTGGTGCTCGTGTACTTACTCATTGTGTGTACTTAGGTCGGAGCGGGTGCGCTTATCCCCATGGAGTATTGCAAGGTCGTGCCCGGGCAGCTTATGCGTAAACAAGTCCCTGCGGATAAGACGCGCGATGTGCTTGCGTTCTCGACGCAGAAGCCTGGTGATCGGTGCGTCCTTTCTTTCCTTCTACGTTCATTCTCTGCCCTCCATACGTCAATCTCTCGCTTAGCTTTACATCTCATTCGTCTCCTCACACCCTGCTATCTACTCCTTATCATCATCACCTTCACTTTCGTCTCCCTATCACCGCTCCACACACTAACAAATATCCTCCTACAGTTTGACCAGCATCCGCAATGGTATCAACGTCTTCGAGTACCAAACCTCCGAGTACATGCGCGCGTTCGGCATGGAGGTCAAGACCAGTGTGGGCCCGTTGGAGGTGAATGCGAGAGTCTTGCCTCCGCCGTCGTTGATGTATGGACAGAGGGCCGTGATTGTGAGTTTTTCTCATGGATTACCTATATTATTCGTCTGGATGTTGACTCGGTTTGCAGAGGCCGGATAATGGGTGAGTTACGGTTGTTGGATGCTTGGAAGTGGATTATTTATTGATCGTTCTGATGGGGTTTAGAGCTTGGAACATGGTAAGCTCGTTCTATTCGTTATTTAATATATATGTATCATTCTTGACGCGGTTATTCGTTGTATGTAGCGCGACAAGAAGTTCTTTAAGCCGGCCAACGTTGCTGGATGGGTCATGGCGATCTTCGACCGCGAACAACGCTTCAACCAGGACTCGATCAACAATGTCGTCAAGTCGCTTAGGCTGGCAGGCTCCTCTGTTGGTATGGGCGGATGGGATAACACTCCGTTTGTATGTTGTTTTTCTGCGTTTATGCCGTTTACTTGGTTGGTTGATTTTGTGTTTGTGTTTGCGTTGTAGATCCCTCAGTACTGTAACCCCCAGAAGCCTGTTTCCGAGGTATGTCTCGTATCGTCTTTCAATTCTGTTTCGGTTCAGCTAAGGCCATGTCGTTTGAATAGCAATTGGGCAAATTGGGCTCGGAATTTTCGAAAAAGTACGGCAAGCTCCCGAACTTGATCGTGGTTATTTTGCCGGAGAATGCGACTGATACGTATACTGCTGTTAAGTAGTGAGTTCCTCTTCCTTCTTTCTTTGGGGATGGGAACTGATGCTGAACTTTGTGATATCTTTTAGCTTTGGTGATTGCGCGGTATGGATCGTATTCTTTCGGACATTTTGAGGTCGTTCTGACTTGTGGTTTTTTTAGGCTGGTGTCGCTACGCAGTGCATGAAGAGCAACAAGTGCAGCCGTGGAACTGCGCAATACTTTGCTAACATTTGCTTGAAGTATGTTTTCTTCCTATCTATCTCTCATAGCGCTATACTCACATTAAACTCTTTCACCAGGGTCAACGTCAAGCTCGACGGTGTCAATTGCATCCCTAACCCGTCAGACGTCCGCATGCTTTCCGACCACCCCACCATGGTCTTCGGCGCTGACGTGGTGCATCCCGCCCCTGGCTCTGAAGGCCGTCCATCGTTTACCGCCCTCGTGGGCAACATCGATGTGGCGAACTCGAAGTATGCGGCTAAGGTTGCGGTGCAGGAGTCGCGCGTGGAGATGATTCAGGATTTGGAGAGCATGGCGGTTGCTATTTTGAAGATGTGAGCTTCTTTTCTTTTAGTGCTTGGTGCTTACTATGGATAATATGCTGATGGTGGTGGTGGTCTAGGTATCAACATTATCCTGCGCTCCCGGGTGGACCGCCGCCGCCGCCTATGACTAGACAGAAGCCGCCTCAGAAGGCTATTTTCTTCCGGTGGGTAGATTGATTCTGGATTTGTGTGCGGTTAGGAATTTGATTGCTGATTTTTGTTTTGGTGGCGGATAGTGATGGTGTTTCTGAGGGTCAATTCAAGCAGGTTTTAGACGAAGGTGAGGATTGGGTTCTTCTTTGTTGCGTATTACAGGATGGCTGATGTTTGATTTTGCTTCTTAGAGGTGCCTCGTTTGAAGGGTGAGATGTGGTCTGCACGTTTTGCGATGTTGTGTATTCTCATCCTTTTTTCGTTATATTTAGCGGCGTTTGCCAGCGTCGGATTGGTCGGTCCTCTTACGCCTCGTCTTACCGTCATCGTTGTCGGAAAGGTATGTTTGTCTTCACATATTTCCCTCGCATCGTCCTCATGCCATGCCTCTTTCTCAGCGTCACCACGTCCGTTTCTTCCCTACCAACAACAGTCGTGAGCAAGCAGACAACAGCGGTAATTGCAAGGCCGGCACAATCATCGACCGCGACGTCACCCATCCCACCGAGTTTGATTATTACTTGCAGAGTCACGCCGGTTTGTTGGGCACGAGTCGTCCGGCACATTACAATGTCTTGCTGGACGAGAACAACTTCCAGCCGGATGCGTTGCAGCAACTGTCGTTTGCGCTTTGCCATGTGTATGCGAGGTCGACGCGCTCGGTGTCTATCCCTGCGCCTGTTTATTGTACGTTCATTTATTTCCTTTGTCGTTTCGTTTTGGGTTTTATGTGCTTATGCTTTGCGCAGATGCTGATATCGTTTGCGCGCGTGCCAAGAACCACTTTGACCCCAGTGGAAGCGTCGACGTTGATACCTTGAATAGCCCTGAGACTGGTAGTCACGGTGGTAGGAGTGGTGGCATACAATCATACAGGAACGCGTTTAAATCTATCCACAGTCGCTTGTCGACCACAATGGTGAGTCTCATTTATTCATAATATTCTTTCCAATGTACGAATGCTTATTTTGGTCTACAGTACTTCTCGTAAATATATTTTTGACATCTCGGGTTGGTGCTGTATCCTGCTGTTTTTTCTTCTTCTTCTCATTTGCTCGAATGATCTTGTCCCATTTGTCCGAATACAGTATGCAAGCGTATGTTTTCTTGTAAGATAGTTTTCCTTTAAAGCTTTTTCATCAAGTGTTGTTACCGGTTTCGGTTGTTACCTAATTACCTATCCGGCCAAAATTCTGCAATATAATTATGTTATTGTATGATTTACGGTGTTTGTTTATACTACTAAAATTAACCAATGAAGTAATTCGCATGGCTCCTTCAGTCACGCAGGGGATGGGTGGGAGCCATAATCTGGGAAAGACAGTCAGGAGCGAAAGTGCAGGCAAATTAGACAGGCGAAATTTCTATGTCCGAAGTACGGCACGCTGATAAAGAGATGATGTATAGATCCTTTACAGCGGCCTTCTGGTGTAGCGGCAAGGGCATTGTCTACTGGCGCCTACGGGAGGGGACGAGCTTAACGGGGGCATTAGTTTGAACCCTAAACGAGTCGTGTTTTTCTTTTTTTTCTTATTACATTAATTGCACGCTTCATTATTCTAATGAATCCTCCCGAAAACTACTCATTTATCTTCAGAGCCGCTTAACGTTTTTAAAAAGAGCCATATTCCTGGAAAGGATGTCAGGAACGAAGGCAATAACTTGCTTCAGTCAATTCAGCTCAGGAAATTTCTATAAAACAACACGCAAACTTCGTTCCAAAAATGTCAGAATTCAAATCAAATTATGCGAGATACTAAGTACTAGGTAAACGGGAAAATGCAATAAATTAGTATGCGGCGTACGTCTATGCTAGATGTTAATGCCCGGGAATACAATTGAAGAAAGGAGAGGGTATAGTATGTTTAAATACAGTCCGAGAGTAGAGTAAGATAACCACCCATCTAGTTACTCGGCGTTCGTCTCTAGGAGTAACCTTCTCAAGTTCTTTAATCATGAGGTCGTTAACGAAATTATGGTTATCCAAATACACTATTAAAAATGACGTGATTAGCATATATTCGCAGAGGAATTAAAGATAGAAGTTCAAGCAGGTTCAAAGCTACTATACATGTCAGTTTAATCAAATTTGCCTATCAATATCAGGCGACGGACTATTAGGTTGATTTGGGAAATGTGAGGCTTGTGCTGGTGGCGGGAGGAACTCGATGGAATGGTTTACGCGAGCGATGAGCTGTGGGCAACGTACATTTGTACCTTGTTCAAACGTGCATGGGTAAGCAGAGTAAGGAATAGTTTCATAGCTTTGTGGTCGCGCTCGTGCTCATATTCACTTGAACTTCGCGCGCTCACTTCATCCCTCACAATCACAAACGTGCCACTCTTTGAGCTGGAGTATCTATTCACGGCGACCTGACCATGATGACTGACAGAAAATTAAATGACAGCCGGGACAATTATTTGAAGGGGCGAAGAAGTGTTGAATGGTTTACCTATGGCTTGGTGATGTATGCAGTGTCAGGTTTCATTTATTATCGCACGTTCACCACAACTTGTTTTGTGGTGTTTGAGCCGTATACAATACCATTACTACATTGCATCTCAGCTTGGATCACGCCCAAACTCGCCGTTGTCAACCTCACGTTCGCCTTCCCAGTCGAAGAATCTCTATATCAGTCTATTTTGTAGGACGTTTGTCAGAACCCGTGCTCCTTGAATTGTCATGGGTCGCTTTGCAGCGACGTTAGATATTACTTAGACGGATGTACCCGAAGAAACTGCCTCCACAGAAAAAAAACTCGAAGTATAATTCAAGCATAGATCTCATTTATTTACGACGTTATGCATGACCTGAGTGGGTGTTGGCGGACTACGAAGATCTCCCTTTTTCATGTTAACACTGATTTTAGGTGGTAGAGGCTTTGAGCTCAGAAGTGGATATTAAACAGAAATTCAAAAGTGTAGGTGGTATATAATGCGGGCCAAAGGGCGAGGCAGACGTTATGGGACGAATAGCATGATATTATTTAACCAATTACTCCATGTAATGAGATTCAGTGATTACAGAGTATTTTCTAAACCTAACATACCTTACCGGGAGCAGCTTAGGGAAGATTCTTCTGGCTGTCGTATTGCTAGTAGTGGAAATTCTCAAAAGTTTCGAGATATTGAAGAGTCGGAAGGTAGGATTCCTCAGGACATTGGGCGATATAAAATGGTGAAATCGCTTGAAAGAACTGCATGTAAATCCCAACAGATCTGGAATGACAGAGTTCCAATACCAAATCTTCAGGGAAGCAAAAGCTCGAGGGAATCAGGGAGACGGTGAAAATGAAAGGTGATTACAAGAAACACTTCGCTGAAATTCTGACGATAAGCTTGATTAAAGGAGAATACTTAGCCCATATGCACAACCCTAGAACAAGAGAGTCAAGCTTGTGGCACAGCCACCTACATCTTCCCGTCCGGAGCTGCTTCTGGAGCCTCGAAACGCCTCGGCATCATCGTCGATTCTGGTCCTTTCTGGCAGGCGCTCGAGGCGTCATTGTGCACGATGATAACAGACCGGAGGCTCTACATCTCTAGCAGCTGGATCCTCATCCGGCGGAGACAGTTGCGGAGCGCAGCGGATCCACCTTAAATCCACCAATGAGCCGGGGATTTGAGAAGCGGGAAAGCGAGCAGTGCTGGCCGCTAAAGGCTTGGGAAGGATGAAGACAGATGCATGAAGACCTATGGACACTCAAGAGTGCGATACGCCGCGCAAGTACGTGTCCCCGGAGGCAGATCACGTGTCCGATCGCAAGCCGGGGGATGACGAAGCAGGCATGTCGTCCTCCACGCCTCGGCCACTCCTCTCTTATATATAACTACTCGTATTTCTATTTGAGCCTCCATACCGCAATCCCATCATTTCAGCTCTCAACTCACTTCTCTTCCGTCCTTCTCGTCTCCCATTTCGTAAATTCAGAATGGCAGAAGTCGACAAGATCATACCAACCCTACCACCCGCCAGAGCGATCCCAGTAACATTCAAAGACAGCTTTCGCAGTTGGTGAGTCTATACACGCGTCTACAGCACAGATAAGGCGCTGACACCTCCTAGGTTATCGGTGGGCGATAAGCAGAGTGCAGCAAGTGAAGAACGTCTACTACGGTGTGTGGAACTCGCTCATCCCTCGAATATTATAGTTAATGGCCATGTTACAGTGACGCAGTACCCTATTTCTTTGGAAAAGATGACAAGATACCTACACCTCCACCCCCAGTAATCGCCCAATCCTTCATGGTCCCACTCTCAAACCCTTCCCACTTTATCAACACCGTCGCCATCAAGCCTGCCACCCCTTCAAACACACCCCCGGTAGTCCTTCTCCATGGCTACGGCGCAGGCCTCGGCTTCTATTTCCGCAATTTCGCTGCTGTAGGTGCATGGGCCGAGCGCAGACAAACACCAGTGTATGCATTGGATTGGCTAGGTATGGGTCGCTCTGCTCGGCCCCTGTTCAAAGTCAAGGCGAAACGACAAGATATCCAAGCGCGTGTCGAACAATCTGAAGCGTTTTTCGTCGATAGTCTCGAAGACTGGAGAGAAAGGATGGGCATCGAGCGTATGACTCTTGTGGGACATTCATTAGGTATGTGTAAATATGTGGCTTGTTCCCCTCTTTCTCTCTAACCAATCGACACAGGCGGATACTTCAGCACCGCCTACGCCCTAAAATATCCCGAACGTGTCGCTCGCGTCGTTTTACTATCCCCCGCAGGCGTCCCAGGCAACCCCGATGAAACGACGCAGCCCTCTCGCGAACTAGATGCTAACCCTGCTGATCCATCGGCGACTGGCCAACCAGATATCAGCGCTGTTAAACAAGAGCAGAAAACAAAGAAACGGCAAGAGGGGACGCTCCGTCGTGTTGCAACTCATCTTTGGGAGGAAGGATGGAGTCCTTTCCAGGTTGTGAGATCGACGATGTTTTGGGGCCCCATGATTGTGGGGAAGGTATGTTTGTTTTCCTTATTTGGAATATTTCCATTAGAATGCTGATCGGATCATACAGTATTCTGCGCGCCGGTTTAGCGGGTTGTCAGAGGAGCAGACGAGAAATATTCATGATTATATCGTTAATATCACTCTCGCAAAAGGCTCCGGTGAATATTGCATATGTATGTTTTCGTATTATTATTCTACCGCGCTCAAGTCACTCATTTTTTCCAGCGCATATCCTCGCTCCCGGTGCACACGCCAGATTACCATTGGTCGACCGCGTCGCACCCTTAAAGATGCCCGTGACATTCGTATACGGCGAGCACGACTGGATGGACCCCGAAGGTGGTTTAGCAGCGGTGCAGAATTTGCGTGCCGCAGGGAATAAGCATTCAAAATTAGTAGTCGTTCCTGGGGCGGGACATCATGGTGAGTTTTCTATCTTAACTCCTCTGTGAATATATGCTAATCATGTTATTGTAATAGTGTATCTGGATAACCATAATTTCGTTAACGACCTGATGATTAAAGAATTTGAGAAGACTATTCCTAGAGGCGAACGCTGAGTCACCAGATGGGTGGTTATCTTACTCTACTCTCGGACTGTATTTAGACATACTATACCCTTCCTTTCGTTCAATTGTATTCCCGGGCATTAACACCTAGCATAGACGCACGTCGCATACTAATTTATTATATTTCCCATACACGTTTACTTAGTACTTAGTATACCGCATAATTTGATTTGAATTCTTTCTGGCATTTCTGGAACGAAGTTAGCATGTTATGTTATTTTACACTATTGACATTTTAACAATTTGAGATAATATTGCAGGCGGATTCGAAGGCATTGACATTTCAGAGTGGGAGAGGTGCGAGCAGCATGCTATTAAAACGGGCAAAGCACTGATTTTTTATAACGGCCTTATGGTGTGGTAGGTGGAGCATTTAAAGCGAGTAATTAGGATTCAAAGCTATTCAGCGTGATATGACACTTGTGAAGTACGCATTAATTGCATTGCAGTGGGAGAGCTTTGATCTCGGAGTCTGCGGGTCGCTACCTAGGTTTTATTCGATTTGGTGAGATCGGTTAACGAACTTACAGGTCATTGCTGGTATAATACTTACGGGGACTTTGGGGACTTTTGTCGAGGTGAAAGAGAGCGTTGCCTTGGATCCCCTCGCTGAGACGTTTCCCCGAGTTGGGCTGTCACTAGATGGTAAGAGGGAACGCAGGCCTAAGAGTGAAGTGACTGGTTCCGTGGGGGACTTTTGAGGAAGAGGTTCATACAAGTAGTCCGACTCGACTCGAGCCTCGCCGGGGCAAACCGGTCGGTGCGAGTCAGACAACTTTTCACGATTTTCGCAACGGATTCAGGATCGAAGTTCTTATCATGAACTTCGTCGAGTGTCAAACCGTTTTGAGGAGATCTGTCACTTGCAATTGGAAGAGTGCACGTGCAAGGATGGGCTAGAAGGGAAGTTTTTTGTTTTTTTTTGTTTTTTTTTTGGCAAAGTATTATGCGGCTCCTAAAATCTACTTGAAGAATATTGCCTCCAATATCCTGCCAACTTGAAAGCCTTATCGATTCACCTCTAGCAAAAAAAAATCGCTATCGCTGTCGCTGTCCTTCTGCTTATCGGCATTCCCAAGTCTCCCCATCCTTCCAAATGTCTGAGCGTATTCTCCGACTGTTAATCGTATCGAAATCAAGCGAAAATAGTGGTATTAACACGAGACCAAAGGGGAAATATATTCATAATCATTCGTCAGCATCAAACATCTCACCTCACCTTGTTAATCCACTGTTTGCACATGTTTATTTTTGACCAAAGTCGAAGGTCACGTGAATTATGTTTGTCATTGAGTAAGTGTTTTTATTTAAACGATCATATCGTACCACGTTGCCCTAGGCTTTTCTCCCACTGCCATGACACCGTCGTCCTCGTCCGTCGAGAACCCCACGATGCAAGAGGAACAAAGGCAGGCTCCAGTTGAAGATGACGTGAAGCAGCGCGAGACCGAAGACTCTGAAGGTGTCCAGCCCTCAGCAGTGCACGATGCACTGCAAGATGCTACTAATGGTCTCAGTGCCAAACGTAAATTATCCTTTTTGTCATCTTCTAAATTGATTATTTATTTACTATGGAATTCCAGATTTAATAAGGAGTATCTCTTTCCTCGATCGCTATTTAGCGGTTTGGATCTTGTTGTTCATGATCCTAGGCGTTATCATTGGAAACTATACAGATGTCAACAAAGCGTTCGAATTAATTACTTTCAACAGTGTATCATTGCGTGAGTCTCAAAAACCTTCCCAACCCAAAAATGAATAGCACCGACAGTGAGCCTTTTTAGCGATCGCTCTAGGTCTGTTGCTCCTGTCAAAAATCTTAAAATAATTTCTTAAATCTATCTGAAGGTCTTATTGTGATGATGTGGCCCATTTTGGCCAAAGTGCAGGTCAGTATTCTTCCACTCTTCCTGTCGTCTCCCCGACAGACTCGATCTCCAATTTCCCACTGACGACATTCTCCCGTTTACGTAGTATGAACTCCTTCCCAAAATCTTCACCACCCGAAAGATTTGGATACACATCGGAATCTCTTTGGTTCTCAACTGGATCATTGGGCCTTTCATCATGCTGGGCCTAGCATGGGCGACGCTCCCGGATTTACCTGGATATCGTACAGGCGTTATTCTTGTTGGTCTAGCTAGGTAACATATTTTCCTCGATATTAATTTCCAACGGATATTAACGATTTTCTCTTCAATAGATGTATCGCCATGGTCATGATTTGGAACCAGATAGCCGGAGGAAACATGAATTATTGCGCGAGTACGTTCGTCTTCTTGAGAATGTGCCAATCTGATCGTATATGAAGTCTTGGTCGTCATAAATTCTGTTCTGCAAATTATTTTATATTCGCCATATTCCCTCCTGTTTGTCAACACGATCGGTGGACAGAAGGATCTCCATATCAATTACGGGGAAGTCGCAAAATCCGTGCTCATTGTACGTCCCTTTTTTATCCAAGCCCCCGGCATCGAATAACATCTTCTTAGTACCTGGGCATCCCTCTCCTCTTGGGTGCAGGGACTAGGCTTGCGGTCTACTTGATCGCAGGCCGCTCAGGACTCTACAAGTTCCTTCGCTACTTTGGACCCATCGCTCTCATCGGCCTCCTTTATACCATCATTATTATATTCGCTTCCCAGGGAAAGCGCATCATTCACAACATAGGCCCAGTCTTCCGCGTTTTCGTCCCAATGGTCCTTTATTTCGCGATTACCTGGACAATGACATTTTTCATGATGTGGTGGTTGTCCAGGAGGTACAGCGGAAGCAAATCACTATCCAACCTTTTTGGATATGATACTGCCGTGGTTCAAGCGTTCACTACTGGCAGCAATAACTTTGTAAGATTTCTTTTCATGGCAATTGAAAATGGTTATTTAACACTGCGGTCTCTAGGAGCTTGCCATTGCTGTTGCAGTCGGCGTGTACGGAGTGAACTCTGAACAAGCATTAGCAGCGACTATTGGTCCTCTGGTCGAGGTGAGTTTGCACGTTTGATGGGGAAATCATTCTGTTTCTGATGACTGCGTTCGTCAAGGTTCCCGTGCTCCTTGGCTTATCATGGGTGGCTTTGATGCTGGGACGTTACCTCGATTGGACGAAAGTACCCGAAGAAACTGCTTCGACAGAAAAAAAGCTTGAAGTATAGTGAGTGCAATACGTGCTTCATAGGTCCCATTTGTTTGCGATGTCATGTTTGAGTTCAGTTTGGTACTGATATCCTAGGATTTTATGTGTGTACGAGTTATAAACGTCTTTTTATGAAATGTTATTTTCTGCGCGAATGATTGAATGGAAATGAAATCTAAGTCCAAATAAATCCCGGTGGATCTTATAATAATGAACACCACTTTTGCCTTGAGGGCATCATATATGCAGCCGCAACATGGTTGTCTTCAAGACAAAAATAAGTACACCGCTGAACATATTTTAAATTACATGCTATGTATCTCGTCGATCTTCCCAGGCAGGATCATACGCGGGAGGCAGTGTTGAGTTTTCTGATATAACTGTGCCAGCGTCAACCTCCTGGATTGGACTGATTATCGTCCCCCGAGACAATGTATGGCTATGGCTCGTCTTTGTGTTTGTGTTTCCAAGTACTTCGCTTCTGCTAACAAAGCTTGCTGACCTTGTATTCTGGGGGTGTCGAACGCTGGGAACATCACCACCAGAATGATTATAATATGAGGTCAAAGCGCCAGATGATGTAGGGCCCGAAAGCATGGTTGATGCATGACCCGAAAGCGTTGAAATAGGCCCTGATGAAGTTGGTGGATTATGTGATTCTCCGGGAAATGTTACCTCTTCATGGGAATGTCTGCCGCGACTCTCACCGATAGGGCTATAATTGAATCCTGGCGACGACGTAACTGCAGAAGCAGCCACGTTACGGACCGGTATGGTATACGGTTCCAGATCGGAAAGTCCGCTTTCTCGATCCTTAATAGAGATACGACGGCGTTTGAAGAGATACAGCCCTAACAGCAACAAAGCAACAATGACGATCGCGGATACGACTGCTCCAGCAATAGCTCCGGGATTGGATGTATGGACTGGAGTGACACTGTCACTCTTGGCAGTGCCTGTCGTAGCAGGCGGCCGCGTCGTCGTTCCCGTTGTCCCCGTTGTCGTGACCGCGTTATCAGAACCATTCAAATTGAGTAATCGTGGCGTGCTGCAGACGAAGATGAATAAATGATACGATTGACTTGACTGAATTTCGTCGACATACCCTCGGACGCTGCGAAGAACAGTATAATCGAAGAAAAATGGTCGATTCTGGTCGGAATCCAAGTTGGTCAGTGTTAGAGTATGAGATTTTTCTTCGTCCAAATTGTCCGCCAAAAACAAGAGTGTTTGCGGTTGCTGGTCGCTATTTATTAGGTCTGCGTCGAATCCAAAATATGTAGTAGGCGTTATGCTATCCAAAGCTGCCGTATAGTTGGCGTTAGCGTATTGGCCATATACTTCCTACTCCAATAGTCAGCTTTTTCTTTTTTCGAAATTCTATGATGGTATGACTCACGACACAACATCCTTGAAAGCGAAAAGTAACTTGGTCGCCAGCATTCGCTGTCCGTTGTTGACTGTTATTGAAGGCAGTAGATATAGGGAACGATCCCCAAGATCCCGTATAAGAAACAAGAGGAGAAGTATCATCAACACTCGAGTTAAATAATTGATCACTGGAATCACATCAGCATCTCGAAAGAAATCAATTAATAAATTGTGAGGTACTTACTCAGGATTTCCAAACTGGCGCTCAATAGTGATATAATCAATATCTAGAAAAACGTCTGTCGGCGGCGAAGGATGGTTGGTAATTGTAACAGTATGGTTTCCATATTCCAGGTCTGTTTGTCCAAATAAAGAAATATTAAAACGGTTGGGATTGGCAAGTCCATTGCCTTGAAAAGGTGGTTGGTCATCCAGGACCGCACTGTATGGACCGTGGTTCGTCCGCGTTGCTCTGAATCAAAATTATTGAGAGCCTAAACGTCATTCAGAAAGCATCGCCACTAACCCGAATATTGAGACCCCAGTACCTAAATATGCCGAATGATTTTAAGTATGCGTTTGGTTGTGAAGTCTTAGTCTATTCAACACGTACCAAGGAAGTTTATCGTTGCAGATGCTTCGGACGTGGTTGGTCGAAATATACCATTATACTGTGATTTATCCGGATCATTATGATCATATACTGAATAAAAGGCAGTTAGTTAATCAATTACCACTGGCTGAAGCTGTGAGGATTTACTTGCGATCCAGTCACCAGAATATACAATCAACGGGGACGACTCTATAAGTCAACAGAATCAGATAATATCCAAATGGTATGCAATATCTTCCTGACCTTGAAAAGTGAAGTTCAACGAAGGCATAATGTGTCGATAAGAGAGGGAGCAGAAAGGCGGACCGCGGGTCTCAACATGGGGCTGTGACAGTAGTAGTAGACCAGCTGAGAACTGGCTTACATACCTAGCCGCCGAAATACTTGTGACCATCCATTATCCAATGATGGTCCATCCAGGATATGTCAATGCTCTGATGCGGTTCCTTGATGGAGCGATGTTCGCAAACGATCACTGGAAACCATGAGCATGCCACAGCTTTCGTGCGATAGACGTGTCGATAACACGAGCGACATCGCCTCTATCTTGAACGGTACAGCTGGAATAGACAGGTTGTGCAACAGCGACAGAGCGCCACTGGCGTTGAGTTCTGTCGTGCTTCATGCCGGCGCAACTGGTGCTTCTGTCGCTCCACAGTAGATCATCCTGTTAGAGTGTATTCGAAACCGATAATTATTGGGGGTCGACTCAATGGAAACTGAATTGATGTGCCTAATAGAATTATCGGTTTCGAATATACTCTATTGTGGAGCCACAGAAGCACAACAGAACTCGGCGTCAGTGGCGCTCTGTCGCTGCTGCACAACGAGTTCACAGTCGATCGTTACCACTCGGCATCTCGGCTGATGCGATTCGCGAGATCTGACCAGCGCACCGGCCACAGCTATATTATTATTAGACGGTATCTCTCCAATTCCTTCAAATCCTCCAAAAACCGCATCCTACGAAAGGTGCTATCTCCATGAATAAACAGTAAATAACATGTAAATGGCAGCCGCAGGGACCAATCAAAGCCAGACTGTCTCAACATGACATAGGGCGAGGGCGTAGGTATCCTTCAAGTTGTATTAAGTATCTCATCGCCTGCTTTTTCTGAAGTGAGCCGTATTGTCTATTAACACTACTACTAGTTCTATATTATCTATAGAACTGGATTAGGTAGCGATGTATGTATATGTTTGCGAGTCTGAATATCAGTGTAGGAGAAGAATCTCTGGATTTGCGATCTCTCGGTTCGTTTCACATCCTTTATATCTAGTTGAATCATTTCTTGATAATTAGAATGTTTCCAAGAGAGCAATAATTGAGTTATGGGATTTGGTATGGAGGCCTAGGGACGTTGTTTTCGCTTTGGTGTGCTAATATGATATATTATGGTTGTAGGGAGCTCTGTAAGCCTGGCCAGGCTCACCACATCGGACTTTTACTATATTAGCATCTGCACACCTTACATAACGATAGACGCACGTAGTATTTTCCATTATCGTTTACCTTTACCGTCATCCCTTGTAATTCCCATCTCTTGTTCTAGATGAATACACATTGGTCCTATCAAGCCTTGGACAGAGACAACAGTGAGGCTGTAGAAGACAGCAGCCTTCCAAGCTCTCAGTTATTATCTCATGTTGGTATTGGGTAGCTATATGCATGACTATTTTATAGCTAGCTGAGAGAATAAAGCATTTTGCTTCTCTAACCGAGTGTTGTGATGCCAACAAATGAACAGTCAACGTGAAATCAACTAGGGAGCATGCGGGAGCTCTGGTCTTGGAGAACCTCGAGTAAGATATTGAAGGACCTCAATCGGCTGCTGATTCGTCTTTACTTTCTCGCAGCTGCAACGGCTGTGGTTCTTTCTCAAAAAAAAAAAAAAGGAAGCTTAGTGATCTCTGCTAGTTTTCTCTGATAAATGCTTACCCAATGAGCCACATATATGCATGATTTATTTCAATGATCAATTAGATGTATAGCACACGTACTGTCCAAGCTTCATACTTAAGCTACCTCAAGGAGTACTATACATTACTAGGCACTATCACTTATTCCACACACAAGTTTACTATACTAATAGGCTAATGTGTATACTAGTATGTGATTTAATCCCCATGAATGGATCCTGAGTTAGATACTACATATCTATGGTTTATGGTTGAGAAGCTGATGCCCTATGGCAGTTCAGTTTCAGCAATTATTTCACATCAATTATTCTACACCCTAACCCTTTGACTTGCTCTACGAATTCTCTTCCTTCGAGCTCTATGCCCTATCCTTAGGTAGCTTTACGAGAATGGGTTCCAGTGTATCATCATTCAATACCCTGTTCTCAGAACACCCCCTGTGATGCTGGTCAAGTATGTACCTGGTATGGTTTATAGGTTCATTTGAGAACTACAATGGTGAGGATTGTGAGGTCTACGAGGTTTGGCCTCACTGCGTAAGTGCTTGATCTAGATACCTTCAGAGGCTATGTCTGCATGTGTAAACCAGTCAACTGGTATTTAAGAATCCCAAACATTTATTATATTTTCTACAACCTGGCTTTACTTTTTACTTACAATATACTTAGTGGCTACACTGTATGGTTGCACCTCATTCTAAACAATTCAATTTAGTTTAACTTTCGCTTTTATCTGTGGAATAACTATCCCGTCAGGAAGTGACCTCGAAACGTTATGTTTTCGGCGGGATAAATATAGCTGGCGCCGGATTTGAGGAGATTTGATGTAATCTCGGGAATCGGAATGGTAACGATCGGCTGTACACTGCTGCACAACCTGTCTAATATCCTAGCTATGGCTTCATTGTTTTGACGGTAATCGACCAGGTGAGCTGGCACAGGAAGTGATCGTAAGAGCGCCAACACAAGTATCGACGTCCCCATTAATAGACTTTGATCTAGGAGATCTAGTAACAAGTTAAATAACATCCTACCTTGCTATGGTTGAATCGGGCCTTACAAAACAAATGAGAAACCCCAAACATTATCCTTACTCGTTTTTAGTAGCTGCAATAACTGTGCAGCAGTGATCAATATGTTACCGAATCATTGTGAAATGGAATATCATACGGTCTCTTTCTGATTGATAATACACAGACAAGCTAACGAGCCTTTAAGCACCTAACGGTAATGGTAAAAGAAATGATGTTGAGTTGGATATTTGTCTGGCGATTTTTCGGACGCCCTAGAAGCAGAGGTGAGGTCTCGCGTGTCATGATATTCGGCGTATGACGCATTCGGGATATAACATCGTTCATGGATATCGAACGTAATCCGTTTTGAGTCTATTTGTTGCGTTATAACTAGGAGAAGACTCTATTCCTCTTGTACAGTGTATTTGGCACGAATGTCCTTCCATTGTTTCTGAAAGACACGGAAAAGCGGCATCAGCGTGGACATCCAGAGCTGCACGAGTTACAGAACTTACACCGCGATTCCACCTGTCCCAGAAAGTCTCAATACCAATGTCAAATCCGACACCGAACACGAAACCGCCAGTTAGGATGGAGGCGACATAGACACCTGGGAGCAACAGTTAGTTGACTTCTGCATCCAGACAACCGAAAGAGAGGTAAATCTAACTGTTGCGCTTGACAATGGTATTGTAGAAGGCCGTACCGAACTATAAAGTGACTGGATTAGTATGGTGCGAACAGCGAGATTTGAGCTGATACTAACCGACATGGTGCGGGACAGGAAGATGTTTACTCTTATTTGCTGTTTTGCTTCCGCTCCATTCCGCCTTCAGCTCGGACGCGATGTTACGGCTGCCTTTCGCTGCTGTTGCACGGCGACAATGCGTACGGACATTCTCTAGAACACCATTAATATCGAATGAAGAAAACCCTTCAAACTCAGTACCACCCCCTTCCCTCCAACAATCCAAAACGCAAGCCTCCTCGAAATCAGCACCGCAAGCACGCCCATCCCATTCTACAGTGCAGACATCAGATAATGTATTCGATACGCTTTTCGGGCCGTCGACACATAGGACTGAAGAGGAGGCCAAACTAGCACAGAGTGCTCCGAGGGTACCTCTGTCCGGGCTTTTTGACAAGGATACAGCTCCCAGTGAACCACCTCGTGCGCCTGACGAATATTACGACTCCAACATTCCCCAGGGACAACGTCAAAAGCAGCTGCAGAAACACGCACTGCCGACCGCAGGCGCAGCGCTATACCATCTACATGTCCAAGCAACTAGCAATAACACTATGATTACATTCACACGTCCGAATGGAGAGATTGTTCGAAATGTCTCGGGAGGACTTTGTGGATTCAAGAAGGTACAACGTTCATCATTTGAAGCAGGGTATCAATGCGCCGTCCGTATGTTCGAACGTATCCGAAAAGAAATAGAGGATGTCCCTGCGATGCAAATCGAGGTCGTATTCAAATCCTTTGGACAAGGCCGTGATGCTGTTTTCAGCGCGTTGGTTGCTTCAGAAGGGGATAAAATTCGCGATAAAGTGATTCGTATAAAGGATGCGACGCCAATAAAGATTGGTGGTGTGCGGGCGAAGAAAGCAAGGCGGTTGTAATTCAAGATAGGTATGTTACCGTACATTTTGCCGTTTGAATATTATTGCTGATTTGGTTAAGATCTCGATTGCTAGCGCAGCACTCATTTCGCAGACCTTTATATTTTGGCCTACTATATTCGAGACATGCATTTCACGCAGGGATTGGTTGGGTGTGAGTTGTAGAGAAAAAAGTACAATCATGTTCCCATAATATCTACATCCATATCCATATTGATAGGAACCTCTTCCAATTTCTGTCTCTTTGCTGCAGGCTCGTCGGTAGATGGATCTGGCGTATTAGCTACACCCTGGGGAATAGTAGCTGAAGTTGAGGCCTGCGAAGCCGTTGTCACCGCGTTCGCATTGACGGCTTTCGTTGTCGTTGACGAACCAGATGCCGTTCCAGTCTCTTTAGGAGGAGCTTTGGCACCAGTCCTTCCCGGCGGTCCTCCTCTCCCTCTCCCTCTCCCCCTTCCACGTCCCCGTCCACCTTCCGATCTCATCTTCGCCTTCAAGAAACGAACAAGATCCGCTTGTAACGTCTCCCAGGCCTTCTGAGTTCCCATCTTCTCCAACTCCTTCAAGTTCTCTGGCGTCAGATGCGAGAAAATAGCTGGGCTAAGTATTAGCTTCCCTTCGTGCACAACGATGGGAGGTGATGGTAAAATATTCGATGCAGACGATGATGCGATGGCTTTGGCTGCAGCAGATGCATGATATGAATCCGGTAATGGTGCGACAATAATTGGTAATGAAACATTAGATGGGGCAGCAGACTGTGGTGTAGTCGATGTAGCAGGTGTGGATGGGGTTGTCGCTTGAGCTCGCACCGGAGCCATCGGTACTGAAGCTGGCGGTATTGGTTGTTGTATTATAGTAGGCAGAGAAGCGGTTGCAGTCGCTTGGCTGACAGGAATTGGAGCAGCAAAGGGCTGAGGAGGGATTGCTGGGTTGACATATACAGGGAGCGGCGGTGGTTGAAGTACGGGTGCATATGGATTTGTTGCTACAGCAGGTGCTGCCTGCGTAGTTGCAGTGGGAGTAGTGGTAGGAGCAGCAGCAGCTGCAGGGGCGGTAGTATCTTTCGGTTTCTTTGAGGGTGAGGTTCCATTGACAGCTGGTTTCTTCGACGAGCCAGCCTTTAATGGTTCAGTGGTGAACACGGGTTTTGGAGGAGGTATGGGTTTAGGTGGGGGAGCTACAGGAGCTGCGGAAGCCGAAGCTGAGGAACGACCCATCTGGCGTTCCAATTCTGCTTGACGCGCCTTCGCATCTTGTTCTCGTAACATTTGTTCTGATTTGGGATCAATTCCCCAAAGAAACCCCTTTCCCTTCTCATCCCCCGTCTTCGCCATGCTCCGAAATGCCCGGCTGGAAGAGAGACTGTGTCGAACAGAATTCTAACATAATAAATTAACATTAACCAGCGTAATATTTAGATAATACACACCTCCCAAGGACCACCAGCATTGAGCCTGTACCACTCATAGTTATCAATCATCCATTGAATAACCTCTTGTAATGCAGCCTTCCCGCCCAAAGCAGTGATTGCGCGGTAACACATAACAGGAAGAGTCGCCAAAGGTTTAGGTGGCATCTTCTCTGGAGGAACATGTTCTGGTTCAGGTCGTTTACGCTTCTTCGAACTCTTCGAAGGTTTCGAAGTTGCCACTTGAGGTTTCGTTTCTGTTATAGGAACCTCCGGGGTTGGGAGAGGAGATGGCTCTGGAGAGCCTTCGCGAGATAAATCTGTGATATCTACAGATAGAGAGCGGGAACGTCCCCGAGTCGTGGAAGGTGGTGGACTGATAGGAGTAGCTTCAGGCGGCGGAGGAAGTATAAAATCAAATGTTCTAGTTGCTATTTGTATCTGCGATCTGAAGGAGAATATTAGAGCTATACCACGTGATATATTGAAGTTGTAACCTTGCACCGAGAGGTACTCTACTCCCACTTGGAGCCCAAATGCCATCGACCCACGCTCCATTCCGTCCCAGCACATCCAACACGAATCGTTCTTCGTCTTCTTCATATTCAATGCGGGCATGTAATCGTGAAACACTCTTCAACGGCCCTAGATCGACATCAACCTGAGGCGTATCTGAGGACGAGGAGGATGCAGAGGGAATAGGGCGGCGCCCGATCGTAACTGTGAGAGTTTGCAGATAATAGGTAAAATTGGGGAATGCGAGGGAATAATATGCTTGGATCTTGTCTTCGTCCTGCGTGTCGATTGGAGGCAAGGCTGATGTTGAGGCCACTGGAGAGCTCATTAGAAGGTGGGTCGGGGGGCGGGACAAACGTGCTGCACACGGATTCAATCCGGCTGCCTGGATGCGGCGTCACGCCTCTCTCTTAGACCCCTGCTTCGTCTTTTCACTTGCTGCACCCGAGATGACATGTCAATACGGAGGATTGCCAGGTGTCACTACATTCCTGAATGAAGATCTTTACTCTACGTTGGGCTGGTGGTACGAGAACGCGGTCACAAGTATCCTGCCAGCAGTCCGACTTCTCCATCACCCTTCGAACAAGTCACCCCAGCTGTTTAACTATTCGGGGCCATCGCAGGTTCAAAAATGAATTACATCTACTTTCATTCATTCTTTCCAGAAAACACCGTGACATCGGCGTAATTGAGACAAGGAGTCGTGAGGTGGTCCAGTGAACATTTATGGTTTTACATGCATTTTGGCGTTCTGGCGCGCCTCTCGAGCATACGGGATATTGAAGAATCACCGAGAGCTCTCCATACATTATTGCTGCTATACCGGCGGATCTGTTCAGGCCGTCTGTCCTGCTAGTCTGGAGGCTCTAGCTACGTAGCCGCATTGTAAGTTCATCCTTCCATTCTCTAAATGACAGGTTATCCTTGTAATGGTTTTTTTGACCTTAGGGTTTTCATCTTCAAATATTTTCTTTCCGAATCGCCTGGAGTTAACGAAATGTTCTTTCGAGGAGATCTGGATTTCAGTTTCATCAAATTATGCTTTGCAGAAATGGAAATGATTCGGCCAAACGTATTAGGACGCACTCTGTTCAATTTTGAGATGTTTACATTACTCGCGAACGAGTAAAGACATTGGCTTTCGCGAAGAACATACAGGATTGCCCCAAAATGGAGGAATTTCAAGTCTGTAGAACTCAGGTAAAATGACATGAAGCAGTGATACCACGAATCTTTCGCGTTGTCCGTCGTGTTTTGCTGTTTGCGTGCTCCAAACATTACAGCCAACGACGCACATCGTATCTGTACCCTCAACGTCATACATGGCCGTATATCTTATCCTATGTATACATTCATATTCAAACCAACGTGCGGATCTGGATCTCAGTTGAAGATGGTTTTAAATTCTGCCGTCATGTGAATGCTCGATGCAAACCTTCATCTGAGCCATATCCTGGATGAAGAATATACAATTACACTACAAGTCCAACGTTCATGCTCAAATACATATGTCGACATTGTCTAGCATAGATGTAATGCGATACGTTATGGGATATATCACCGAAGTATGTCGACTTGCGTTTATATTTGTTGGTCTATTGTCTAATTTGTTTCGGTGTCGATAGATGATTTCGGACGTGTCCTATATCTCTAAATTATGCAGCCGGTGGAATGGTTGGTCGCAACGCAAAGCGTGGCATTGCAATCTCGCAATCGTACAAAGTCTCGAAGTGTCCGAGTCGCAGCCAGTGAATACCCCCTATGTACTTGGAAACCGTCTTGGACCCATGACTGTCCTGGAGCATCCGTCAGACTCCAACAGCAAGAGGCATCAACGTTAGAAAAGCACAATATGTACTCTTTATCACACTGGTCTCGATCTCTTCCTGCAAATGTCGTTGGTTCGGTATGTCAGACTTTATTACAACTACATTTACATCTAACACGAGAACTATACACATAGATTGGATATCTAATACAACGGTCGCCTCGAGCCTTCTTGAAAGGAGTACCTGCGTTGCACCGAATCTACTGATCCAGTGGACCCAAACACGTACTCGTAACGGTTGAACTGAAAACAAAGTTAGTTCGAAGCCCGAGTCGCCTGGTTAAAGGCCCACCGCCCACGCACAGCTCAATATACCCCCAGTGCCCAAGTATTCCTAGCACTCAAAGAATTATGGTTAAACCCCACCAAACTTGATGCCGAACCCTGCCCCTTCGACCACCCCCACCCCACCCTTCCCGCAATACCTCTCGAAGACGAAGCCACAAGCTCAGTAGTGTCAAGAGTGGCGATGACCGACTAGGGGTCCGAATGCGAAGATGCAAGACCCCGGCACCTAAGAGGCGGTAGCCACAACATCGCAGACCAAGCCAGCCCATCAGTGGCTTGATCCCCACACGCATTCAAAGAGAAAAAGATCTTGCTCGGCGACTACGGAGAAGGAAATCTCGCGAAACTGAAACACCTGATCCAGTGCCGGCTTTTCAGCCAGCACAATGCCCGACCTCTCCTGCGCGACAACTACCGGAAGCTCCGCGTCCGGCCTCTCCATAACTCGCAGCTTGCGCCTGGGTTCCTTCCAGAGATGGTTTGCAAAGACCCTTTGTCTCTTGAGGGCACCAGACACCACGATAGGGCGGGCCTTCTGAGGAGATGTCTGCGGCAACGATACGGGAACCGTGGTCGTATGACCGCCCCTCGCGGTCTCCACAATAGCGAGTCACACCGAGTCCGCCTCTACGGCACGCGGCGCGATGCAATCACGGCAAGATAATAATATCCTCTTAGCCTTCGGTGCTGCAGGGCACACCAACGGACCAGTAAAGGCCTTAACAGAAGTCCTACGCGGTGTACTCACCAGATCCGAGATATTCGGCTACTCGACGGATAGGGCCTGTCGCAGCACCGCACCAGGAACAGCCACCTTACCTTGGGACCTCATGCTTACAGCTGGACGAGCCAACTGCGAGACATCCAGTGCGCGAGTCACCCCGCTGTTCGCCTTCACGGCGACTGGGATCCTAGAATCCCCGGCTCTGGCTACTGGACAAGGTACGGACTAAACTGTCCCCTTCGAAGAACGTCGATCAAAAGAGGGATCGTCGCCCGTCCGAAGGCGAGAAGCTACGTTTGCGCGATGCAAGCGGGGAATGGGCTTAAGATTGACGAACATATTGCGATAGTGCAAATACGAGCGTACGAGCGATAGAAAGAAGACAGAGTAACCTTGGGACTCCGACGATCCTGCGGCCTTCTTTTATTTATTCCGCTGGAAATAAGGTTCAGGGATTAGACATAAAGTTCGAGGGGACGAGCTCGAAGTCACGTGTAATCACCTGCAACGCGAGACCTTGCAGGAAACTCGCGGACCAAGCGCTCTGAGCTTAGAAATAGAGCCTTAGATTTGCGCTGTGCAATGTCAGCGTTGTCGCCAAATGACTGGATGGATTGTATGCGGATAACGTGCTGTTTTCATCCGGATTCTCCAACAGAGGAACGGGACGCGCTTTGGCACGGTGTGACAGAGCGCGTTCTGATGGCGTACCTTTAGCCGAATATCCGTCTAAAAGCAATTTCTAAATGTATCCAGCTTCGACTCGCAGCGGGATAATCTTGCAGATCTGTTCCAGGCCTCCGGGGTACGGGTATTGCTGAGCTGTTAGTAAGTACTCGCGGCGAGGAAAGTAAAGTAAAGTTCAGGGCCTTGAGCATGGATTCACTAGACGGCGCAAGGTGAGGTGGACCGTTTATTCGCTCACACGGTAAGAAATATGCAATGAAAGATATGCAAATTTAATTGTGATTCTAACAATATTATAAATCAGATGAAACAGCGCAACATCAGCCAACCCAACAAATATTAATACAGATCGGTAGCAAGGTGGCCGCAAGTCCTCAGGCCTGAGTTTCAAGGAAGCTTCGCATCTGAGGGCCAATCTGTTCCAATGACACAGTAATTGCAGCACGAAGAGCCTCAACGGTCGGAGCGTTACCAGATCCCGGATGGAAACTGAATAATACATCAAGTAGTCAACAGACTGCCACAAGGAGCCAAATCCTTGTATACTCACTTCTCTGGGATAAAGAATCCTTTAGCGGCTTCGAACAACTGGGCAACGCGTGTGGCTTCTTCAACACTCATGTGCTTCTCAAGGGTTGGCACATCAGAGCTTTCCTCGCTGTCGTTGTGACGGTGCAGTTCACCGAGAGCCGTTTCGAGAAGGTTGTCAAAATCTGAAGTACCGGGGCCAATTCCCTGCGAATACATATCCAAGAGGACGAGGAGCTGGTCCTTCACGTGCTGCGTGTGAATCATGGTCAGTATGCGTCGATTAATGCCCCCCGCCAACAGCATTTATAAGTACCTGATGTTCGTCATCGTCAAATTCCGCGAGTTTACCTCCATCAGTTCCACCCAAGAACCTGACACAAAGAGGGTGAACAAGGACTTGTTCGGTAGTCGTATGACGCGCGATATTCCACATGAGCTCGAGAGCAATTGAGAGCTGTTGTTCGGGATTCCCAGTGGCTGCGATGTACTGATCACGGAGCTGGTAGACGACGCGGTGGTCAGTTGCGACAACTTGACCAAATGGTGTAGACATTGCGGAATTAAGTGCGGGAATTTGAGTGAAGTTTGTTTATGAGAGAGGTCAGAAGTCTGGTTACTCGGACGTATACTGGGAAAGTACAAAGAACGTAGCGTATTTATGCTATGTAGGCGCAAGAAGTGCGCCCAAATATTATTAATGATGCAATATACGACGCACTTGGAGGTTGGGTGGATAAACTGATTTCCACTGGGCGTAAGTAGGTGAAAGTATCCTCCAGTGGAACTGTGATGTAACAATGCGATCAACTGCTACTACCTTCTATTCAATGAAGAATAGTGTGGGGCATCCTTCGAAATTCTAAGGAATTATCCGTCTATCTTCTAATTGGTTCATGTCAATTTCATACTTGATTCGAATTGCTCTAGCGTTCCTCGTGGTATGCCAGTGTCTCATGTATATTTGTTACCAGGATACATTCAGCATTGCATTTCATATCGTCCTCATAACGCCTATAAACAAATCAGTTATCATAGATAAGTATACTCAGCAAGAATGCGAGACTTCGATCACAAGCAAATGGGAAAAGAGTTTAGCATATATCTTCATATTGCGACTGATGTCTCTTCTATTTACTTCGCCCTTGTACTTGCCTTAATTACAAATAAATTGCAGCTCATAAACCAGAGTTACGACAACTTGGGTGATTGCCAGGAATATTCCTCATACCCAGCCTCCTGGAAAATACGCCGAACAGCAGCCTCTCTCTCGAGTCTCTCCTCATCATGATTATCCACAATCTGTCTCCACGCTCTCATGGTCTCATGAACCTCCTTCATATTACTCAATCCCACAACTCGGGGAACCTGCTTCATTTCTCCTTCTCCTTCCCGAAATGAGTATCCAAGAGCGAGATTTGGAAGCCCACCATTCCAATCAGAATTGGATTCCAGGGCACGATTCTTTGCAGCCATCATGTCCGGAGGAGCAGGGTGCCAGTTAGGAGGGTTAGCGGTTAAAAGGCCCATGGAGAATGGCGACGCGGTGACGAGTTGACTGATCTTTGCCCGATTACGGAAATGGGGGAGATATGCTTCGAATGCATTATTCTGTAGTGTGTAGTGCGAGTAAGATAGAAGTATATCCAGTGGGTGATATGGTGGGTTATGCAAAGCCAACAGTGCGAGACGTAAGAGTGTTGGTAGAGGATATCCTGCATGAATTAAGATGAGAGTGCGATGCAACGAAATAGCTGGATATTTCCATACCGGAGATGCCGACTGCTTTGATCATTCCTTCTGCCTTCAAGTTGAAGAGTTCTTGAAGAGCAGCAAGGATCTGCTTGTCCCCTTCGCCGTGTATCTTTCCCTCATCGCCTTCTGTTAAACCCCAGGGAGCAGGTTCCTCCAAAGCTTTGCGAGGATCTCCAGTATTTGGCCCGTTGGGAACAGGAGTGGCGACAAATTCCACGTCATGTAGATAGACCGCATCCAAATGGTCGGTCCCTAACCTTGAAAGACTTCTCAATACGCTTGCTCGGATGGTTTCGGGAGAGTAGTCAAAGGTCGAGCCATTGATAGGATAACGTCCCACTTTTGTGGTCTGAAATATCGAGTTCAGTTGGGCGTAGATAATGGGGTTGGAATCCGAGACGCACTAATTTATACGAAGTGCGCGGATATGTGGCGGAAAGAGAACGCAGGATTGCACCGAGGATAACTTCAGAAGATCCATAATATGGCGACGTGTCAAAGGCATTCATTCCATACCTGCTGGTATATGAGCGTAATATCAGGAGCTATCACTGGTGCACTGACCTTAATGCCAATCTCACTGTCCGAAGTGGCCCATCGGTGTTCAGATAAGTATCGTCATTATACTGATTTGCGAGTGTCCCTGCCCCGAAAATGAGATATGGTAGATGCTCCGCGCCAACTATAGGCTATGGGTTGCTCAGTACTCGATCTGATGCGAGATGCATTTACTGACAATCAAGGTTCCGTCAATAGGCTGGTCTTCCTTTGTATCGGGGACATCGTCCACAGGAGGAGGTAGATAAAGGTCTGTAACTTCATCTATATCGACTACAGGCATGGTGTGCAGGAAGAAGTTCAAGAACGATGTAAGCTTTGTCCAGTTCGGAACCGGGCCGAGATCGATTGCAACAGTATGGCGTACTTATTGGGATTTTTCATATTTTATATAAAAAGCAGGGGAATAGTTCTAGGTGTCTAGATATAAAAACAAACGCAATGGGCCATTACGAGGGGAATAATACAACTTCTGTCCTAACACTGATTATAGGAGAGATAGATCTACAACTTTTCACGGCTCCAGCTGGAAAAGGGGCGCCAGGTCAGCAAACTATTGCGCCAACGAGCTGTTGGCATACCTCTTGTCGAACTTGTGGGTGGGACCGGACATCAGTTTGATAGTCTCGTTCTGCTGAACGCTGTTCCAGGGGGTGGGGTTGCTCTTGGTCCAGATGACTACGCGATATCAGCAAGAATGTACCAAATGCCAGGACAAACGACTCACTATCGGGACGAGTAGCCAGACGAGCGGTATACCATCCAGCACCTCCGAGAGCGAACCCGAGAATGGCGTAACTAGAAAAGCAACGAGTCAGAGCTTGCGTCGATACCGGCCACGGAGCTCATCTCACAGAGGGACCGCCTGAAACAACGATGTCAGTAAACAGCGCGACGTCAGGGACGTTGTTGAGCTCACCTCAATAGCGAACCATCTCTTGAAGACAGGATTGCGGAGGAAACCAGACATTATGGAGAGACTGAGTAGTGGTTGGCAAGAAGATTATTTGAGTGTGACACGTGTAGTCACGGTCAAAGGAACACCGTCGGCGAAAAGCTCGCAATCGCCGGCAACTTGAAATAAGCAGAAATCACGCACCGAGACCTCTCGGCCAGTGAACCATTTCTTGCTAACCGGTGAATAATATTTCGTATTTCGAATGGAAGACCTCGTAACGAATCCAAAACTAGCTTCGACGTGAACTATTGAAGAAGTACCACCTCGTTGTTTCCACCAATTGATCTTAGGTTTCCCACAAAGATATGCGCAAATAATGATCATCCACAGACTTGCTTCCACCGCTATTTCACGTCTAGTCAACCCTGCCCGCTTATCCCTGCTCGCCCCTCAAAGTCGTCTGTACAACTACATGGCTCCCGTACAGTGGAAAGGCGAATATCCGCCTGCTCATCGCTCTGATCACGTCGACACATATCGCTCTGAAAAGAACGGTGAAGTGAAAGTCCCAGATCCTTACCAATGGCTCGAAACATCCTCGCCCGAGACTGAGAAGTAAGTAGGCTCGCGTCGAACATCTTATCCAATTTAGCTGAACGAGCTGGGCTCTGCAGATGGATCGACGCCGAAATCGAAATCACCACAAAGTTCCTGGACCAAGATCAGAACACGGATAAGCTTGAGAAGCTGATCACTCAGAACGTTGACTATGCCAAGGTATGTCCACGCTACGCGCTGTTATTCAGGTTCCCTGTGCTAATTAGGGTTTATAATTAGTTCAGTGCACCGAGTTTGAAGAAAGATGGCCGATGGTACTGGTATTATAACAGTGGCCTTCAAGCCCAAGCTGTTCTCTATCGTTCCAAGGACTCTGAGCTTCCCGACTTTTCGAAAGCCAATGCTACAGATGAATCCGTGGGCGAAGTGTTCTTTGACGTGCAGCATTTCCCATTTTATCCCCGCCACTGTTATCTGACGTATTCTTAGCCGAACTTGTTAACTTCCGACGGTACTGCAGCTATCGTAACTGCCGCATTCTCTAAGTCCAGCGAATATTGGGCGTATGGCTTATCTCTCTCTGTTAGTCCTTCCTGAACCTAGCTTCCGATGAATATTGACATCGGCACTACAGGGTTCGGACTTTTCTACTATCTACGTTCGCCCAACGAGCAAACCCCTCGACAAGCCCGTAGAGGGTGATAACGCTATTGCTAATGATCCAGGCAGGCTTGGAGACGTAGTGCGCTTTGTCAAGTTTTCAGGAATTAGCTGGACGCATGACGACAAAGGTTTCTTCTACCAGGTAACTGCTCTTACGAAGATTGATTTCTATCGTACTTATGATCTCGTCAGAGGTTCCCTTCCCGTGAAGAACATGGAGATGCATCCGAAGATAAAGCCGGTAAAGAAACTACGGAAGACAAGGATGCGAAAGTATACTATCATAAGATTGGAACTCCCCAATGTACGTGTCATTCTTGAGGATCCGTAAAAGGTATTAAGAGTTCTCACAACAGCGGAGGACATCCTGGTTATGGAGGATCCAGAGCACCGCGACTGGCTTTTCGGCCCAGAGGTTTCTGACTTAGATGGCAAATACTTGCTCTTGAGTGTTTCTCGCGACACATCTAGGAAGAAGCTTCTCTGGATCGCTGAGCTTACCAACAACGAGATCGGTCCCAACATCAAATGGACGAAAGTGGTCAATGAATTCGATGCTGCTTATGAATAGTGAGAAAGCTCTCTGGCTAATACAGAGTGTTTGCTGATGCGTTATTTAGCCTTGCAAATGACGGGCCAAAGTTCTACTTCAAGACAAATAAGGATGCTCCGCAATATCGTGTTGTTACCTATGATTTGGCCGAGCCATCTAAAGGATTTGTTGAATTGATTCCCGAAGATAAAGACGCGTACTTGGAGGACGTCCTGGTGGTTAATGACGATAAATTCGTTGTGGTCTACAAGCGCAATGTAAGCCAAACACAACACCTTGCAATGTTATAGCTAACCGTCGTGAAAGGTCAAAGACGAGCTATATATCTATTCTTTAGACGGCCAGAAAGTCAAACGCTTGGCCGAGGACTTTGTAGGAACCATAGACATCTCCGGTCGTCGTGACCAGTCATGGTTCTTTGCGACTCTGTCTGGATTCACTTCGCCAGGCACTATTGCTCACTATGACTTCAAGGCAGACAATTGGTCCGTGTATCGAAACACCAAAGTCAAAGGCTTGAACCTTGATGAATTCACTGCCGAGCAAGTAAAGAATCTCTTACATGTTTGCTTGATGAGATCTAACTTGAGCTAGGTCTGGTATACCAGCAAGGATGGAACTCGCGTCCCAATGTTCATTGTGCGCCACAAGGACACGCCTTTCGATGGAACCGCACCCGCTTTACAATATGGTAGGTCTGTAGTGACTCAGGAAATGCCACTTGTGTGAACGTATTTCAGGTTATGGCGGCTTCTCTATCGCAATCAGCCCTGCCTTCAGTGCAGGCATCTTGACCGCAATGCAAGCCTATGGATTCATATATGTTGTCGCCAATATTCGGTAGGGCTTGTTTGACGTTCCTATGTTGATTAAAATACTGACATCCTCGTTACAGCGGCGGATCTGAGTTCGGTTTGTCGTTCCTGAGCTTGAATAACGCAAATGTATTAAGCTATGCTATCTAGGTGAAGATTGGCATCTTGCAGGTACCAAGGAAAGAAAGGTGCGGTCGTATGTGATGGACATTCCACATATATGCTGATCAGGTTTCGACAGGGCAACGTTTTTGATGACTTTATCGCGGCTACGTGAGTTCTTGAATGCTTTGAAATGGCTGGCCATGAATAAACTATACCCATGCAGCCAATTCCTTGTTTCTGAGAAGTATGCGGCACCTGGCAAGGTCGCCATCAACGGTGGTTCAAATGGAGGTGTGTATTCTAAAGCGGGCTATATCCACGTGTTGACGTCTGGTGGACAGGTCTTCTTGTCGCTGCGTGTGCCAACCGCGCTCCGGAAGGAACGTTTGGATCGGTCGTTGCGGAAGTGGGCGTATTAGATATGTTAAAGGTATGCTTCGAACTGTCATGTCCTTTCAATGTCGGCCTAATTCTTTTCATAGTTCAGTCAATTCACTATTGGTTAGTGCATAGCCCTTTCTATTGACATGTACTGAACTGTATGCAGGTCGTGCTTGGACGTCGGATTTCGGTGACCCGCAGGATCCTCATGACTTTGACTTTATCTACCCTATCTCTCCGTTGCACACGATTCCAACCAATCAAGTGTTGCCCCCTACGTTGCTGATGACTGCTGATCGTAAGCACATATTGAGTTAAGTGTGGTCGTCTGCTCATTGTATTCACTAGACGACGACCGCGTGGTGCCGTTGCATTCTTTCAAGTATGCCGCCACTTTGCAGCATGCGGCGCCCCATAACCCGAACCCTTTGCTCATCCGCATTGACCGCAAAGCTGGACACGGGGCGGGGAAGAGCACGGAGAAGAGGATCAAAGACTCGGTGGCCAAATACAGCTTCATTGTGCAGACTATGGGATTAGAATGGCGGGGAAATTGATACACAGCACCGAATCGGATACCCTAGATAGTCGAATATGATTTGTGTTTTAAAAAATCAAATGCACTACGCTGTCTAGGTCACGCTCCCACGGTGCCGGCCGTGCTTTTCAAGCGGAGTTGTGGTGAAGGCGGCATACTTTTGTTCGTCCGTCATCTCATCCATCCCCAGCAAAGGTAAAGCTCGAAAAAGAGACACACTATATCGTGTCGAGGGTTACATACACAAAGGACAGATATTCTGATCATCGAAGTGTAAAAGGATAGCTGTAATCGATCGCTACACCTCCCTCGTAACGCTGTCGAAATCGAGTAAAGAAAATGGACTTTAGTCCCTTTTCCGGTCGTACGACAACATGGATGCAGCCCCAACTGCCCGAACAAACGCTACATAGTCAGGACGAAAGGTCTCCGCAAAGAAATGAGGCTGTAGGGGAGGTCATGCTCGGCGCTAGCGAGGATGTCTCCGGTGAGAGTTAACGACCTTTGTCCACTGAGCACCTGAATAATCAAATTCGCCCTTTGGGCCTTCCCGTTTTCCTAGCATTGTCTTCGTCCCTGGCAAACTCGGTCCCCTCCCACCAGTTCTATGCCTCTGTGCCCACGTACTTCCCGACGTACAACTCGTACCCCCTCCAGTCGTACGGGCAACAGTCTGCCCAATGGAACCTCCCTCTGTCGACCTATTCCTCACTCAACGGTGCGACTACGAGTCAATCCACATCCCAGCCACAGACTTCCCCGTCCCCCGTACAACAGGTACAAAGCCCCGTCCTACACCACCACAGCCCTCCCCCACAACAGTCCCCACCCCAGCAGCAGTATCAGTCCCACCACATGTCTCCGACTCAGTCCCACCACATGTCTCCGACTCAGACACATATGTCCATAGAGCAAGTTCCTTTGTTCGATTTCGTTGATGTCCTGGCGGCTGACGCGTGCCCCAGTCCATCCCTGATGTTATCATCTTATTCGCAGTCTTCGCATTCTTCTACCGGATATTCCCCTACCAATTACTATTATGGAAATCACCAACAGACTTTGTCACTTAATCCATCCCTTTTGCACGTCCCTTCGCATTCTCCGCCCGCTCAGACATCTCAGACACCCCAGCAACAGATCACCCTTCCTTCTCCGATACAAACTCAGCCCCAGCAGCAGGAACTACATCTGCAGCAGCATCACCATTCAAGTTCTCCTCCGGTAGCATCATCCTTGATTCCCTCTAAAGCCTCACTAGTCAATGTTCTTAAAGGCCTCTTATCAGCAAGGAGTCTGCCTAGTTCTCCAACACAGATTATTCGCACACTGGTTTCTATTGGCCCATCGGAAGTGGATCTAGCAGATCGTCTGAGTGTGCTATCGAAGATCAGGGATCATGCCGGAAATGATTTTTATCAAGCTTGGGCTTCGAATGTAGAAGCAATGGATATCATTCGTGAATGGCTCAAAGCGGCAGTGGTCGCCAGGTCTCGAGAGCTAGACGAGACGGTCATGCCTTTATTACATGTATGTCGAATCTCGGTCAAATTTTGATCATTGGACTGATTGCGTTTTCCAGGTCATTGATCGGCTACCGTTAACCATAGAGTCTCTGAAATCAGCCAAACTGGGCAAGGTAGTTAGGAAGTTGAAAGAAATTACGCCAAGTTCAGGTGAGAGAAACGCTCCTTCAACTTGTAGTCTAGAGCCCGCTCTTCAAGCAGTGCGCTTTCTTTGCGCATCTGCGTGCCTATTAGCGTCGCGGAAACGAGCTTCAGCGAGATTTCCTAGTTCTATTTCGTGTTTCGAATTGATTTGTTATATCATGTATCTAACTCGTCTCCTTGTCTGCTTCATTTCACATATCACAGGTGTCAAGGACATGGCTTCCAATCTCGAGACTCGGTGGCGAGCGTTAGTGCATGATAAAAGCTCTGGCGAAAGTGTCTCAAAGAATGCTGAAGGAAAAATTCCGGAGGGTGGGTCATGTTAATTCTAAGTTCTGTGGAAATCTTGAAAATTAATTCGCTGCTTAGATTCGCGAGTAAAGAAGCGTAAAGTGGAAGAGCCTGCGGCTTCAAAGCTTGCGCCACCGCCTAAGAGAGTTGCGGTGGTGAAGCCAGCACCTTTAGTGGGGAAAGCTGTCTCTGTAAAGAGGGAGCTCAAGGGCGCACCGGCCGTTAAAGATGCTAAATCGGACTCGTCGTTCTTCTCTGCTCCCAAGCCTAAACCGAAGCTACCCAGCTTCAAGAAGGCCCCGATAAAGAAGGAAGGACCAGATCCCAATGTCGCGCAACCATCAGCTGTAGATCCGTTCAAGGATGCTTTGGCCGCGATGACTAGGTCTCGTTCCTCACCTACGCCCGTACCGATTGACGCAAAGTCAACGCCGCCGCCGCCCTCGCATTCTACCATACCAGGACGGAAGAAGAAACGGGTGACATTCAAGTCCGATGATCAATTAGTTCAGGTAAAACTTATTGAACGCGCTATATATGACGATGATGCTACGAATGTGAGCCATGACGTGATAAGCTCCGAGAATATACAACTTACGTTGCACCGCAGGGGGACGCCTATGCGCCCAATGTGAGGGACCTGGATAGGGACGAAGGAGCCGCAATGCATAAACATATATTCGAAGAACAGATAGACTGGACAGAACCCCTACGTACGTGGCTTTCTAATCCGCGTCGTAGCGAGCTGTAACTGATTTGATACAACTATATACAGCGTTGGCATACCCCGAAGGGTTAGACAGACCGAAAGGCGAGGAGAGCCAGGAGAAAATCACACAGGAAGAACGTGAAAAGAGTGCATTAACCGCTCTTTACATGTCTCCTGGGCAGATACCAGAATCGCCTGCAGAGCCTGTGCATCAGATACCGGAGGATGAGGTTGACAAAGAAGTGAAGCACATGCTTTCGGGTAATGAGGTTCGAGAATTGGACCTTGGCGGCGACCTGAGCAGCACGGTTGGAAATCTTATCAGTCAACTAGGCGGCGTAATAGGTGCAGCCGTTCCCAGTGAACCTGGGCCTAGTAACCTCCCTCCTGCAACAATTCCACAAATTGATCTTAAATCTCTCGGTCTAGATATGAATGTGCTTGCCCAAATAGCAGCGCAAACATCGCAGCAGCAACCGGCACCAACACCGGCGCAAAGCGGTGCAAATGGCTATTCTTATCCTCAACCGCCCCCGTCCGCCCCGCCGTCATTTATAGGTGACCAGGGATGGAGTAGTAACACGCAATACCCAGAGTACGGACAGAATTACGAAGAAGAGGGAGGGCAGCGCCCAAAAAGGGAGTGGGACGGGTCAGCTGACCATGGCTGGCGAGGGCGGGGACGGGGGAGCGGTGGCGGAGGGAGCGGCAGGGGTGCGAGAGGCGGCTATAGAGGTACAAAGCGAAAAATATGCAATTTTTATGCACAAGGAAGGCGAGCAAACCGAAAACCATAATTGTCTGAACGTTCCAAAAGCTAATAATGTTTGCATCTAGATGCCGTTACGGAGATCAATGCGATTTCCTACACGAATCATAATCCATGACATGTCCGCGCCACCAATCCCCGCCATCAGAAGTACACTTCCTGCTCGTTCGTTTTCTTATCATTCACGTGCATTCTTCATTTTCATTCTTATGTATTCATTTCTCACACATGGGCATGCAACAAGTAATTACCTCGCATTCTACGTAGTCATAGATGCTCGATTTCGTAATTGAACCAATCAGTCGGTCACACGGAGTATCGGAGTCCCAAAATATCTTGTTGACCTCCAATGCGAGCTATCCAACCAATGAAATACAAATTACAGCGACAAAACGGGGAATACGGGGAGGCTAAATGGAGAAACAGGCCGAGCGATCTTTAACGAAATAGATAATAAAACAGCCAACCTGGAAAGATTAATTCAACGGAGAGACTCCGGGATAACAAGTGCGAGAAGGAATAAAGGGGAAACAGTAAACAATGCGCGGAACGATTGCAGATGTACGATATGCGAGGCAGATGAGAGATACTAAGGAAAATAGAGACAAAGAAAAAGAAACAGAGAGCCAAAATAGAGATAAGCGGCATCAACCTCCGCCCGCTTTAGACTTCCGGCGTGTCGTCATACTGCGCTTCTGCGGGGGCTGCACATCAGCAGGAGAGTCGGGCATCTGCGCCGCTTTCCTCTTCAGCGACGGGCCCGCGGGCGCAGAGACGCCGCCGGGATTCGACATCGGTTTCGAGGACGATGCGCCCGGGGCTTGCGGCGGGAGGCGCGGCGACTGGCTCATATTCGGGGTGGCCACCGACACGGCCTGTGAGGTGGACTGAGTGCCTGATGTGCCGGGCCGTGAGCGAATATCTGGCGAGGAAGTCTCCTTTAGACTGGAGGAAGAGGAGATGTTGTGGTTCTCGTGGTTCAGGCCTCCGGCGTTCAGGAACGGACCTGCGTGAGGGTATGTGGTACGGATGTAGCCACCCATTTGTGTGAGGCCCTCTGTGATGAAATGTTAGTCTGGAATAGATATACAATAAAGAGTATTCGAACCTTGAGGCCCGATATTATTACTATGACAATATTGGAATAATTCAGTCATTTGTCCGACACTTTCGGCCAGCTGCAAAGAACAATCAGCATCCAAGATAAGAACAATGACGTGCCCACTCACCTCAAGACACCTCATAGATGCTTGCGGGATGCCAAATGCATTGATAGGCTCCGAAGGAAGAATCGCATGATCAATAACGATGCGTTCCGTGTCGAGCTGTCGCTCCGGAGCTTCCTCGCTCTTCACAATAGCGCTCGCCTTCGAAGACGAAGACCCCTCAGGCGACCCCTGCGTCGTCGTCGCCGGCGTCTTCTGCACGTTCTCTGGCAAGCGGGTCCCGCGAATGGAGTCCAGCAGAATCATCTTCTCGTGCGAGTTCGAGTCGAACGTCATGGTGTCGAACTTGAGGAAATACTGCTGGTCGGGGGCGCCGGAGGGGTTGCAGTAGGCGGAGACCTGGCAGGAGAAGTTGCCGCGGAGGGAGACGACGTGTCCGTCGTGGAATCGCCAGAGCCATTGGGCTTGGGGGCATTCGATGATGGCGGTACCGGATCCGAGGTATCTTTCGACTAGGCCTTCTAACATGAAGTTCATCGAACGCACGCCTGATTGGCAGGATACGTGCAGTAGCATCGCTAGGACATTAGCAGTGATTTCTATGTATAGTTGATTAGCGTTGTTCAATATAGCACTTTACAAACATACCAAATGGTTTAGCTTCTCTTCGTTCATTATCCTTCCATAGAGTCAATTTGCAAACCGACGTTGGCGAGAAAAAGTCACTTGTCACTTTACTCCAGTAGTCCAGAGTCAGTCGCTAAGGAGACAGGTGAGGTGATGTCATCTGAGAAGCCAGAAGGACTTACGTTAGACTTTTCATCTGATAAAGCAGAATTGAATTCCATAAACCGCAAAAGACCCGCCCCATAACCAAGACTATTCCTGTTTGGTCATTAGAATGGAGAATTTCATATAGGAAGGATTAACATACTGTAGTTGTGTGTAGGGTCTCGGGATAGCAGGCGCAGGCACTGCCGAGAGTGGCGCTGCCGACAAAGGAGCAGGTTCAGCAGCAGCGGGTGGTTGTCCCGGTAAAGCAATACTTGGTCGACGGACTGTCTGCGGGCTACTCGAAGCGGAGGTGGGTTGCACGTGAGGTGGGGGTAGACTGGGCCCTCGAGGGGGTGGTTGATTAGGATGTCGCGATGGCGGGCGCGGAGTACGCGACGGGCCAGCTTGAGGCTGAGTATCTGTTCTCGAGGGGCCGGCAATGGATGAGGTCGGAGCGGGCTGCGCAGGTGGTATTCGATGTTGTAGGTGCGGGGTGCCTGCATTCGGCGACATGGCGTGTGTGAAGGAATCTTGTCCGCTCTGTTGCAGTTGCTGCTGTAATGTCTGTACTGGGGTGATATGGAATTGGCCTGATCGGTTCTGGGGCGCGGGGATAGTGTTGGATGACCCCGCGGAAGAGCGGGGGCGATTCTCTGTTGTAGCACCTGACGATTCAGAAAGGAAAGGGAAGGTATTTGGAGCACCAGCGGGTCTTTGGAGCTGCGGGGGCTGCTGTGGTTGATGCTGTGCGGGCGAGGGGAATATGTTCTGCTGCTGTTGTTTGCGTGAACTTAGAGCAATATTCTGCATGGAATCCTGAGTACGTACAGCAGACTGCTGCCCTGGAGCGGATGGACTCGCGTTATTCGCCGGGGAAGAACCATGGTGCGATGGGGGTCGGGTGGGGGAGGGCGCGTGGTGAGGGGATATTGCCGTCTGCTGCTGGAATGGCGGTCTATGGGGTTGGGGCTGGTGGTGAGGCATGTTGTGGGCAGGGTTTCCGATCTGAGGACCGGGAGGGGGTCGCTGCATTGGATTAGGCTGAAGGCCGGTCATCATCGGCGGACCTCCCTGCTGCATCGGAGGCTGCTGTCGGGCCATGCCCATAACATGACCCATCTCGTGCGGCTGGCCTGGTGGATGTGCGACCATCCGCGAGTTTTGAGGAGCTTGACGCATCGCGGCGAGATTCTGAGGCATCTGATTCGGCGGGACTGGCATGCCCATTGCACCCATCGGGGCACCTGAGCCCGGAATGTGTGGATTTCTGGCGGGCATAACTCGCATTTGAGGATTTAGAGTACCGGAAAACATCGCCTGCTGCATTGGGCCGGTATTATTTGGCATTAGACCGGGCGCAGTGGTCATCCCGCCACGCTGCTGCATCAGCATGCCGCGCTGAGGGTTGTGCTGGAGCTGTTGAAGGTGCTGCTGGTGCTGGTGAAGACCTGGCTGACCGCCTGGATTACCCATGAGACCTGTTGCAGAGGACATCATACCGAGAGCTGGATGGCCCGGTTGCGGGGGCGGCTGCTGCTGCTGAGGGGGAAGGGTTTGAAACGGCTGTTGTTGGGACTGATGGCCACCGCCGTAGAGATTGAGCATGGGTGATTGGGAGGCAAGACCGTTGCCAATGTGGGGTGGATTCATCGCGCGGGTGATATCGAGCTGACGGGGGAGGATTTTGTTGTGATGGTCGAGGTCAGCGAAGGAAAAGGAGGAGTCGGAAGTGCCTGTATGGATGTGAGATTGGACCACTGACATGGGCAGAGGAAGGGGAATTTGAGCGAGGACGGCCGATGGGCCGAGGATGAGGGGATGTACGCGGGGACGTTGTGGGAGGTGAGGGAAGTAGGGCGGCCGTTGCAAGCAAGCGCGTGGCGGAACTTTGGGTCCCACAAGATCAAACAGAGCTCGTGTCGCAGCCCTCGCAAGCCCTTTGCAGTCCTGTCTCCACTCGTCTCCGTCGTTGTCGTCGCTGAATACAATGCGCTTGCTGTCCTCGACGCCGTCGACGACCTTATCGCCTCGTCGCCGCTGCAGCTCCGCAGACTCCGCTCGCTAACGTGACACTCGCCGACGACGGCGCGGACCCACGCACATTATTTCATATATTCTACAGCATAATTCTACGGTGCTCGCCGCGCCTAGCGACTCCCAGCTCCTTGTCCTAGGACGCTAGCTGCTGTGATCTGTGGCGTCCGCGATCGTTGTGGACGCACGTGGGCGCTACTCCTTTCTCTCTCCAAGATGCGTCAACTCAAGTTTCACGAGCAGAAGCTTCTCAAGAAGGTCGACTTCCTCAATGTACGTAGCGCCTCGCCCACCTTCGAATGCTTATTCTAATGTTGTCCTAGTGGAAGCAGGATGCGAACATCCGCGAGATCAAGGTCATGCGGCGGTACCATATCCAGGACCGCGAAGACTATCACAAGTGCGTCCTTGTTTTTTCGCCTCGTCGTTGCTCATTTTCCGTAGATATAACAAGCTCTGCGGCCAGCTGAGACAGCATGCCCACCGTCTGTCCGTGCTGCCCGCGCAGGACCCTTTTCGCGCAAAAATGGAGGGCCAGCTCCTGTCCAAGCTCTACGACATGGGCCTCCTCACTGCCGCCTCCAAACTCAGCGACGTCGAGAACAAGGTCACCGTCGCTGCCTTTTGTCGCCGACGTCTAGCCGTGGTCATGTGCATGGCCAAGATGGCAGAGACCGTCAGTGCGGTGAGCACAATTCCTTCTTCAGACGAGCTGCCACTGAGCGAGTTCGCAGGCTGTGAAATTCATCGAGCAAGGCCATGTCCGCGTGGGCCCCGATACCATTACCGATCCTGCATACCTTGTCACTAGGTACGCTATTCCATTCCACGACTACACTCTTTCTCACCTTTTCCAGACATATGGAAGATTTCGTGACCTGGGTCGACACCTCAAAGATGAAGAGGACTGTTATGAAATACAACGACGAGGTACGTTGTCCTTATTTTCCGTTGTTCTAGATGCTGACTCGCTTATAGCTCGACGATTTCGACCTCCTATGATTCGCTTACGGGGTTGCCCTGAAAGTCCAAAAAGTATCTTATCCTGTATTTAATATTTGTACCACCTAGACACTGTATGCACGACTGTAGCTATTGCTTATAGACAGCTGGTTTACCTCGGAGAGGGCAACGTGATACGTTTCAGGTTATGCGAGTCGTGACAACGCCGCGCGCGCAGCACAAATGAGGCGCGAGCTTCCCTTCCACTTCAAATTGTCAGAAATATATTTTTCGTGCTATGAACTGTACAAGTGTCCCCAGCACCTCTAGGGCCTGATAGGGCAGTCGACCTGAGAACAGCTCAAGACTGAAAGCAGGAGAACAATCACGAACGCGTGACAGGTCGTGACGCACATTCTCTTTTCTACTAATTATCAGACCCAATACTCTCTCCTATTCCGCGCTACCCATAGATTATAGCCCCCTCATAGCACAGCGGCCGCGCACCTCTCTTCATCATGTCTGAGGGCGGAGATGGCAATATCAAGGTCGTCGTGCGCTGTCGCCCCCTAAACTCGCGAGGTGGGTTGTCTAGCCTCGTGGCTCGTCGTCCAGTAGAGCTAACTACCTCATTTACGCGCATTTCTCTCGATGATCCTGTATAGAGCTCGCAAGGGGCGCGAAACCTCTCATCCGTATGGAGGGGAACATGACGTTCCTCGACCCTCCCGAGACAGGCTCAGCCCAGGCTGGACGTGCGACAGAACGCAAGACGATGGCGTTCAGCTTCGACAAGTCGTATTGGAGTGCGGGGGAAAGGGACGAGCCGCGTTATTGCAGCCAGCAGACGCTATACGATGACCTTGGGAAGGAGCTGCTGGATCATGGCTTTGCGGGATTTAATGCGTGTATTGTAGCCTGTGAGTCTCTTCTATTCAATCATGCTGCCAATACTAATTCTATAATCTAATTAGATGGACAGACTGGTATGTCAAGCCACCCTGCTTCATTGACAGTTACTTATAGCATTGGAATAATGAAGGTTCCGGCAAATCGTACAGGTACGCACTCGTTTATACCATTACCATGTATCGCGGTCATTAATGAAATTTATGTAGTATGATGGGATGTGCGTAGCTTCCTTCGCATGGTTCCTGATAGCAGCTAACGTCGTGTCAAGATGGCGCGGACAAGGGAATTATCCCTCTGACGTGTTCCGAGCTCTTTGTTCGTACAGAGGCCAAGGAGGCCCAAGATTCCAACCTGAAATTCACCGTCGAAGTATCTTATATAGAGGTACGCCCGTCCCCATGCACACTTGGCTCATACTAAGTATCTCGGAATGAAGATTTACAACGAGAAGGTCCGAGACCTGCTGAACCCAAAGAATAAGGGCAATCTCAAAGTGCGGGAGCACCCGAGGTAATAAATACCCGTTCATTAATGACGTCCATGCTAAGCTTACCACCCAACTCCAGTTTGGGCCCGTATGTGGAAGACCTCTCGCGACTCGTCGTGAGCAATTACGACGAGATGATGACCCTCATGGACGAGGGTAACAAGGCACGGACTGTCGCTGCGACAAACATGAACGAGACGTCCGTAGCATCTCCTAAAGTCGCTTATACCGTTTGACCGACATTTCACCTCCAGATCGTCCCGTTCGCATGCCGTGTTTACCCTTCTCTTGACTATGAAACGACACGACCCTGACACGAACCTGGATACCGAAAAAGTTTCTCGTATTAAGTATGTCGTATTCCCTCCGTGTCGACGCCTGAGACTGGGAGCTGACACCCCCGCAGTTTAGTTGATCTCGCAGGATCTGAGCGTGCTAATTCGACTGGTGCAACCGGCCAACGTTTGAAGGAAGGAGCTAACATCAATAAATCACTTACTACATTGGGCAAGGTCATTTCCTCGCTCGCCATGGCCTCTGAAAGAGGCAAGGGGAAGAAGAAGGACGCCGATTTCGTTCCGTATCGAGACTCTGTGCGTCTATGATTTCCTTTTCTTTTTTTTTTTCGTTTAATCACCTTGATGGACACTCACCGTTCGTTCGTGTAGGTCTTGACATGGCTGCTCAAAGACAGTCTGGGAGGAAACTCCAAGACGGCTATGATTGCTGCTATCTCGCCTGCCGATTATGACGAGACGCTGAGTACGCTGCGGTATGCTGACCAGGTGGGTGGATAGACCATGTATATATGAGGCGTATAATCTGACCTCCTTTATAGGCCAAGAAAATCAAGAATAAAGCCGTCGTCAACGAGGACCCGAATGCGAAGCTTGTGCGTGAACTCAAGGAGGAATTGGAAATGCTGCGAGGTATGTATCCCTCCCTTTCTATATATCCCTCTATCCTCCCAGCCTGTGCTCTGCGTGCCTCATTCATTCATTCATTAATGCATCTGCTTTCCTTTCCTTTCAGCCCGTGTCTCAGGCTCATCAGGAGAGGACACGTTCGACCCGAAGATCCCGCCGGAGAAGCAGATCGTGTCGTACCAGGCCAAGGACGGCACGATCAAGAAGGTAACAAAGGCGGAGCTGCAGGAGCAGATGGAGACGAGCGAGAAGCTCATGAATGACTTGAACGAGACCTGGGAGCAGAAGATGTCAAGGACGCAGGAGGTGCAGCGCCAGCGTGAGAAGGCGCTGGAGGAGCTGGGGATTACGGTGGAGAAGAATAATGTGGGGGTGCATACGCCGAAGAAGGTGAGTTTATTCTTTGGCTTGTGTGTTGCTTGGATAAGTCTCTCATTTCTGTGTTTGCTTTAAGACGCCACATTTGGTCAATTTGGTGCGTGGCCTTTCTTTTGTTTTCATTATGGATGTTGAATGGTATTCATTCCTTTATAGAACGAAGGTGTGTCTATGTGGACTCTTACGTATACACATGAGCTCTAACTGATCACTCGCTGCTCAGACCCTCTTATGAGCGAATGTCTTGTGTATCAGTTGAAACCTGGAAGGACATTGGTGCGTAGACTCGTGGTTGGCTTATCGTTTGTGGACTTATCGTTTTTCTTTGATAGGTTGGCCGTTTGGATACCGAAAAACAAGTTGTCATCCGACTGAGTGGGGATAGCATTCTGGACGAGCATTGTTACTTTGAGAATAATGATGGGAAAGTGATGCTTACTGCTTTGCCTCATAGCGTGACGGTATGAGTGGATCTTTGGCCTGCGATACGAGGCTGACTTGTGCTTTTTTATGAAGTTCTTGAATGGCAAACAGTTAGTGGAGGGCCAGGTAACGAATAATGATTCGACGCTCGAATAAATGACTTTACTAATCTTCCTTTGTAGCAATACAAACTACGCTCAGGATACCGCATCATTCTCGGTAAGAAAATATTTAATTATCGTGGTAATGCAGCTTCTTATGCTTCTCATGCACAGGCGAACACCACGTTTTCCGTTTCAATGACCCGGAGGCCGTCAGGAAACAACGCGACAGGGCGACTCGGACGCAAATGAGCGTCAGCCTAACTGCCGCAGACCTCGAGAATGGCGAGGGCGCACCTTCCACGCGTGCTGATTCCCCCGCAGGCTCAGACGTCGGAGAGGTGGATTGGACATTTGCACAACGCGAGGCTGCTTTGGCCAGGCTCGGGCTTGACCCCACCCTCGAAAGCTTAGCGGACGAAGACCTGAATAAGCTCTTCGAGCGGATCTCGAAAGCCAAGACGCTAAGAGACAACAAGGCGCGGCCGGAGAGCAGCCTCAGTCAAGTGGAAGACGGGTGGAGTGAATTCGGGCGCCCGTTCTCGAGCGACGCTTTGACCGACGATACGAGTATCGATAATGGATTCGGGACGAACCAGCATAGTCCTGATATGAACGACCTGCAAGGGCAGCTCGAAGCGCAGAAGCTGGACTTTGAGTCGCGATTGCAGGCTATTTCGGAGGGCGAGGACGCGGAGGATATCAAGGCGGAGAAAGACTTTATGGCGCATCAGCTGAAGGTGGTGCATAAGCAGATGAAGCGGCTGATGGAGATGCGGTCGATGGGTGCGACGGAGGAGGATATGGTGGCGTTTGAGCCGGTTATTTATTCGGGGAAGCAGCTGAGGTTGATTAGGAAGGTGTTGGATCGGTGGAGGGCGCATAGGTCTTTCTCTATGGCGGAGGTTATTCTGTCGAATGCCGTTCTTATTAAGGAAGCGAACGTGATTAGGTGAGATAATTTTTCATTATATGTGATGTCGTTTACTGATGTTACGTTTAGCAAAGAGTTGGAGAAGGACGTGACGTATAATTTCGCGATTGCGCCGGGTGGCACGTTAGCGAAGACGATGTCTGCGTTGCAAACGATTGCTGGTCTAGATCAATTTGAAGATGTCGCCGATCCTATACTCGCGTCTGCTACGCAGCCCGCGGTCGCCGTCAAGGTCATCGATAAGCGGCATAATGCTCTATACCTGTGGTCCTTGGACCGATTGCAGCAGCGGATACAGCGCATGCGGAATCTCACCGCCTTTATTGACCGACCTGCGTATTCCAGACACTTTTCTGCTGAAGAACCATTCTATGATTCTCCACCGCCGGAATATTCATTCATTGGAAATGCGCTGATATCCCTGGCGCCACTCTCTCGTCGGCTTTCTTCTACTTGCACTGTTCCTATTTTCTGCAGATACACCGCAGAGGCGATAGGTTCATGTCGAGTAGACTTGAAGGTCGTGAATGTATCGTTACCACCTAATCGAAGTGGAAGTGGCTCAGCTGCGTCTACACGCCCTGTTTCACCGATGCCTGGTACTTTACCTACCGGAAGCAAGATCTCGTTCTTCCTCACAGTCGATTCCGTCAAGGGTTTATCGTCACACGATTTCGCTGCCATGCATATGCAAGTCAGGTTATCCTCGTTTGTCGGACCCTCTAGACCGGCTGAGGAGGTGTACACTTCAACTGCCCTTGATATGGATAAAGGAACCTTGTCAGATCTGAAATTCCGGAGAAGCTTTTCTGTGCAAGTGACTTCAAAGACGGCAACATACCTTCGTACAGGCTATGCCCCCATCGAATTCTTCGCAAAAATACGACCAGTATATCTGGAACGTATGGATCGCTGGGACGAGATGCGGGAGCAACGAGGTTTCGCACCTAGACCTGATCCTGAGGCTATTCCTGACTCGTCATCGACGTCTACTTTGACTCTGACCGTTCCTTTGCCTCCGATGCGTCGTTCTGAGACGGATTTCGTGGTTGAAGAAAACCATGACGTCGTAGCTTGGGTACAGGTCTGCGAACTGGCGGCGGATGGCAGCTATGCAGCCGTACCGGTGGTTTCTCAGAGTCCTGTTGATCCTGGATCCTTTATGCTCCATCAAGGATTACAGAGACGTATAATCATCCAACTGTCTTCCAACTCGGGGCGGCAGTTACCTTGGACCCAGGTGATTAGGATTAAAGTAGGAAATGTACGCTTATTGGACGCTAAGGGGAGGGTACACGAGTCTACTTCCAAGGAGATGGTAGACCTTACGCTGATGAAGGACCAGACCGTCGAATTCCCGCCCGATGGGTCAGGTCTACTCGCTGCGACTGGTCTTTGGGATTCGGGGGCGCATAATTCCCTGTTACTGAACCGTGTAACGGCTGCTAATCAGCATATTCTCCTTCAACTCGATTGGTATGTCGTCGCTGACAATTGCCTCGATCCTATACATTTCAAGATGGATATGGCTATCACCATCACAGGCCGGGATGCCCGACCTCCATCGAGGTTTTTATCCTTCCTTGGTACCTCAAAAGTTCTTTCTAAAACAAGCACTGTGTTTGCGGTCAAACTGACCCCGCCATTGACTCGGTCGCCCAAAGACCTATGGAAATTGGATACGTCAGAGAAGTATGTTCGTGGCGAGGAAGTACTGGGCGTATTCAAGCCAAGAGGTATTTCTGTCGTTGAGGACTACTTGCGCTTATCTTCTATGGAGCATCGCGCTGCTGATGTCCAAGCTATCAAAGTGGTTTTGGCTGCGGCACCTCCGCCTCCGCCGTCTGATTGGCTTGACTCCGACCAGATTTTACAGAAGTCCTTAGCTTTATGGCAGAAGAAATTCGGACATCAAGGAAAGGTATTGTATAGTGTTTATTTTCTCAAGATGTGTTTCTGATGGTGTCGAAATAGATCATTCTGAGCCAAGCTCCTACTGATGATGAGCCAACCAAACCTAAAACCAAATCCAAATTACCTGAACCTTTGATTTCGGACACGCTGAAGTTGGTGGCCCAAGCCAAATTAGTGTCTAGAATGTAACCATATCTCCTCTCATCATTTGTATTCAATCTTACGTTTTCAACAGCGACTCCCCGACTAAGAAAGGTTACCTCATGATCCTTACAAACGCAGGTGAAGGAACGTGGGAGAAGCGTTGGTTCGTGCTTCGCAGGTAGGTCTTCCTATAATTGAAAGCCCTGTCATCAATATTTCTAATATTCGCGTAGGCCATATATGCACATGTATATACACTCCAACGAGCTTGAGGAAGTTGGCGTTATCAGCCTAACAGCAGTGAAGGTTGAATATACCCCTGAGATGGAGGCGTTGTTTGCGGTAAGCGGACTACCTTCCTTTACATAAAATTTAGTTTGATCTTGCAGTTTCAGCGGAAGTTCACCTTCACGTTGTTCACCGCCTCAAATTCATATGCTCTTGCAGCCCCGAGCCTTAAAGAGTTGCAACAGTGGACTTCAAGATTAGACCCTACACGTATCATTGCTTCGTAATTATTATCTTAATCATGCTTCATCTTGCTTACTGTTACCCTGCCATTCTTTTTGCTTATCCTTTCCTCTATTCATATCCATCCATTCTTTGTTATACCATGTGCTCTGATCTATATCCCAATCATGTAATGTCGTCACTCGTTATAAATAAGGTTAATCATCTATACACTAATCTCAAACCAAACGTGATGTCCGAGGACACGAACTGTAGAGGGCTCAATACAATTTTTTCATAATATGGTAATGTTGAATATACAATGGTATACAAGCTCTGTATTGCCGACTTCGATCGTTCATTATACATCACAATCGCGTATTTCATCAAATTGTATTGTTCCTATTATAATTTAGCCGCCGATTGATCCTAGCTGACGTTTGTTAACACTTGTAACCGCTGACAACCATAGTCTCAACAGTGCGCGTTGTGCCTCATTTGCTATATATTTATGGGAAACAGTTTTGTTAATGAGGTGGATTGTTCCGTAATACAAAGACGGGTGTCAGATTTCTGAAACGAGCAGTGGAAAATGAGGGAAGCGTGGGAACTGGAAAACGTATAGTGTGATTAGTCGATAAGAAAATTGTTTGAACCTTGTTATAGCTCCGACTATAAGCATTACAAAAGGTTCAACCCCCGCTTCAGCGTCCAAATACAACCCACTAACACCGCTACAAAAATGGCTCCCGCGAACGGTACAGCGGCGACACAACTAGAATTCGAGGCTTTCAGAAACGATGTATGTTGTAAAAAAAAAAAATTATATTCGCGACTTAATTGCTCACACTTTTCTCGTATAGGTTTGCAATGCATTCAGTCGTGCAGCCCAAGCTATGCGCGACGCGTCGAACGCTGCTGAAGCTTTTCAAAACTGGTTCTGTCGTGTTAATGGCCAAAATTTCCCTATAGCCTATCCCTCCGGTTCCAGCTTACTCTCCTTCACCGGGCCTCAACAGCAACCCTATGGCATGCAAGTAGACGATGTCAGCCGAAAGCGGAGGAAGGGTGACGATGATGATGGCTTGGGCAAGAGGAAACGCAAGGAGAAGAAGATTAAAGACAAAGATGCTCCTAAGCGGGCTGCCTCGGCTTATATTCTTTTCCAAAATGAGCAACGCAAGGCGATGAAGGAGGAACATCCCTCCGTACCACACTCTGAGCTCTTGGGCCTTATATCTGCGAAGTGGAAGGAGCTTACTCCCGAGGAGCGCCAGGTTAGCCTCATCCCTATATTCTTCGTATCGCATTTACCAACTCTTTGTGTAGCCTTATCTTGAAGCGCATGGTAAATTGAAGAAGCAGTATGAAACTGCCAAGGAAGTTTACGAGGGCAAGATTGCTGCTAAAAAGGAAGACGATGAGGCAGCTGCAGCCGCTGTAGCAGCCGAGGTGGAAAAATCTGTATGTTCTATCTGATGCAAATGCGAGCCTACCTTGACATACAATGATAGAAAATCGAGGCTGCTTCTTCGCCCGAGGACGACGAGGAGGAGGAAGAGGAAGAAGAAGAAGAAGAAGAAGAGGAAGTCTCTGCTGCTCCAACTCCCGTTGAACGTACCCCTCCGCATTCTTCGGCCTCTTCAGTTGCTGCCAGCAGTGAAGAAGAAAGTGAAGATGAGGACAAGGCTGCCACCCCCGAGCCGCCAAAGAAGAGAGCCAAAAAGGAGGCACCTCGCTCTGTCAATGCGCATCCAAAGCCTGTCAATCCGAGTGTGAAGCCCGTGAAGCCCAAGAAGTCTGATGAGAAGCCCAAGAGGAAGTATTAGACATCTAAAAAAGACGTGCGACGTCCTCGACCTGTTCGGCCTAACTTCCTATTTATTCCCCGTTTCTTGTTACTCTTATTTTGACATTATGGTATTCTAGGCTCATATAGACTGTCGACGTTTGTTCTAGCAGTAATGCTTAAGCGAACTTGTATTGATAGTTTGTATTTTTTTCTTATTCATGTCCGTGTTTGAATACTTCTCCCTCGATGATGCGTATACTACTGTTCAGATATATGTGGATGTTACTGTTTTTAGCTCAATACACCTTGGTCTTAATGTTACTAAAGTTAGATGGCCGATTTCGACCTGAGCGGAAAGTGACCTTTGTACGTTGGCGATCACGCTGCAGGAACGTTGCCAGCGGTTGGGTATATAAAGTTGATCCAACCCTACCTTCAAGTTACACCTTCTCGTGAACCATACGGGACTGCAAGAGAGATCGGCTAGAAAAGTTATCACTATGCTTTTAGATTCTGCTATTGGCGAATGGATGTCTATGTTGAGTCTCATATTCGGCGGATGTTGTAGGTGAGCCACGTGAAACCGGTTCGACTTCGCCTTTCTGACTAATTAACTTGCTCTGACATTCTCCATTCCGTTTCTCTTTCTCCTTCTCCTCAGTAATGCTCTCACTTTAGAACTCGCAACAAGGCAAAACCCACATGCAGGATCATTAATCACGTTTGCGCAGTTCCTCCTGGTTGCTGCTTATGGACTTCCGCGACATCTTGTGCTGAAGCCGGATACCGCTTTGTATCCTGGCTTGAAACTTGACAAGGAAGAACTTTTGCGAAGATTGGCTACTAATATTGCCAGATATCATCAAGGAAAGGAAACCAAGGGTCCCAGTTTCGTAATTGTGGTAAATCAGAAGGATGGCTTCAGCGAATTGTTGGCACGACAAGTGGAGGAATCATCATCGGAACTCAGTTCTATCATTGTCCATTCATTGTTAGAACTCCAAAGTCGTATTCAGGTTTCGGATTCAGCAAACACCGTTGTGTTCTTCGAAACTGACAAAAAGACTTCGCCTCCCGCACCTCTTCCAAAATGGGACTTCGAAATCGACCTTGGCAATTACTCAAATTTCTCTCAAAACTTTCGCGCCCAGTCTTCCTCCGACCAATTATTCGTCGTCGATATTTCTATCCCATTACGACCTGTCCTTATCTATGCACATCCGCGGAAATGGAGAGTTCCGCAATTTCTAGGCGTGCCCTCGCGTATTCGTTTGAAGAAGCGTACTATACCAATCTCCCGCTGGGCAGTACAGGTTGGCTTGTTTTTCGTCACTTCCCTTCTGAACAATGCCGCCTTCGGATACAATGTTCCCATGTCTGTGCATATAATTTTCCGCAGCGGTGGCCTCGTCGTAAATATGCTCATGGGATGGCTCATTGATGGAAGAAGGTATGCAAGTTATATATATTTACGGAAGATCAATTAATTCTTTCACTTAGGTATCAGAGGCCACAGATATATTCTGTCATTTTGGTGACTCTGGGAGTCATCTGTACGACTTTATCTGCCACCCCCTCATCTTCCAAGACAAAAGCATCTTCGATCAGCTCTGCCGGGTCATATGTTATTGGCATATTGATTTTAACGCTTGCATTAATCATGTCAGGTTTTATGGGCCTCGCACAAGACAAGACATATACGAAATACGGCCGAGGACACTGGGAAGAATCAATGTTTTATCTGCATTTCCTTGCACTCCCCGGTTTCGGGTTTGTTTGGCGGGATCTCCTGAATCAAATGCAAATTGTCAATGCCAGTGTCAAAACCGAGGTCAGTCTAGGAACGCTATTGATTTCCTCGCCATTTGGCCAGGAGAAATGGACTGTCGGCCATTCACCTTTAAGGACTCTTTTGGACCGAGGAATCTCCATTCCTGCATTTTACTTTCCATTAGCCCTTAACATCATAACGCAGCTAGTTTGCGTTTCAGGGGTAAACCGTCTCACATCTCGAGTGAATTCACTCACGGTTACCCTAGTTTTGGTCGTCCGAAAGGCTGTGAGCCTCGCCATCTCCGTTTTGTGGCTTGGAAAGGGGAGCGGGGGAATACTTCTGTGGACTGGAGCGGGTTTGGTGCTTGCTGGTACCATACTTTACACGATGTCAAGGAGTAACTCTCCTGCAAAGGCGCAAGCATCGAAGAAAATAGAGTGAGTAGAGATATAGACGCCAGACTGGTTGGACGGTGGAACAGTTGGAAATGCCTGCGCCGGCTAGTGATGTATTTTGCAGTAAATCGTTGAGCAGGTTCGAAGGAGCGCTAAGAGAGCACATTGCGTAGGGGATCTCGGATAGGGACGAAGGAGATGCACATGATGCAGGCACACGAGGAGATACGTATTGGGCAAGGGCCTGTTCTACGGAACAAAAGCGGGGAAGAGTCAACTATTTGGGACTGATATACACTCGTGTTTGTGCAGGGAATGAGTGGGAGATCAGAGCATAAGCTATTGCTCGGACATGTTAAGCCGGCTTGAGATCGGCTAGGGGGGATGTGGCGTATGACTGCCGCCGTCTTGCTTCGGAAACACGATCCCCCTGAGGTGAATTTGGGCTATAAAGGTCGCGTGAAAATATACTTGGGGGTTTCTCGGTCCCCACCATGGCATCTTCGCAGTCTCGAGAAGCATCTCTACAGTCCTAGACAAGAACCAGAACGGTTCACCACTCGCCGTGAGAGTGACGAGAACGGGCAGTACGTGGTTCTAATAACCCGCTCCTTATCCATTGGAAGCCTCGGATTCACCTCAGAATAGATACAGTGATGTATAAAGAAGAGGCACGGATTGGAGCTAATCTATAACATATCCTGCTTGTGCTATTAAGGTTGCTGAGCTGATATTGAGTTGCGACTCTTGTCTGCAAAATGATCGACGATGACGCCCGCTGGCCTCGCCATTCCGTTCGGCTCCCTCCCTCGAGCAGCATAGTCGACGTCTTGCTCGCTGTGCTGCACGACGAGCATGGGCTGCGAGGTGCCAGCGCTAGGCCATCCAGATACGGGTAGTATTCAAGCTCCGACGGTCGAACACGCTACGCACGACCGCGACGCCCTCTACGTTCTCCAGGACGCACGTAACAACCTTGGCGACTCTTACACTCCGTCGACGCTGGCAGACAGCGTTCCATTGCCCGAGGTAGCATCCCCCATCCCACAGCGGGCTCCAGTCTCCTCACTCCGACCTTCCCCAGCAAATTTGATCAGTCTCCCTCGACTCCATTAACTCGTTCTTCTCTGCCATACCCATATAACAGATGCTCAATCTTGACCACCGTCACCCAAACGACAAAAATTCGAACGGCAACCTCCTCCGATCCGATTGGCATAAGCCGCACGGCCTCTCGCTCGACTCTGCGGACCCATCCGTCCTCAACGTCGATCCCTCACATAATCCCTATCCCCAGACCGATCTAAGCAGGTCTTCCCTTCCCATCGACCCCGTTACCCCCGCCGACGCCGTGGATCCCAACCCAGCACCCGCCAACCCCTCCCCAGAAACCCCAGGCGACCTGCTCAGCCAACCAAACGACAACGAGAGCACATCCTCGCTCACCCCGCCGCCGCCCCTGGATAATGCGCGCAGCATGGCCACCAACGAGCATCGCGTCGAGGGAAACGACGCCTCCGTTGGGGATTCCCACACCCGTCCTTCTCCCTCAGCTGGGGCTCTTGCCGCCGGCTCGCGTCAATCCACACCTCTCACCGAACTCTCAAACCCGAACACACCGTCTAAGGGAAAGGACGAGGACGGCACCAACGCTGATGCCAATGCTGAGGACAAAGGCGACATGTCTGCGGGCGCTTCAGGTAGTGCGTTGAGGGACGGCGGGGACGAGAACAAAGGAGAAGAAAGCGCGAAAGGGAATGATTCTGGACATGCACAGGGTAGACCGTCTGGCTCGGGGGCTTCGTCAATGCCTACCGCCACGCAACACTCTAATGGCACCACTTCCGGGGGATCTTCGTTACCCGACGGGTCTGCTCAACAGCCTCGCCATGCATCGCAAAAGACCTCAGCCGACGCAGCCGACGATAAGGTAGCGACGTTGTTGGAACTCAACAGCGAAATATTGAAGTGGGTGTCACTCACGAAAATTCTACTCTTATCTTACCATGCTCCAGAGTTTTATTCGAGTTTCAATCGCGGCAGCAGCTGCAAGTACCCGAATTTGCCGAGTAAGTATACCAACTCTCTTCTAACATGTCGAGGCTGACTTTATCCTAGGTACACTAATCGTATGAATTCCAATCTGACATACCTCGCGTCATGCGCAGAACGCAAACCATCCCCTCCTCTACCCATCATGTCGCCTCCGCCTCCTGTTTCCTTTGTTTCGACCCAGCACATTAATGAATTATACCAGAAATTACCGAATCTCTTCGCTAAAGACATCGCAAAACGTCAGAAGGAAGCTTCTCTGGCGAGTATGGGTGGGGTAAAACGTGTCGCAGAATCTTCTTCCGATGATAATGTTATGCGAAAACGGGTGGATACTGGCGAGAGAAGAATGTCGAATCCTCCTATGTCAGCAGGATCTCCTCCGATGGCACGCTCTTCGTCTGTCATGTCGAATGGTCCTGGTGGTTCGTCTATGAATCCGGCCGCAGTTGGGATGAACGCTTTGAATCCGGAACCGATGGCGCAGGGAGGCATGGGTATGGGTATGGGCATGGTACTTCCTCAAAGCGCGAGCCAGCAGCAATCTTACATGCGAGTCTCACCGGAATCCATGTCCATGGGCAATCCACAGGGGTTACCGGCCGGTATGGAGATGGCACAGATGCACAGAGCGCGCCAACAACCACCGCACCTCCGTCAAATCCAGGCCAACGTACCGCAGAAGGATCCGCAACGAATGCCTCCGCCGCCGCTTCCAAACGGCATGCAGAACATGGGTGGTCGCCCAGAAGGGAATCCCCCAGCACAGGCGCCTCAGCTGCAACAGGCTGTCCTGCAGACGTTTGGACAAAGCGGTTTGCAGAATTTCAATGCGTTGCAGCAAGGACCCAATCATCCATTCGTACTGTATATGGTGAATCACGTACCCGGCTTCATGCAGATGCCATTGCAAGATAAGTTGCGGAAGATGCAAGGCGTGCAGGTAAGATGATCAAGTCATGGCATCTTATATTTAGCTAACCTTATTGGTGTAGCAACAAATTCAGCAAACCCGTGCAGAACGTGCTTTAGTTGCTGGAGGTATGAACGGTATGAACGCCCAGGGGATGGATCCAGCGCTGCAGTTTTCGCGACAGGGGAGCCCACCGAATATCAACCCTCTTCAGCCTCAACATTCAGGCGGTGGGATGCCTCATGTATCGCCGCCTCCACAGGTGCCCGGACTTGCTGGTGGTGGTGGTGGTGGGTATGGCGGTTCCAATGGTATATTGCCCATGCAAGCTGGGATGCAAGGCCGACCAAATCCTATGGCAGGACAGAACATGGGTGGTGGAGGAGGGATGGGTGGGATGCCTAGTGGTCTTCCGCCAGGGCTGAATATAAATAATATGACGCCACAGCAAAGACAGCTGCTCCTGATGCAACAACAGATGCATCAACGCGGAAATGATGGTGTCGTTAATCCCCAACAGCAGGCATATGCAGCGGCCGCTCAGGAGAAACTACGAATGGAGCAGCAGTCTCGCATGTCGAATCATCAACAGTCTCCGACACACGCAGGTTCGCCTCCGCACTCTTCTCATGGCGGGATGGGTACTCCTTCCGTTTCGGGCATGTCAGGTATGCAGTCCCCATCAGAAATGACGCCTGGAACTCCCGGTATGGCTCAGAAACGATCGCAAGGGCAAATGGACACGTACCAAATGGCCTTGTACAATCAGGCCCAGGCGCAGCAGCGGGCGAATATGAACATGATGCGTCCTGGGACGTCGATGGGAATGAGTCCCCAGCAGCAGCAACAACAGCAGCAACAGCGACATCACCAATCGCACCAGCAGGCTGTGCAGTTTTCTGGGAATGGGACGATCAATCCTGGGATGATGTATGGGGGCGGGAATGGGATGAACGTGCAAGGGACGCCGCAGCAGAATTGGCAGCAGAGCCCAGGTGCTCAACAGCAACAGTTCCACTCGATATCCCCTGCGGCCCTACAACACCATCCGGATGCTGGTACGCCTCGGCCGGGGTCGTCGGCGTCGAACAACGCGATGATGCCTGGGGATGGAATGGGAGATGGGTCGTTTGACTCGCTGTTCAACTGGAGTGGGACGTGAGTAAGAAGAAGGGACACATTGATATTATACCTTTTATGTCTTGTTTGCTGCTTTGTTTGGCATTTATTTTTTGCGTTGCTTGCTGTGTGTAATCTATAACTCTCTTCGTTGTTTATATAGTAGAAATCACGCGTAGTTGGCGTGGCATTGACTTGGCGCTTAGAGTGCGCGCCACTCGATCTGATCAGGACAACGGCAAGTCTCCCACCGCTCCCTTCTACGGCCACCATGGTCTTCACGAACCTGTCAGCTCCTGACAAGCAGGCTTTTTTCGCGCTGCTCGACGAGTGAGTCTTCCGTACTCCTCCGCTGCTGTGCTCAGCGAGCAATAGATACTTTGCGTCCCGTCCGGAGCTGGCAGAAGCCCTGCAGATTCAGCCGCAAACAGCAAGTAATCCGGCCTTCAGCACTGGCTCCATCTCGGACAGAGTCGCGAGCTTCACCAAAAGCCGCTCCCCACCAGCTGCACCTGCGCGTCCCAGCGCGTCCTCGAAGCCCCCGTCTTCGTTCACAGCATCGGTACGTGAACCGTCAATCCAGCCATACCAAGTGCCTTTTGAATACAATGACGGCATAGGCTGCAAATCCAGATTTAGCCAATGCCATCGGACGCGTAGCTGCGGCCTCTCGCTCGCTGAACGTCAACGGCGGCGGCCACCCTCGCGTTCCCTCCTCCCCCGGTCCCAACCGAGACCGCCCTCTCCCTCCCCAACGCTCAGCCTCCGTCGCATCGACGGCCTCCTCAGTCACATCCAATTCCTCAGCCCGCCCAATGCCGCCGCCTCCCGTCCGAAAAGTCCCAGCGTCGCAGGCCCCCTCGGTGATGCGGGTCAGTGCAGTGCAGTGCATCTTCTGTAGTAAGAATACGCCGCTGATCTTGATTCATCTAGCGATTCGCGTCCACACGAGCGCGAACCCCCACGCCTGAGCCGGAAGAGACCGAGGAGCCTGAAGCGGAGGGCGAATGGGCCGAGGCTTTATATGATTATACGAGTGCGGTACGTACACCTAGTGGCGAGGACGCCGTTCTCTGCTTACCGATGATATGGGTGGTTAGGACCCCAATGATTTGCCAATCAAGGTGGCGCAGCGCGTATGGATCACTGAAAAAACGTCAGATGATTGGTGAGTCCCGGCCTGGTCGCATTTCGTAGCATATATGTACTCACCCGGTTCGCAGGTGGACTGGCGAGGTGGATGGAAAGTCCGGACTATTCCCTGCTGCGTATGTTAAGTTATTATGAAAATGTTTCGTGTCTCTGTGCTCTGTCTGGTGTATTTATTGAATAGCTCTGGTCTTGCTTCTCCATTGCTGCTTCTGTGTTGTTATTTGTATCCCAAGTTGCTTATTGCGATTATTAAGTACCTAATTCATTCCCTGCTTGTCTGGTATAGCGTCGTATGGCTCAAAATTCGAGCATTAATTGAGTGCTCCGCATGGGGCGATAGGGAGGGAACATGAAGGGGACGTATTGATGTTTGCTGTCGATACGTGCGTTTTATAGAGAACGAGGAGAATGGAGGATTTGAATGGGTGTATTATTGACCTTCCGCCTCTTTCCGCCTCCTCGGCAGAATGACGGCGGATAAAAACGAGAAAGGAAGATTCATCGCGCCAATTGTAGGCACACTCAAGACACCGAGGATACCTCATTAAGGGGAAAGGGGCAAGCACAATGGCTACCTTGAAGATAGGAGCGTTCGTCGGACATCCAGCCATTCACAACTCTATATGGAGCCTGATTCACCCTTAGCCTCGATCCAGACATTCAAATATCATATTTCTATAACTTTCCTCGTGAAAAAGGTTTATAGACGTACATCCGCAGGCATCCTCTTCATCGCCTGTCTCACACCCAAGTCGCCCAACACGTCCTCGGCACCACCCAGGATGGCATCGAATGGTGAGCCGCGATGGTACTGTGATAAAGCGAGATAAGCATTACGTATCGGGGGGAAAGAGGGAACGAAACGCACATTCTCGATGAGCCTGCCCATTCCGGTGACGGTAATACCTCGTCCACCAAATATCTGTGTTGCGTCCTCGGCAGTTTCGCGCGCTGTTCGCGTGATATACTGCTTGAGGAGACCAATTGGACCCGCTAATTTGTCTGATTGCTCTTTATACGACTAATAAAAACGCATAAACAAGAGTCTTCCGACAGATATAAATTACTAACCATCTGTAGAACGAAATATCAGAAATTTAGTATCGAAGCAAGCCACGAAACAGGAAAACTTACGTTATTCATTTGATACGTCACGTTCTCCAGCCAGTTCTGGGACCCTTCGACCCGAGAAATCATCTGTGCCAACTTGTTGCGGATGACAGCTTGTGCATTCAGCGGCTTGCCGAATACTTCGCGCTGCTGAGCCCACTTTAAGCATTCCTCCACAATTAGGCGTTGGCACCGCGCGGAAATGCAGCACATCATCCAGCGTTCATGGTTGAAGTTCGAGAGGATCACATTCATTCCTTTTCCCACTTCACCTAGGGTGTAGCTTAGAGGCACGCGGACGTTGTCGAATGTGACGAATGCGGTTCCTGGGATAATGAAAATTGATAATGGACATCAGGGGTTAATTAAAAGTGATGGGATTTCGGACATACCTGCTGTGGCAGAATATGACGTTTTGATGGCTCGCGTTTCGACACCTTCAACTCGGGGAATCAGGATGACAGTAAAACCGGTCTGGAGAACGTCAGTTATCGAACAAAAGAAATCAATATAGGGGCACTCACTTCCGTTCGGCAGCCAGTAGTGAAGTAATCAGCAAATACACCGTTTGTGATCCACCTTAAGAAGCGAAAGTCAGATGATTCATTATCTGTATAAAGCATAACTCACTTTTTCGTGCCGTTAATAACCCATTCATTGCCCTCCTTAACAGCAGTGGTCTGCAGCCCTGCGACATCACTCCCCGCAAAGGCCTCCGTAATAGCTAGGCAGATGAACTTCTTCGCCTTCAAAACATCAGGCACGACCATTTGTTGAACCTCGGGGGTGCCGTAGTTCAAGATAGGGGGAAGACCAATGACACCACCGGCGAGGAGACCATCGAAGTATCCACGAGTGCCGAGACGACCTATTTCGGATGTGATAATCATCTATAGGACGGAATCTTTGAGTATGTGGAATACGCATTAGGGAGGAACTCACCTCGTGGAAGTAGTCGAATTCTTCGGGCTTGACGATCCCGCCCATGAGGGTCAATCCCTTGAGGTGTTTACCAGGACCTAACCGCATAGCATGGATATTCATATCACTGGAAAGGTCGGGAATATCAATTAGAACAAATTAATATGAAATAACACAACATACGCCATCTTATCCAACACACTCTGTGATGCCCTCTTCCCATTCTCTTCGCATGCCTGCGCATCGGGGGCAATGACCTCCGTAAAGAACTTCCGCATCGCCTTTTGGAATGCCCTATGGTTATCAGTATAATACGGACTATAGTACCCCGCAGCGAGCCAAGTGGGTTCCGCATAGGGAACCTTCGACAACGCATCGGGGGCGTATTTCACGGTGACTTCCTCGCCTGCAATCCTGCCAATTACGAGACGCGCATACGCTGGTCGCTCAAGGATCTCTTGACGGTGGAGAGCGTAGAATGCGTCTGTTGCATCTTGGCCTGCGATATTCTTCGTGGTGAGGACGTATGTCCCGCCGGGATGCAGCGCGGCGAACTTGGAGATGTCGTAGACTTTCGTGTTAATGACTAGCCACTGGAGTATTACTTATTTAGTCGGGGGATGCGGGGAAGGTGGGGGGTGATTATCTTACCAAGTCACCGGGCTTGTTATGCTGCAGAAGAGTTAGATGTAAAGTCAGGAAACGACGACGAGCGTATCGTACCTTGGCAACCTCCTCGAGAGTGAACTCCTTTAATTGCTTATTAGCCATAGGGGGTGGTAGACGAAAGGTAGTAGTAAGTTAGTATGAGTTTCGCGGTGAGGAATACTCTACATAGACGGAACCGGTAATCACATGTACATTAATAACCGGAATGGAAATTGCAGCCGCTGCATAACACGCTGGGGTACGTGACCGTGATGGTCACATGGGGGTCGTGTCTGCCGCTCAATGCAGTCTTCTCTGCGACTTGCACTGTCATGTACACGGATTGCGCCTCGTCCTTCTCTGGCATCTTCACTCAGAGTATCACGCACTGCGCTTCGTAGCCCGCTTTTTCGTGGACTGAGATGTACGTCGACACAAGCATCGAATCAGCAAGTCGCCGAATCACCAAAATTATCGAAAACATGGGTCGATTACTTTCCTGCGAAGACACGACCGTATCTTCTCCTTGCACGAGTAGATAAACCCATCGGAACGTTATTATTATTTTATCCATGTGGTATGCCATATTTTCTCGCGAATCCAGACGAAAAAACTCACCGTGCGACGTTCTCAGCGTGGTCAATAACCATGGCGTCATACGCCCTCTCCACGTCCCCCTGGGTTCCTGCCACATATATAGCGTTATTCGGTGCTGGTGCATTCATTATGCGTGGTGCAGGATGTACGATTAATGATTTATGGGATAGACGACTTGATAAGGCCGTAGGTGCGATTGATTTACATCTGGTAGTCTATCCAGGCATCTTGACGTATATCCCAGACAGGACGAAGACGAGACCTCTTGCTAGAGGAGATATCACCCCTCCCCAAGCCGTGGGTTTCTTAGCTGGACAGCTCACCGCCGGTTTGGGGATTTTATTACAGCTGAATTGGTATAGGTGAGTGCCGTCCTACTTCTTATTAGATTGGATGGATCCTGAATTGTTTGTTCCAGCATATTATTAGGAGCAGCTTCACTCCCCATAGTTTGGATTTACCCATTCATGAAGCGTGTAACGTATTGGCCTCAGTTTGTTCTGGGTGAGTCGAACTGCGGACGTTCACGTCGCTTACTGATTTAAATTAGGCCTTGCATTTAATTGGGGAGCCTTACTCGGCTGGTCGGCTGTTGCGGGGGCTGTAGATTGGGCGGTTTGCCTTCCTCTTTACGTTGGTGGTGTCTGTTGGACACTAGTATATGATAGCATATACGCTCACCAGGTAAGGAAGCCGCCCCCCCCCCTTCCCGTTTCCCCGTTTTCTCACCAGCATTAAAGGACAAAACCGACGACGTCACAGTTGGAATTCATTCGACGGCTCTTCTGTTCGGTGACAAAACGCGCCCCGTCCTTTCTGCTCTCTCTGCCTCCTCGATATCCTTCCTTACCCTTGCTGGATACCTCAATGCTGCGGGAATACCCTTTTACGCTGGTGTCGGGTTGGGAGCAGCCCAGCTTTTCAAGGTGGTTTATCAAACCAACTTCGATAATCGTGAAAGTTGCTGGCGCGGATTCACTGGATGCGGCTGGGCCGGATTCTTAGTGTGGATGGGTGCGGTGGGTGATTATGCTGCTGCGCTCATATTTTAGATCGTATGTTATTGGAATGGACGTAATCGAAAACAAAAACAATGGATATCCTTCAATTCAAAAAAAAACTTCTTTCATTTCGTTAGGTCGCGACTAGCTACGTTAAGACATTAAGAAACCATTATAGGGAGAAGAATAAGGAAACATCAAGGAGAATAAAGCAAATTACAGCAAATGGAAGGTAAAACAGGGGAATACCGTAAACCCTATACAAGAAAGCTACAAATCAAATCAAGTTATAATGCAAGGGAGGTTGGCGCGGGGAATCGGGGTGATGCATCGCAGGGAATAGGGATGAGGTCTACTTTTCATATGGTGGTAAATAGGTGAATGGATAAGTCAAGTCAGGTAATTAGACTCATGCGATGTGGACGTCTGTGTCGAAGAGGACTTTGCGCCGAGACGCTATCGGGGAAGAGACACGCGTACGTGGTCGGTAGTTCATCCAGCCTTTGAAGCCGACAACCAACAACATCCAGCAGAACGCGAGACATGTCACCGCGACGGCGAAGTTGAAGATAAACATGATATCATCTAGAGAAGGGGATATGGTCAGTGAATCTGGCGAAGGAATATCGCAGAAGAGGACTCACCCATTCCTCGGCGCATGGCAGCGAAGGTGATCTGTTCCGTGCTTAGGATGAACACAAGGCCACCGCATGCTAGGAAGAAGCTCGCCATAGCCTCTGTTGGTGGACGAGAGGGGAGCACCGAGTGTGGAGGGCGTAACCAGAGGAAGAAATACGTCATGCATCGCAGGATCGCGAAGCCACTGAGGAAGAAGCCCCATAATGCGTGGACTTGGACCTGGAGGATACGATATCAGCAAACAGAAGAATAAACACTCAAATAAAACTTAAACGCACCTGGAATTGGTATGTTTGATGATGTGCACTCATAGCAGCACCAGTGACGCCAATAACCAGCGCAGGGAAAGGATTAAAGCTACCCGAATAACTCGGCGGCGGCGTAACGTTCTCATCGGACTTGACCACAGACGTCGCGCGCGCGGAAAGCCATTTCCTAACCGTCTTGGACTCGAGCGCCATTCCAAGCAAACCGGCGAACCAGAACATGACAGCAATCGAAATATGCTGTACCTGTTTGGTCGTGAATGGGCTGCCGGGAGCAGCACCGAAGCGTTCCATCCATGTGTTCGTGATACCGTAGAAGAAAATGACGCTGGATTCGACCATCTCTGCCGAAGCCACCTTCCGCGAACGACGAGCAGGCAGACGGTTCCATGCCCAGCCGAAGTCGGCCCAGGCACCGAGATAACGACCGAAGGAGAGTAGGCCGTAGCACCAAAAGATTCCTCCCTCTGCGAAACGGAAGCCATTAGCCAAGACTCGGGTTCTAAATCAAAAGATGAACGCACTGATCAAGTGGGCGAGACAGCCGTTGAGATAATTCCCACGGCAAATTCCCGAGTAAACCGAAAGCCCAGAAAGTAATGCGCTGAAGGCCATCAAGACGAGAGTTCGTTCGGCGGTGGCGTAGGCATAGCGAAGGAACTTCTGAATGAAAGGGGTGTTCTCGGACTCTTCGTCGCTGTCATGTGCGTCGCTGCGGGACAGGATACCGGGAGAGTGGAGAGTTTCGTCGGATTGATTTGAGGCTACGGAATGTTGTCGAGAGTGGCCAACAGAGGTACCTGCGAACCTGGACCATTCGTGGATGGAATCAGAGGAGCGCATACGGACACTCTCGATGGAGGTATTGATTCGGCGATGCTGCGAATTTGATTCCGGCTCGTCAGAAAACTTGGCCTCTTCGTATTCTTGTGGCTCATCGTGAACGAGATGGGCATACTCGGCGAGATGCTCATCCTGGTTCAGGATGACCTTTGACCAGAAGGCACGAATATTGCGACGTTCCGGACTCCGCAGGAAATGATATACCCGCTTCAGCGTGCTCAGGCCGTCGCAAACTGCAAGGCCTGTCGCGAAAAAGACTATCAGCCAGCCGCCGCTGCCATGGCTTGCGCCTTCATAACTGAATAACAAGTATAAGAAAGTCATATTCCAAGTCAAGGGTGACGACATACAGATCACCCGTCAGCTTCTTATACAGGGAGCCCGTAAACGCGCTGAACCAAGCCAAGACGTTGAATGTGACGAGGACAGCAGGATACCACCGATGCCTCACACCACGGAGCGCGATTCCTTTAATTCAACCTCAGGAATTTCTATTCGAAGGCATATATGTACATGACAATGCTCACCAGCCGGCAACAGCCCAAAGAAGGCGACCATCATGCCTACTACGTGCAAGACCATTAGTCCCCGGTAGTTCTCCTTTACTTCCTCCATCGACCTCTCCCAGTCGTGTATCCAGTAGGATATTGGGTCCGCGTCATGGCTTTGCAGAATGTCTGTTTCGTTGAGCTCTAGTAGAGGTGCTGCGTGATGCATAGAGTTATGGGAATCATGGGAGTCGTGTTGGGGCATGGAAACAGCCTTTGGGTGCTCATCGTCGCCGTGGCGGGGTGCGAGAGGGACAGTGGAGGCAGAAACAAGGGCAAGGCTGAGGGAAATAAGGAAAATGCGCCTGGGCGAGATGCGCATGGTGACGGCGGGAGCGAAGAGGAGAAAGGGAATAAGTTTTTGTCTTGTGCGGGCCTTCTTATGTGTCTCGGCGATGCTCGTGAAAGTTCCGAATCCAAGATAGGATCTCGTTCTAGTAAGCAGCTTATCATCAGCCACACATTGACGTGCGTTTGGGCGTTTCCTGGATCCTGTCCTCAACCAGCAACTGCCACCCTACACATCTGTTGTCCCGCCGTTCCCACCTTCTGTCCGCTCCAACCTTCTGTTCGCTCTAAATTCGACATAATTACTCTCAGAAATAGCTGCTGCCCTTCGTAAAACTCCTAGGAGGTTCCATACCTGTAGAGTTCGTTCTCATTCACGTTGAAGGCCTTGACTCATCGAGGCTATTCCGATCATCCCCCGGTTGCTTTGCCGCCTCAGAACGGCGCTTTTTGAATTAGCAGCCGTCAAATCCAATCACGATGCTGCCGTTCTTTGCTCTTCTAGTTCTTCATACTAATACTTTATTTGACAAGAACAAGGAATCTTCTAGCGTCCTGCGACCACCGCCCCTTCGCTCTTTCCCGGGTGACTCGAGCACGGGAACATTCTCCCCTCCAAAAGCGCTGTGCGTGACTGCCCTTGTTGCGCATACCCTTTGGACCCTTTAGGTCACAGTTTCTTATCTGTCAGCACAGTCTCCTATTTGCTAAATTGCCTGGTACTGTATACGCCGCCACCGGATGTGACCAACTGGCTTATTCGCCAACACGCATGATTGCTGCCTTTTCTCCTTGAGGCTGGCATACCCGAAGTCGGGTTCAGTCGCCTGCGATTCGTAACATTTCGGGGTGTGCACAATCAAGTCTGAAAACGCGGCTTCAAAGCCTCGTCAGCTATTTAGCGACGTCATTTTGATCCGGGCGAGGACGAACGGGGAAGATGGGACCGGCGTCAACACAACTTTGTTAGTCATTCCTGCTTTCGGAGCTAATTTCGTTTGACATCGCTGCTCGGCTTCTCCTATTTATCCTGCGGCTTCAAATTGTTGACAGCTTGTTCAATTAAGCTCTTTGTGAGTCTAAAGGAAATGTATTCTGCCCTAGGGCTTGTTTTTATATATTCTTTGCAGTTGAAATGCTCGTTTGCTGATGATTTTTCATCAGCCGTGGGCGCATTGTCAATAAGCAATAACATCCAGAAGACTCGATTTGTCAGTGAGTGTGCAGGGCCACCGCAAGGGCGTTGTCTCGCTAATGACATCGCCCGTAAACGGCAGGATCAGGCCCGCTGCAGTTTATATGCAGACCCTAGCATTCCCCATTCCATGCGAAATCCGACTCGAACCGAAAACTCTAGTTGATTCGGTTTGGAACCCGATAATATATTTAGCTCGGAACTTAGTAAACACATTCTTATATTAGTAATACCACCCATACTTGAAAACTTCTCTGAGTCTATCTTACCAGGTTTTGCTAGGTTTTGCTATGTTCTAGTCCTATTCTGGTTCTTCCCTGCCTAGCCCTTCGATTGTCTAGAACATTTATTTTCCTTCATCCAGTACACAGGCCTAATTAACGACTAACAAGCAATGTTCCCTATTACATACAATTACTCTTGTGTGTCCGCAGACCAGGGAGTTGACAACGTTGATGGCCATCAATTTCTTTTGATTAGAAGGTGATGCCTTTGCATTCTAAACATAGTCATTGGCTACAGTAGGATTCAGGAATCATTCACTCAATGCGATCCTGCGACTTCTCATTCCTGAAAACACCGCACTCCTTTTTCCTCTTTTTTTCTCGCGCCTGCTCAATCAGATGTTACGCTCTCTCAACACGTTGAGCACGTTCAGGACACTGCCCCCAAATATGACCCACCAGCATCGTCGTCAAAAAGTCATCGCCATTCCATTGTCTCGTATAGCACGGTTCTAATTGGGCTGTACGCACAGGTAGTGGAAGCCTGGCGTCAATTAGGTTCACTGAACGGTCGCGCAAGCGTTAATAGGACCGTTGTATATTCGTCAAGAACAAAAGACGGAGATATAGTTCAGGTTACAGGATAACTATCGTTATATAGTATATAGTAAGATTTATAGCTACTAACAGAAGACGCCGAGAAGCCGGCAATGAAATGGTACATGCGAAATACTGGGGGACCAGGATTACAGGTAGACTCCTTGAAAACCACCACCAGATCAGGCGCGAGGTATGGTATATATATTTAATACGAACCTGCGTCATCCGTTTCCATACTTAGCAGCAGGGATGGTTAACCAGGGTGAGGAATGAGCGGTTGATGATAGGCTTGCTGATTTACGTGCTTTGCTTGAAATAACTTGTTGCGTATATATGAGGGAGAGGGAAGAGTCGGAACGCTTCGATGGCACCGCCTCTCCTTTAACACGTTCGAAGAGGCTGCGCCTATTGTCCATCGTCAATGCCTAGTGGGAATCGCGCCGTAAATCTTGCTATGTTGGGAAATCATCCTGCAGCGATCTCGAGGGGCGCTATAGGACCATCGCGTCCTCCAGAACTCAGTCCCGTTCACGGATGCTTTCATAACCTTCTCAACGGTCGTCTTTTAAAGGCAGTTGGCGAGCTAATGCAATTAGAGTTAAGTATGTATATTGGAAAGACGTCCACCATTTTACGTACCCGCTGCCTGACCAACATTCTGAAGCACTCTTCCTACATAGACAGATAAAAGCCCACGACTCAATGGCGACAAAACTTCACTGATTAGGCTTGTTATACATCGATTCAGGTTGACCTTTCCAGCGTTTCCATACCAGTACTCCGTAAATTCAGGATTTAGAGAAGCGGAATCAAGATTGAGAGTATAATAGCAATAAGTAACTGAGGCTGAACGAAGATCAACTGTTGTTTCTTCCAGCCGCCAGGCACAGAGGGACGGAGTATGCCATATTGACTCCAGTAGCGAGGTGCCATATGGTATGCCAGCAGAGTATTGGTTCGCAGAAGACGTCGCCGTCGTTGAGGCATTTACAAGGTTTAATACCCTCGGGAGTTACCGTTCCTAGAGATATACAGAGGTGGGCCCCTGAGCTGTTGTTCAAGGGATGCTTTGGCGGTCAAACATCCGAGTCGCTCGGTGCCTTTCGTATTGTTATTGAAGTATTGATGAAGTTTCCTTAGTTGGGCACGGCGACCTCCAATTCGCTGTACTGTACGTTGGACAGCTTGTGTGCCAGCCTTAGCTGCTGTTCATAGACTTCCTTGGCCACTCTGAGCTGTGCGACGGTTTTGCCCGAAAGAGGCCAATGTATATGTTACATTCATGACTACATCTTCCTCTTGAAACATAGCGAGGCAATTGGGAACTTCCTGCTTCATGGAACGAACGGCCAAAGCCGTGCTTGTGATGTACTTCATTCGGTGGCATCGAGTTCCCTATTTTTCAAGTGCCAACGTTTCGAATGGTGCTACAGAATGGAACAATTGTTTGATCGAGCTCAAGACTGGCCGGCAGAGACACCTTTGATATCATGAGAAAGGCAGTTCAGCAAACAATCGATCCATGCCCTTCTTTGGTTACGTACCAAGGCTCCACTTGACGTTCCGCACGCTGGAATCGTGGATTCATCGGCAGTTGAGACGTGAGCGATATATGAGATGGCGAGAAATAGATATATTCTGTCTTGCTCGGTGTCTGGAAATAGAAGAATGAGAGGAGCATCAGAGTTTGACCGCGCGCATCGTCTAAGGGGGAACAAGCTATAACAATGGCCAAATCGCGATTTAACTAGAATCCGCGGATGTGAGGCATTTAGGGTGTTCCCGTCTGGGCGAGAGCGACAAACAAAGGGCGCACCCGAGCTGAGTTCCAAAGTCATGGAATTGTATTTTATGAATCCAGCCTTGACAGCCACTATCCCTCTCCTTTGACCGTCCATCCTTTCTTTCCTTCTCACTATGTCCACCTTCGAGCAGCTCATCGCTGAGCTCACTCGCGACGTTCAGCGCGTCCAGCCGAAGGACGCTCTTCAATATTGCTCAAATTGGTTCCAGGCTCGTCTCGAGGAACAACGCACACGTACCCGAGACGTGTTGGCCAAGACTTCACGCCAGGCAAGCCTGCCACCAGACCACATTACAGATTCAGGCTTTAAATCCACTCAGAACTCGCTCTTTAGCACAAACTATACCCCGACCGCCTCTGCACCAAAACATCGAATAGTCGATACCACCAAGCCACCACCACGTGCTAGCTTTGGTGGATTCCCTGGCACATTAAATGTCCCTGGGAACGCGTTACTTGCAAATCCTCCTGAAGACTACCCAGATGATACATCCGGAGACTTTCTGCGGCCGCCCATGTCTTCTCTTGGGCGAAGGGTTTCCGTCAGTGCCGAATCAGGTCTCGCATACGACGAGGAACTCAACAAGCCTACGCCTGTCTTCCACAAGTCAGACGAACAACTGAAACGCATCAAGGCCACAATCTCTCGTAATTTCCTGTTCAGAGATCTTAATGAGGAGCAGGAATCGGGCGTTCTCAACGCGATGCAAGAGGTGAAAGTCCCTGCTGGCCACGTGGTTATCCGTCAGGGAGACGACGGAAATTATTTCTATATTGTAGAGGAAGGTCTACTTTACTGTTATATCCGCGAAGAGGTGGATAATCTCCCGACCCTGCCCGAAGGAGAGGTGGCAGAAAACTTCTCGCCAGCAGACTACGATCCTCGATTTGGCAAGAAAGTCACCGTTTGCAAGCCTAATGATTCGTTTGGAGAGCTTGCGTTGATGTACAATCATCCTCGCGCGGCATCTGTCATTGCGGTGGAGGCCTCAACGCTGTGGTCATTGGACAGAATGACATTCCGTAAGATCGTTACGCAGATCGCCCGGCGAAGGCGGAAGATGTATGAGGAGTTCCTCAAGAACGTACCCATCCTTTCTCCATTGAGCGATGTTGAGCGCAGCAAGATCGCAGATGTATTGACGTCGGAACAATATGCGGATGGCGAGGCCGTCGTACGTCAAGGTGATCCCGGTGATACGTTCTATTTCGTGGAGGAGGGTGAGGCGTTCATCACCAAGCTCGAAAAGAACGACAAAGGAGAATTGGTTGAAGTCGACTGTGGCGCATATAAGACTGGGGATTACTTTGGAGGTGTGTATTATATCATTTATTCTTGATCTCGAAGCCCGACTCATTGCAACACCATCAGAATTGGCATTGTTGCGAACAGCCCCACGAGCTGCCACCATTCGTGCAGTGTATCGCAAGGACGCCGCTGCACCAAGATTGAAGTGCGCCCGCCTCGGAGCAGCTGCATTCACTCGGTTGCTTGGACCCCTGCGTGAATTAATGGAACGCAACGTCGACAATTACAGCAACTACCGCGTTTCTGCTTAAGGAACATTTTCGTTATTATTTCATTTTCCTTTGCTATCTGCTTTGAGTACCTTGTTTATTTGGTTATGTGAAGTAGTACATGTATATGATAGCCACTGGCGGCAATACCAAGTCTCTAAGTTAAGTATCGGATACGAACATGATGGCCACAATTAAATCTAATTTTAGAAAAACAACCTTGCGAACGTTTGATGCACCGTTCCTTAGACAGAACTCCCACCTTTTTCACGTTTCTTCTCCGTTCTTCGACATTATCAACTGTCTACTTAATTTCCTTATAATCGAAGGAGTAAGCATTCAGATAAATATATCGAATGCCGGCGTCGTAAATCAAAGTGAGTGGCAATTCCATGATACTCCACCGTCAATACAGCCACAGAAGAAGCTAATGCGATTGCGTTTCCTAGTCCCAGCCTAACAATCTTTCTTTCTCTTTCCCTTACCTCACGCTCTTTACCTTAAATTTATGTCGCGATACACTAATCGCCGTGCTATGCACCATGAACGACGGCGCTCTCAACCAGAGAGACGTCAAACAGACCCAATCTCTGGCAGTACGCTGATCGGACTTTCTGCTCATCTTCGTCTAATAATCTTACAGTCCTTACAGGTATCTTGGGTTCAAGTGGGACTCTTGGTAGTGATCCCGAGTAAGTAGATCAACAAATTTGGATTGAGCGGTTTTCGCTGATCGCAGTCCAGGTCAACGACGTCGTCAATCATTGACACCCCAACTACCACTCTTATTCCTCCAACAAATTCGTTCTCTTTTACGTCTACCTCCACCTTCTTTCCTCCTTTAACCAGTAGTGATTCAGATAGGACTATATCTGGTTCTTCAACCTCGAAAGACTCAAGTACTACGACAAGTCACCTACTAAGCACCAACTCCACCACCGCCTCTTTCACCTCCATTTCCTCTTCCTCTTCAACCTCAGGCTCTCAATCCACTACATCTTCTATTATATCTACATCAGTATCTTCCAGCAAGTCTGGCCAACCAACAACAAATCCTATCGAAATCGGAGCCTCACTGGCATCGCAAGTTGCAGGGACAGAAACACAGAGTGAAATTATAACGACGTTCACCAGCCTCTCTGGATCCGTTGTTGTTACCGTCACCAGTGTCATACACCCCTCTGCTTCTCTCTCTTCCGCTCCAGCCGGTGGATCCTTCTTCGCCAACAAGACCCAAGCAGCACTCGTCTTCACGTTCGTCGGTCTAATTGTAGTCGCGTTATTCACGTTCCTGGGCTATAGGTTCTACAGAACAGTCAAGCGGGCACATGCGGACCGTGAAACGGAAGAATTGGCGCGTTCCATGCGTTACAGAACGCAAATCGACGATGGGGATGCGGACGACGAGACTGCTCCGTATGGCGGGGGGATGGCCCAAATAGGTGATGGTCAACTACCAAGGAGTAGGTTTGACTCATTACGTCGGGATGAGGATTTCAATGTTCGGCCTTCGGAGGATACAGGTCGTTCCAACGCGATACGTCGTAGGGTCTCGTCTATCGATAGACTGGATCCCTACCCATCAGCTTCTTTACAAAGCGTCCCGCTAGTTTATCCCGGTGTGAGACCAAGTACAGAAATGGAAGGTCATGTTGCTGCTTCCATGCGTTCTAAACGGTCGAATACCACCACTGGCGGCGGGAACCATAGCAGGAGCGCGACTGTCCCTGCAACGGAAACTCCCAAACGTTCTAGCGCGTCGATACACAACTATTTGTCCCTCGATCCTTTACCCGCCCCTATTACCCTTCCTGATTTCTTTGGCGAGGACCACCCCTGTCTGCCTGACACACCTTTGGGGTTGGAGGATGCCCAGGATTATCAATATACACCGCCGGGCCGTGTATTGAAGGTATGTTTTCACATTTATAAATGCGGGATGGATGTTCATCCCCGTTACCTAGATTGCGAATGAGTAGATACACCTATCATCAGATTCCAGTTGTACATTACTTGATCAGACTTGGATGGGACGCATTCCGACGGAAAGAGTGCCAGTGGACTCTGGAGGAGTTAATGTTGTATGATTTCTTTGTCGTTCTTTGTTTTAATGTTATTGCCTTTTACGTTACAGGCTAGTTGAACTTCTGGTCTCTTTTTAATCTTCGCTCTTTAGAGGTGTCTAAGAACCTGAACTAACATAATTTACAACCACTGAAGCTCCTCTAACTAACAGAAATTGGCTCTTCTTCTTCCAGAACCATTACTTATTGAAAACATTATAAGTAACAATACTGAGTATGCCACATTTAGAACATATATTCGTCACTGCACACGATGACAACGCGGTCTGTCACGCACCCGTAAGTATTTTGACTAACCAGTGCCAAAGTACGAATAATATACCTATTGTCAATGTTGTCAATGGGTCCCATAACCAAACATATCGTTGCCCTCGTGCCTATAAAAAAGAAAAAAAAGATCACAAATTGTTTATTGAATAATGTGATTTCGAGATGATCGGATTCCAGTAAAGTGGCAGAGGGTGATAATACAGTTTAGCCCTATAGAAGTACTTTTAACGACTGTAATTGGTAAATAAAACTGTGCATAATCAATTAAGTACTATAAAATTAGGATAGCCGTAAAGATTGTAGGAGATTAAGTGAAATTAATTGATGACCTTTAAAAAATTGTGCTACATTTCCCTGACCGAAACTTCAATAACGTCGGCTTATGCGTACTTTTAAGCCAAGGAAATCCAAAACCTTGTCCCATAAACTGTCTTCGCCCTGTGCGAAGAAAGGTACTCGAAGTCCACAAATGTACAACCTTCCAGTCTTCTGGGTCACGGCCTCGTAGTAGTAGCCTTCTTCATATCTCAGTTTGGAGTTAGATATGTTTGACGCAATAATCGGCAAACAAGCCGTTTCAGGATACACAGTAGGAATATGTATGTTTAATTGAGGAGGATAGTGTCCGACTCTTCGCGTGGCATGCCTCCATCTTGATCTTCCTCTATGCCAAACAGCCAGCGATGGTTCATGCTCAAATTCATCTCTCTTAGCGTCCACGTCCTGAATCCATGTCAGGATGTACCTGAAGTCGCATGCCTGATACCATGATGGAGGTTCCGTCTTGTGTTGTGCCCACTCTTGCTTCCACTGCCACACAACCTGCTTCAGAGTATTCTCGGGGATTCGTTCGTCACACCTAGCATATCTGCTTGCTAGGTCTCTAGGATGCCTCACCGTGATTGTAGTATCTCCACCATCGAGATGAAATGACATATATTCAGGGAAATCTTCCTCCATTCCCTCAGCTGGCATGCTTTTGCCTTTTGAGGACTTGTTGGACTTGGATATATATCTGGCAGTGTCTGGTAGAGAGACCTTTGCAGATCTGACACTCAAAGAAGTTGGATATTCGCTTGACGTCAATATCCATGTTGATGGTCGCTGATCTTCTCCTTCTAAGACTCTTGGAGGTAAATGAGGAGTATCTACAAGTACATTAGATAAGAATACGTGTATAGTCGATAATAGGTTGACCTCACCTTCGATCACACTTAAGCAGGTATAGAAATCATCTGCCGACAACTGCGTAGAAAGTCGCCTATACCTGGATTGTTTCTTCATTCCATTGGAAATCTCTAGTTTTCCAGATGAGGAAGGAGATAGCAAAGCGTTGTTGTCCTCGAATTTCATAAAGCTGTAGGGAGGAATAAGAGCACAAAGAATCACCACGTAATTCCCTCGAATATTCTACCCCGGAACGGCTGCGGGAAATATGCTGGCTCATTAGGAAAAACTGTTACCTTAACCGGAAGAACGTTACTGTAAGGTGGAGGCTTCATCCATTTAGCATCAAAGTAGAGGCACACAAGCGCTAATAATTTAGACGATCACAGAGATTTCGATGCGCAGGAAAGAAATGTATTTGAGCACAGATTTGTGCCGAGTCGCATGCTAAGTAACGTAATGATTCAATAAATTACAAATGCAGTTTGGGACACCGTCATTCAAAAAGAATAACCACAACCATCCGTAACAAAGCGTGTGCATTACTTGCTCACGCTTGTTGATTCCGCGGGAAGCCTCGACAAATCCGCCTTTCCTGCTTCAATCCATTCCTGCTTCACCAATTTCTCCCTATCTTGATAGTACAAACGATATACGAGCTTGATCGTACTTTCACTGACGCCAGCGACGAGACAGATATCTTTCGCAGACTTCGGCTTGCCCAACAGAAGTGATGTGAAGTAGATAGCGCCGCCCGCAATAGAGACCGGACTACGTCCATCCGCGATGCCATGCTTACGAGCCTCCTTGATAACCTCGGAGGTAATTGACTGGACATTGGGCGGAAGATCGAGGTGGTTGCAGTAACGAACAAGAAGTTCCTCGGGTCCTCCCACATTACGAGGCGCGGAGTTACTGGCAGATGCACCTGGCGTCAGGTTGAAAGCCTGCTCCAGAACCTTGTAACATTGACCAATATTCTTCTTCGGGACACGCGTAAGTTGGCAGATTTCACGGAATGTACGGGGTACGTGTGCCTGACGACACGCGATGAAGATGCAAGCCGCGATGATAGCGTCGAGCGCCTTTCCCTTCAACAGCTTTTCCTCGTCTGCGCGTTTGTAGAGTTGCTTCGCAATGTCACTGATCGTTTTTGGGAGGGACCACGAGTCGCACATGTTCGAGATATCCCGGAATGCGCTGACGAGGCTGCGTGCGGAATTGGCACCGGAAGCTCGAGAAGCTGCTCTCTGTAACTCTCGAGACATCCCGGAGTTTCCATCCTTGAAACTAATGACAGTATCCAACTGTTCGACTCCTTCCATCAGAGGGTCTTGAGCAGCACCGACACGAGACGGATCGTCTCCTTCGTCATTGGCAAAGGTCTACGGAAACGGAAGCTAGAGTAAAAAGAGGACGAGTTAATCGTTTAAGAATTTCACTTACACGCCCTGTGAATGCAGTCAGTATGAGAGAAGATACAATAAGCAGAGATGGGTCGCGTACATTCACTCCTAGTGTCTACAATCCGATCACCCAAAATGAGCCCACAATCCCCGCACACCAGATCTCCGCTCCCAAATTGCTCAACAATGTTTGGAACAGGATCTTTGCATTGACGACAGATCAAATGTACGGCGAGGTCAGGTCCGAACATCTGCTTGTTGTTCTGACCGCCTGAGGCGAGAGGGAATGCTTGTCCGAGAGACATGATGGTTGAATCGGCTTAGAAACGGAGCAGGACGAGGACCTGCTATAACACGAGCTGAAAACTTCCAGAAAGTGACCTGCAATCGTCCAACAAAGAATTTCTTTTTGTAGAGGTAGGTGGCAAGGTGGTGGTTGGAGTCCAACAAGCGGAACCGAAGTCTGACTAATTCCCACACCTTGGTCCCATTATAAGTCACGTGAATGACAAAAGAAAATACGTTAAGACGGAAGCAGTTTCTATACTATTCGAAACACATATGGAACATAATAATCATTGCGATTCATTGTAATTGAATGTAAGAAACTCAAAACTACGCCAAAAAGAGAAGTGTATACAAAAAAAAAGCATTGCATTGTTTGTACTATGAATGTCAGTCATCGTGGTAAAGAAACAGAAATTATGCAAAGTGAAAGCGACAACATAGGAGGGAAAGAGCGAAAACCAAGCTCGAAAGTGAAATCAATAATAAGTGGTGGGGGGAGGGTATTGTTCTTGGACATAGGCATCGCCATAGGGATTCGTTTGCTCAACATACTGTTGGCCATAGCCATATACAGCACCATCAGCACCCGGCATTGGATAGTAATACCCCGGTTGAGGATACATGTACTGTTGTTGTTGTTGCTGGCGCTGCGCATCCTCGTACGCATGTTGCTGAGCATCATAGTATGCCATATTTTGAGTAGCCATTTGAGAACTTGGCGTAAATGGCTCAGCGTTAACGTTGACTGCCAACGTAGATGGAGCTCTGGTATGGCCCACTGCACGAGGTTGCTGAACCTCTCGTTCCTTGCCCCTTTCTTCGCCAGGAGCCTTGATCTCGACTCGGCTGTTTTGTCTGGGTAACGAGAAAAGAGGAGGGGTGTGCATCATAGCAGGGGGCGAGACAGACATCGACATAGAGTGACCATGGTGAGGAACGAAATGGACACTTCCATGAGACGCATGGTGCAGATGCATCGGACGTGGGGTGAATACCGGCATGGCCATAGAGGATGGTTGAGGAGGAGGGGGAGGAGTTTGCAGATAAACTGCACGACCCGTTGCAATTTCATATGTCATACCGTTATCCAATATACCAATTCCTGGTGGAAGAGGAACCCCAGAAGCACCATATGCGTAGGGTGAACCATACGATGGGGAAGGTTGAAACGGGGAGCCAACCGGGGGCATAGGAGGCTGTACTTGGACTGTTGGGTGCGCCGGTATGGGAACAGCGATTGGTTCCGCAGGCTGCTGATATTCCAGCTGTGAGGATTGAGCGACAGTAGGCCCTATTGGTGAAACAACCGAGAAAACCCCTTGAGGAACTGTCTCGACAGCAGACGGAATAGGAGGAGCAGGAGGAGCAGTAGTGGTCCATTCTCGAGGCGCTGAAGATCCAGCTATCGGTCTCACTTGTGGAACAAATTCTTTGGACGGCAAGGCTGCAATAGGGTCATCCATTGGAGGTGGTTCCACAGTTACAACATCCTCGACTGCATATTGTTCGCGTTGTTTCCCCTTGCTCTTCGCTGAAGGCAGTTTCACGGCTATGGAATTCGGCGGAAGCTTCTCATTTGTTGTCCTAACCGGCCTGTGCGCCGGAAAACCATTCAGAGCCGGTAAGGTAACTACAATGGGGTCCTTCTTTCCCTCTGGGTTGGACGAAGGTAGCTTGATCCGAATGCCTTGATTTTGTACAGGTTTTACTTTGAAGAGGAAATTCTCTGACTGACGAGTCCATACTGGCTCGGGTTTCATGGAAAACCATGGTCGTGTCCCATTTCCAAACTGAAGCTTGTCGGATACCGTTGAATGATGTGACTCTGTTGGAGCATGCGGTTGGGAACCATGAGGACTGCTTGAACGAGTCGTAGAGGTAAAACCTCCACGACCAAAGAATCCACGACCCCTAGCAGCGCCACCACGTCCTCGAGAGAAACCTCGGTCACGAGACCATCCATTTTGGGGACGGTCCTGGATCACCCCTTCGTTGTTCAACTCATCAAATCCATCATGCGTCCACGTTCGGTCCACAGGAGGGACATTTGCTGGTTCTACTTGATGGCCCGTATTACCAGCAAAGCCTCCTCGACCACGCATCCCAAAATTCACACCAAAACCTCCACGACCACGCACTCCCCTCCCACGACCTTGCCATCGACCACGCCACCATCCACTCAAGGAACGAAGGTCTTTATCCAATAATCGATCATCATGAGACCAGAATTGGCCCACAGTTGGTACATATGCTGGATCGTTGGTCAACCTATTGAGATAAGCTTGCCGTGCGGATTCGCCAGGTTGACGTTTAGTGGAACCTCGTGGTGCACCTCCTCTTGTTCGTTCGCGCTTGTCTTTGTCGGAAGGAGGTGGAGAGGGCACCGCATTAACCGGGGGTGTCGTAGGGCGGTCGTGAGAAGCCATATCTCCCCACTGAATGACTTCAACTGAACCATCTCCATTGGCATCCGCATCTGCCATTTCTTCAGCCCAGTTTTGTGGTTGAGTGAACATACTCGAACTCTGTTCTGGAATAGAAGAGGAGCTTTCGCCCTCTTTCGAGCTAGCTTGTGGGACCTCGTCCGCACGAGCCTCAGACTTTGACCCTTTCTCGTTATCATCAGAGTCTGAATCATCCTCCGAGTCTAAGATAGTAGAGGCCGAACTCTCTGTCTCTGAATCGGAACGAGGTTCTCGAATAAGTTCCTCTTCTTCTGAATCTGTTACATCTTCTCCGCGCCTTCGAGCTCTTCTCCTAGGAGCAACGCGTGCTTTGGGTCGTGGAACAGATGCAGGAGTCTTCAGAGATGCTTCATTTTCAATTTTAGGTGGTGTGGTTTGCTTGACAGGGACAGAAATGCGAGCGGTGGTGGGCATGGGGGCTGGCACAGATAGCCGTTAGAAGAGCAAAAAATAAGTAAAACAGTAAAGAGCTCACTCTTTAGAATAAATGGGAAGGGTATCGATATTTGGTTGGTCTATGGTTCACGAAGGAGAGAAAAGGAGAAAATTAGGGGCTAAGAAGGACAACTGGAGTCAGGGTATGGTGGCAAAGTCTGGCGCAAGGCGGTTGGTTGAGGTTCCCACGGGCTCCGGCTAAGTAGGCATGAGCTCATCTTCTAGCCGAATCCTCACCTCTACTCAAGGCGGTTGCACTACTTTCACTCTGATTGCAAAATTACAGTATATTATGCAAAATGCTAATTTTAAAACAGATGTTGTGTTAATCGGAATCCGACCGTGTATCCAGTTCGGGCATTGGTTCGTCGTCGTCACTGTCGGCCTCATGGACTACTCTGACGTTAGATCCAACGGTGGACGACCCTGCTACTTTGGTTTGACCGATATCCGCACTCCTATGTGCAGTGAAGGACATGTCTGTCATTTTTACATCTTGGTTTGTCGTCCTGGGGGCAAAGACCGTAGGCGCAGCAACGATGGGATTGGCTTCCAAGGTTATGACAGTATCGGAGCGAGCCGGCGCAATGGTAGATGCAACGGATACTGGTGCAGGTTTGACGGCAACAGGAGGAATTGTTGACGTAGGCTGTGAAGGTTCGACTGCTGCCGCTGCGCGAGTTAATTTTGACTGCTGGTCAGCGTTTGTTTCTGGACGAGAATCTTCCAGCGTGGTGAGGTTTATAGCATTCTGTGCAGCTTTATCCTCTTGCAGGTTCTCGCTTCGCAGCAAGGATATGGCTTCAATTGGGGGCTGGCGACGTATGAGAGGAGGTAGACGGGGGTGCAACAAGATGTCAATCTCTCTTTGCGCCTGAGTAATGGATTGCAGTGCCTAGGCCACGTCAGCGTCCTTGCATTATCGGATATGAATATGAAACCCACCGTCATACTGCTATCTGGCGAAGTAGATACGGAATTGATAACGAGGCCCGCTGAACTATTCATCCATCCGGAAGGTTCGGGAAGAATCTGGCGACTACATATCGCGGCGACTTTCGCGTAAACTTGACCTTGGAAGGCAAGATCCTGAGAGATTGCTGAAGCACCGTGCTTTGGCAATTCCAAGAGGAGTGTGACGAGGAGTCTTTTGGCGAGTGCGCGAATGGGTGCAGCAATATGGGGATTCTGTATCAACGGATCAAGTGCTGTAAATACTCATTAATCAGGCGTACGGCTTGGAAAAAAATGCATTCTTACCATCTAAGGAAACTAGTACAACTTGTCGATCCTCGGGGGTGGGACATAAAACGGTAGGGCCAACTTTGAATATTTCATCCCCTTCATATCCGCGGGCACGTTTTTTTCCTTTTTTACTGCTCGTGACCGCTGAAGCTTCTTCCTTTTGTTGCGTCACGTCTGACTTGTGAGATAACAGCATTGTAAGCTGAGGGAGTATCGCCTTGGCCAGCCTCGTTGGAGGAATGGTGGAATGTAAATCATAGGTATAGGCTAAGAGAAAAGGAAGACATTGTAAAAATGATACTTGATATTTTCTGTCGTAAGGGTTGAATAAGTTCAGCCTGTTCCCTCAACAGGGTGGGACACGCTTACTTGGGGTAAGTTTCCTCCAAATGATGGAGGATGTGAGATAATATGCGAGACAAATATGGACTAAGATGGTGACGGAGACTAGTCTGAAATCAGTAAAAATTAAACCTCAAAAATTGTAAGGCATACGTCTCTGCTAATTGGATCACAAGACCACATCCTAATTTCCAGATCTCGGGGACGACTGAAGCTTCTAATGCACGTCGGCTTTCATCATGATGAGTGTTAAGCTTTGAGTAACATTAGTCATTTAGAGATGTATGGATAAAAAGAATAGTACCTCTCCATCTAGTGTACAACGTAACAGGCTAAGGGCGAGCTTGCTTAATTCTCCGGCACAAACTGGTACAGGCCTTGCAGTGACGGCCCTATGATGAATATAAGTCAACGTAGATCGCGATACTGCATTTGATATTACCTTAACAAAGATTCAATAAGGGCTATTGAGCATCGTAGTCGATCCAAGCTGAGAGGAATGGTAACGACGGCATCTGTTGAAGGTGCGGCGAAGCTTGGCTGAATAGTTGTCTTGAAAATTTGAGCTTATTCAACAAGAATATGTTAAATAAAGTAATGCAGGATAATGAACGAGATATACTTTGAGGAGTAGTAGTACGAAGCGTCATGAATGCTGACCAGGCGTTAGATAGAGCCGTGTCGAGACTTTTCCGCCATTGTGCTGCAGCGCCTACTTTGCCTCCTGTAACATGTAGCACTGAGTGTAACGAGCATGCATCTGTTATGACAGACGCTGGCGTGGGCGAAGTCGCAGACCCAGATAGAAGGCGGAAGGTCAAGGAGACGAGGGATGGATGTAACTGGCGATGCAAAGCGGGATAGGCAGGGACAATATTTGTCAGGGAAGTAAAGGCTAAATGCTACAAGAATGATTAGAGATCAGTAAGACAGAGCTTATCAAGTTGACTGACCTTCAGCTCTGGATCGTCACTCTTCTCAGCCAGAGTAATCAGTGCTGCACTGAACTTTGGAACATTCGGGGTTGCTATCTGCCTCTGGAATTCTGGCGAATCAATAGCCGACAGGAATATATATTGAAGTAGCCTGGTGGCGGCCATGAGAACAGCGGGAGTTTCACTTTTCTGCATAGAAAACACTGTCATTTGAAGTAACGACGGTTGGAGCTGCGATTACTTACCGAGAGCATAGGCAAAGCGGATCCAACCCAACCTTGAGCTGCTTCCATCATGATAGCTTTGTTCAACACTGAAGTTTGCAGTGCAAGGCAAAGTCCTGCCCATCGTGAGCCAGGCTGTTTTGCATGAATGAGCGACGCGATTCTGGATATCCATTTCTGCAGATGTGGGGAAGGCGAAAATTGGGTAGGGGTCAAGGAGGCAGTTATATACGGTAAATTGAGGACCGCTGCCTGGTCGGACCCGACCTGCAGCTGTAAAATGGTCTCCAGAGGATGCATTACCAAAAGCAGAAATTTGAAGAAGTGACAGAATGTGACACAGTCACATATTCAGCCACAGGCCACGTGACCAACTACGGTAACCCGCTCGCCACCATGAATCCACAGCCATTCGTGCTGGATCCTAGCGTCGAGGAAGTCCTACATCTAAAGAATTTCGAGGTACAAGTTGCAAAGCATCATAATTGTTAAAAACTCTTATACGTTTCTAGGATAAATTCGATGTAAAGGACTTAGTCTCCTCGGTCTCCGAGAAGCTCATTGCACAGTCGAAAGCTGATCCTGGACGTGAGTAGCACATCTTAAATGCAAGTTATTGATTTCATCTATGTATTTGTAGCATTCGATCCTGAGCCATTTATACGAACCTTCGAAGCCTCGGTCGACAAACTCATCGCCATCAGAAAGGACCTGCAGCGACGGACAGATGTCTTGGAGAGAGGTGTGAGGCCGGCGGAGAGGGATTACTCAAAGAGGATGACAGAATTGAATGGCAGCTTTGAGGTTCGTTTTAATTCTAATATCCAGTTCTCTTTGAATTTAAGTGTTTCAGGCTGTGGGAAAGTCATTCAGCAACATGGAGACTAAGATCAGCGAAGTGGGGAGGACCACTGTTCGTATAGGTTAGGGAGTATAATCTTGTTCTGTTTCTGAATATCTCAACTGAATCAAATATCCAGGGGAGCAACTAGAATCTGTTCATATTGCACGACAACGAGCGCAGGCCGCCTATGATCTCATCGACTATTATAATCACTTCTCTAATGGAGACACAACGCGCCTGGATAACCTTCAAAAGGACGGTGGAAAGGAAGGCAGGCATCAGGCTGCAATTGTCTTGAGGAGGTTAACTACGGTTGCAAAGGAAGTTGACCTTCCGGACGCAGAACGGGTGAGTTCGAATAATGTCTCTACAAGGGAAGTGTCTGACATGAAGTAGACGAGAGAGAATATTGACAAATATTGTGAGAAATTTGAGAAGAACATGCTCCGTTTATTCGATCGATGTTACCGGAAGGGTGATCCGACTATGATGAACGTAAGTGGTCTCTCAGGGAAAACGGCGAACATACTAATTCCATTCCTTCAGCATTGTGCGCAGACATTATTAGAATTCAATGGCGGAATGTCATGTATTCAAATATACGTCAACCAGCATGACTTTTTCATATCCAGTGATCGAGTGAAGGAGCTGAGTGCCGTTGAGAGTGGCAAACTGTGTGTAAGAGTATTGTACAGACGACTATCAAGCTTACAAGACTTTCAGATGGGATACTATTGAAGATCCCGACACAAGTCCTCCAAAATCGGAACCTGGTCTAGATAGTTTATTCGAAAGCATAAAGAAGACCGTAGCTCAAGAAGCCCAAATTGTCCAAGCGGTCTTTCCTAACCCTCCTATGGTGATGCAGGTATTTTTGCAACGTGTATTTGCTCAATCGGTGGGGAATATAAAAAACATTTATGAAAAGCTAATCGAATGGCTCATTCATTCAGGTACAACAATACTTGGAGCTTCTGCTTCAGAAGGCTGGAAATATATCCCAGCTCTCTTTCTTGCGGATGTTGAATCTTGCACATTCCCAAACGTCCTCGCTCGTGGAAGCTCTCAAGCAATATGATTTGTCCCATATCACTGCACGCTTAGCATCAGACAGGGCCGTCAGTGAGGGCATCGTACCAGGTGGTGCGGGAAATCAAGTAGTTTCCGTCGCGTCCATGCTAGAGACAGCTTTAGAAGAACTGTTTATGCCGTATGCTGAAGGTCAAAAGTATCTTGAACGGGAGAGCAAGAACCTCGTAGAGCTATATAGTTCATTTTTGCAGAAATTCACTCGCTATCATGTGAGTATCTTCTTTCGTAGTGTTGTTCTTTTATGGTAATAGTCCAATAGGAATCAGTGAATAAAGTGAAGAGTTCAGGGCTATTGAACAGAGTCGTGAATCAAATTTCAAGCTCCTCTTCTGCAACTGGAACCCCAACGACGACATCTCAGGCTGCTGCTGCCTTCATGAAGTTTAGTGGGTTCGGTACTGCTGCCGAAAAGGAGAGGGAGAGGGAAAAGGAAAAGCCAGCGGAAGACCTACCTCGGGAAGAAGACGGCAGATTAAGTATCGACACTGCAGAAGGGATGCTGAAGTGGCATGCAGAATCTGTTGGCCGCTGTGTTGAACTCAGTGCTACGCATGACGTGTAAGATTATTGATTCTCTATAGCTATCTCGCTGAACACCTCTTTAGCCCAAAGAATGCCTTCTCCCTCCTGCGCGTCCTTGCCGAGGTCATGGGGAAGTCTTACATTGAAGCGGCAATAGAAACGTGAGTAGCACTGCATCTCCAATAACTGGTTACTTACAAGGATATCACACAGTAATCTTATCCATACCGAGATGAGAGATCCTAAGCTGGAACCTGATCTATCAGCCCTATCGACGATACACACTGTTGATATGATCTGCCACCTATGGCAACAATACGTCAACATCGCTTTAATGCCTTTGTCTAGTTCTTCAGTTACAACACGGCGCGAGATGGTCATATTCAATAATCAGACAATCAGCAGGATTGAGGGTGCTGCCAACACCCTTCTGCAACGCGTAACAGACAGCATCGTTGCGTGGCTATCTGCTCAACTTAGCAAGCAAAAGAAGTCGGATTTCAAACCGAAGAACGATGATCTGTCTTTCGCAAGAGTGAATACGGAACCTTGCGAAGCTTGCTGTGAGTTGCTGGAGAAAGTGGGTGAAATAGCGAAACGATACTTGACGGGGAAGAATCTGGAGACATTTTTGACCGAAGTTGGTGTAACTTTCCATTCGTGCGTATACAAAGACTTTTTCAGTTAGGCTTGATCCCTAACAATACTTTCAGATTATTACTCGAGCATTTGAAGAAGTTCCCTGTAAGCTACACAGGAGGGCTGATGTTAGCAAAGTACGCCGTGATTTCTCGTGCATCGTTGGATATAAGCTAACTATCAAACAGGGATCTCAAATCATACCAGGATACTATTGCCGCTTTCAGTATGCCTGCGTTGTCAGAGCGATTCGAGTTCATCCGTCAACTCGGCAATGTTTTCTTGATTCAGCCGGATATCCTACGAACGTATATCACGGAGAATTATTTAGGACGTATTGAGCCGGCTCTTCTTAAACCTTATCTCGCCATGCGGGCAGATTGGAGCAAAGAGGAGAAGATGTTCGACGGTTTCTTCGGTGATGACGAGGAAGGTAAAGACAAAGACTTCAAGGACAGGTTGGGAATATCCAGAATGATGAAGGAGCTGGAATCCTTGCGCATTGGGGAGGGGACGACTTCAGCTTTCAGCACCACTTTCAGTTTTAACAATTTGAATAACGCAAGATTAGGTACCTAATGTCACATAATATGTATTGTATACTTTTGTAATACCAGCATGAGCCTGCAACACACTGATATGAAGTGGGATGGGGAAAAGTGAATAGCCAACAGACATAGCACAGTACAGCATAACCCTCGACGACCTAAAACATCTATCGCCTAGATTTGCCTTTACTTTTGCCACCCTTCTCTCTGGATGCCATAGCTGATGCACCTTTGCCTTTGGTAATCGACCGAATAGCCTTTCGCACATTGACGACACTTTCCTCGCCTGTCTTCGCTCTCTTACTGCTACTGCCATCCAGTTTGGATACTAGTGCAAGGGCGGCTTTCTTCTCATCATCGGCTGACCTTTCATTGGGATCGAACTAGTGAATAGGATTAAAACGTGTGTACTATCCCAAACTCTGCATGGTCGTACCTTCCGTTTGATACCACGTAATTTCTTTTCGCCTTCCAGCTTCTTATCGAACCTAGACAGCGGTTAACAACAGTACGTGAGGCTAGGATAAACGTTACTTACTTGCCCATACTTGCGGTGCTGACGCGACTTGTAGCTACAGTTTTCTCAATCTCCCGCTTCCGTTCTTCTCTGGACACAGCAGGTACAACACCAGCTCGTTCGAGATTTTTGAGTTTCTGCTTCTCATTCTTGGCAACTCGTTCCTTGCGGGCGTCCCGTGCAGCCTTTACGGGATCGAAATCCATATCTAGACGAAATATTTCAGAAAACGTATAAATAAACGCGTTTGAAGAGAAACATACCAGCATTAGCTTTAACAGGGGTAGCCCACTGTTCTTCCTTTTCACGGCTCTTTCCACCTCTACCCCAACGGTTAACCCACTCCTGTTTCTCCTCGTCCCAAATTTTCTTCTCGGTCCTCGTCTTTTGAATTCCCTTCGCCGATGCAAACTTCTCCCATTTCGTTGGAGGCTTAACCTTGGGTAATGGTTTCGAACGAGGCAGTTGCGTCGTAGGCGGCGGTAGTTTAGCCAAAGGCCCCTCTACTGTAGATTCAACTGGTAAAGAGAATATTGCTCCAATCAGTGCTTGACAGCCGTCTCGTGCGGTAGCTCTTAACAGCCCCTCTCGATCCTTCCTGTGTGGAGAGATAGGGGTTAGCAGAACCCCGTAAGGCACGATTTCAGGTAACATACTCATAATCTTCAAAACTTAGCGGGTTAAGGTCGGTGATAGTTAACAGCCCCGGATCGATATCAAGGGGTATATCTTTCTCGACAACAACAGACTTTCTAAACGATATTTAATGAAGTTTGACTTTGGAAAACCGAGTCTACGTACTGCTTTGCCTGTTCTGTGGCAATTATTGAGGAGACGTCCATAATGAAAAGAGTTGCTGCAAGAGGCGCCCGTACCTCTTTTGATCCCGACCACTGCTACTCCTATAGGTGCAAACAGGTTAAAGCTAGTGGGGGCTACACGTAGTTCCCCTGTGGCTATAACTTTTCCTTTTCCTTTTGGAAATCACAAGTGGAAATGGACCTATGGCTCTGCAAAATATCTCGTAGCACTTAGGCCTAGGAACTGGCCGGCATTCCCGCACCTGTATTGTACCTAGCATTTGCCCTTAGCAGCACTGCAATGGGCACTATATCTGAAAGGAAATGCGTCATGATTGAATAACCCTTCCAACAGTGATTCCTCAGTCACCGCGTCTCTGAGGGGCAAAGTCCTCAGTGGAATCTCGGCGTCCTTATACATCCGTGACACTTCACCTCCGGGTCAACTATTTTGGTGATGCGATCTCTTGATCCCCCTTCGAGATTCTCATCTTTGCTTTTTTTTACCTGCTCTATAATAGATTCTATCGCATCTCAACATTCATTATTATTCGGTTCTTTCTGTGACAGTATGCCTCTCTCACTAGCACCGGATGGCCGTCCTTCCATGTCATCGAATGTTGAGATCTCAATTACTCGTACCCCAAAAAGGTAGCGGTCACTCCACATTGGCATCACACACTCAAACGCCGTTGGTGGTGTCCGGTTACTTTTTCTGGGCACGAGTAGAGCGTTATCCAGGCGATTTTCTCGGTGCATCTTCGTGGAGGTTATAAAAGTGTGGTCTCGGTGCCTCCACCAAACCACCCGGCCTGCAACCAAGCAACCATGTCAGCCCAAACCTTCCAGCTTCCTAATCTGTTCTCCCACTGCAAATTTCCACTTCGATATCACCTGAACGGCGACAATATCGCCTCAGAGTCTGACGATTGGTACCGGAACGGATTCCCCACATTTCCCCCCCAACAGGAGGCCCGCCTTTCTGCATTGTTGGCGAGCAATGTTGCAGCTTCTATATACGATGATGCTGAAAACCAGCATGTCCGGGCTGCATGCGATCTCATGAATTTAATCCTACTTTATGGCGATTTTACCGATGACCTTGCGTCCCAGGAGAATCAAGCCATCGCGGACGCGGTTGCTGACATATTCCATGAGCCCTCCGCATCGTTCCCTGGATTTGAGAATGACTCACTCCAAGATATCCCAGTCATAAATCTCTCGCAGGAGTACGTAACTCTCTCCTTATGTATTTCTCCGTTTGTTCATGCTACTTTCACCCCCTTTCTCAATACAGTTTTTGGCAAAGGTGCATGCAAGATGCTCCTTCTGGCTTCCTACTTCGCTTCACAGAGAACATTGTTGGTTTTCTTACCGCACGGAGAATACAGTCGAGACATCGTGATACTGGCTTTGTTCCAGATTTGGATACTTACATCACAATCCGACGGGATACCAGTGGCCTCAAGCCACTCATCGACTTTCTTGAATATACTCTCCAGATTGACATACCGGACCATGTTATTAATCACCCTGTGCTCGAAACAATGAAGGATTGCACTAATGACTTCGCTACGTGGTCCAATGTATGCATTGATTCCATCTTCATGCTATAACGTGTCACTAATCAAAATATTTGTCAGGATCTATATTCATTTAACAAGGAGCAGGCCCGCGATGATCCATATAACATGGTTGCCATCTTGATGAATCGTTACGACATGGATCTTCAGTCTGCCGTCGATGCTGTTGGCGATATGTGTGTAGCAGCTCTGGAAGAGTTCGAAGTTTTAAAGGATCACTTGCCAAGCTGGGAACCCTCTATTGATGAGGCTGTTTCGAGATATATCCAAGGACTTGAGAATTGGTTCGTAGCCTGCTTGCATTGGAGTTTCCTTTCTGGCCGATATTTTGGAAAGGATGGACTAAGAATACGGGAGACGCATATCGTGCATATTTTACCAAAGAAAAAGCAAATCAATTTGACAGCGTCTGATACCTCGGTATGACATGTCTTTCATTGCTTTAAAGCTTCGTGTTCTGAAGTTTCTATGCCAGGTTATTCCCCCGCCTTTTGAACCGAGTTCTTCTACGAAATCAATACCAAACATATAGTTTACATGTTGCAAAGGATAATCATATCTTTATTTATACTCCATACTAGTACTTGCGTCAAAGAGCGGTGTGATGAGTGGTTCGCGTTAAAAACATCACTTCTAGTTTGCGACGACGATGCAGACTAAGTAACTGTCATCGGATGGGTCTTCCCAAGATTACATCATTAGAGGTATAAAACTCGTCTCGGTCAATTAATGAGCACTGGCTTTCTTCAAAAGGAAAAACGGTGCTGTAACAACTGGTTATCAACGCCGATCGCAAACTTAATGTGCCACAGTATACTAAGTTTAAATGGTTGGCAACATTGCCAATGGTAAAAACAGCATCTTTTGAACTTCTAAATATCTTTATCTTTAGTGTGACATTAAATGTAGTACTAATGGTAAGCTGCTTTAGGGAATTCTTAAGTTATGTGCTGCGGGGATTCAATTTCATCGGATACTTCATCACTCCGTCTGTGTCAACTTGAAGTGCCTCGTTCCGATACTTAAACCTTATCAATCCGCTCCCATGCCACTAGAATCTGTCTTGGCACCCTCAAGGGTCACTAACTTCGCCCAACGATATCACTCACAGACTTTATGCAAACCGCTTAATGCGGGCCGCAGGATTCTCCGACTGTTTGGGACGCAAATTTCTCATCCCCCGTCCCCTTGGAAGTTAGCGAAGCCTTTCAATATTTTTAAATCATCTCAGCTTTGCCTTTGATGTCATGCAGAATGGTATAAAGCTCCTGCTACAAGCTTACCATCTCTCCAACTCGAGCCTAGCTGCAGTGAAGACTTTCCACTGACCATACTCCTATGTCTCATTTCTTTAAACTTCCTGATTTCTTCACCCCCTGTCCATTTCCCCTTGTCTATCATCCCTTCGGTGACTCAGTGGCAGCCTCTTCAGATGAATGGTACCGTAATGCCATGGTGAATTTCACTCCCGAGGACGAACGCAAGTTATCGATACTCATGGCCGGGAAACTTTCCGCATATGTTTACAACGAGTCGGACGAGAAACATCTACGATCTAGCTGCGACCTCATGCAGCTCATTTTTCATTATGGTGATCTCACGGACGAGCTCGGTATCGCGGGGAATACTACAGCTGCCAATTTTATGATGAATGCTTTATGGTTCCCTCACTCTTACGAGCCTATTTGTGAGGATACAGGGATACTAAGAAAAGAGGAACCTGCAATTAGTGGGCTCACAAGAAAGTTAGTGGTTTTTGGTCGAGTCTTATATGCCTAGCATTTCTGACTCTGTTGATAGCTTCTGGCAAAGATGTGTGAAGGATGCTGCACCAGGCTTTCAGGATCGATTTATTGAAGACATGCAACTGTTCCTTCACGCAAGAAATATCCAGGCTCAGCATCGGGAAGCCAAGGTTGTTCCAACGCTCGATGAATATATCGATATTCGGCGAGATAGCAGCGGCCTCAAGCCCCTCATAGACTTTTTGGAGTACACACTACAAATTGATTTACCGGAAGAAGTGGTGATGGATCCTGTTATGCAATCTCTTAAGGAGTGCGTTAATGATTTTGCAACCTGGTCTAACGTAGGGATATTGTGATAAATATCTTATTCAAATAAACTAACATTAATTTCACCTTTCAGGATATCTTTTCTTTCAACAAGGAGCAAGCATCAGGAGACACATACAACATGGTTGTTATCTTGATGAAAACCGAGGAATTAGAACTACAAGATGCAATAAATCGCGTGGGCGAAATGTGCTTCCAATCGTTGCATAACTTTTTGCAATACAGGAAGCTTATTCCATCATGGGGATCCATCGACCAAAATGTAACTCGGTTTATTCAGGGACTTGAGAATTGGATCGTTGCTTGTCTTCATTGGAGTTTCCTCTCAGGTCGCTATTTCGGGACCAAAGGCCAGCAAATCAAGGAGTCTCTAATCGTCGAATTAATTTCTTCCCGTAGAAAATAGATAGTAGTGTATGAAGTGCTCATAGATGATTTGTCGGAATTGATGAGCAAATATTTACGTATATTGCATATCTTGTATCCATAATTAAACTAGCTACTAACAATAGAAAAGAAAAGAAAAACAATGACCAACAAAAAAACATAATGATCATAATAGAATAACGAAACACGACTATACCACAGCATCAAACGACGGAAATTAGGAGACTTCAACAGCACCCTGAGTACCCCAAGCTTCCAAAACGGCTTTAGTAGCGCCCATTCTCCGACCCGTCCAGTCCTCTTCTCCAACCTTTTCCGCCCAATCTTCATCGACCCATGCGTCCAATTCGATTTTTCCCATTGATGCTGCTCGAGATGCAGTCGATAGTGATGCTTTGCTCGTACGGCGTCGCACCTTGGCGGGCGATGTGCTCGAAAGGTTGTGCTGGTGTAAGCTTACCATAGGCGATGGCGTTGTTGAAATGGCATATATGGGGCCCGTAATATGATGGGGTGGCGGTCGTATAATCGGAGGAGGCGGTGATCGTCTTCTATTAGACTTTTTGGACCGGAATGATGAGCCAGAGCTAGCGGAAGAAGCAGTGAGAGGGCTTGCGGTACCTGGGCGTGAATAACTACTAGACGATCGCGTGGGAGGGTATAAATGATGCTGGACGGCGGTGGAATCGACGATATTGCTGGACGATGAGGCTGAAACGGATTTGTTGTCGGTGCCATTCGCAACTGGCTCGTCGGGCTTTAGAGGCGTGGGCGGTGACTCGATATCGTGTCTTCGATTGGCTCGAATCTCGTCTATGTCTTCATCCGAGTCGTCATGGAATAGCAGGTGTTGAGATGCTTCATTGGGAGGTTCCTCTACATTTTCGTTAGTTAGTGAAGTTGAGGCTTTGACGATAGAGTCAATGAGCCAGAACTGTAGGATGTTCATTGTAATTGGGAAGAGACCCATTACACTAGCAATATTTAGGCTCATATCAACATGCGGATAGAAGAATTTCACTCACAAGGCTACTTGTAGGGTTTCATGTCCATTTGTCCATTTTATAATGTACGCTGCAATATCGAAGATACCGGGCCAAGCCGCAAATAATCCAACCATAAGCAACTTCATTGTTAATATAGTAAACACGTAAACAGATGCTTGTCGCGCCCAGTAGGCTAGGGATGGAGGATCCCCATACTGTCCAGACCTGAACCCTTTGAGTTTGAGGCGGTTGGTAAGTAGCTTGTCGGCAGCGTGTAGAACCAAGTAAATATAACCGACACCTATAAGGAGCTGTTAGTATCCAAGGCGTAATTGACTACATATTTAGACATACCGATAGTTGTGTCGATCAGAATATTAAGGAAATAGAGGTTGCATGGGTTACCCTTCGCTATCCTAGCAATTACGTCGGATATTAGAATGTTCAGTCCATGGATAAACGCTTGTCCCAGAACTTGTTTCGATACATCGAACAACCTGAGATAGAAAGGAATGTTAGAATGATGCTGTGGTGGTAGTTACCAAACGCATACCAAATTCGCCATGGCCGTTGAGGCTTTTCCCTATATCGTTTAATCACCAGCGATCCCATGACCAATACGCCCATTACCGCCTGTACAATCTATTTAAGAAAGAACATCCTCATCGCGTGAATATGCCACTGTCAAGATCGTCTCAAGGGAATACACTGCACCAAAGCTGTCGGTCCAAATAAGCGACACGCACCCACAGGGAGTTCAATCCTAGTGTGGCCTCCATCCTCCAAATGTGTGAGTTGTTCAGGCGGTGAAAAAGAATACGACATGGAAAGAGACAGCTCGAAAGCTCGAAAGAGAGCTGTGTCCAACCTGTCTGCTTACGTTGACGACGGAACCACTTTCCGTCACCTTTGTGACCACCTTTCTAACATCCGCCAGATAATATTGATTTATATTCTGCAGCTACACAATATCGATTTATAGCTATAGCAAAGATGACGAAGCCATGCAGGAAAGACAAGAAGAGCTTCAAGAAGGTTAGTGTTTGGTACAGTAAGAATGGATACCTCTCGGGGAGAAGCGCCGCGTGACAGCGTCTGACCCAATCGGAGCGCGCAGCATTTGCCTCCTCGGAAACGCCGTGCAATCTCTCTTCTTCTTTCAATCTTTTCTAGCAATAAGCAACGCATGGAACGGCATATATTCCCATGTTTTCAGATTTCGCAATCACGGGAAAGGAGTCCTTAGAGAGGCGTAAATTGCTCAACTCCTGAGTTTCTCTGCCTCACACAGTATGAAAGTTTTCCTACTCAATCACAGATGACTGAAGCATATATTTTTCTTCAGAAACAGCTCGGCTACTGCCAAAGTTTTAATAAACTGGACCTTTGAACATTTACCCCTATCCATGGTTCGTGACGAGCTTATAGTCTCAGAACTTCTATCTAAGAAGCTCTTTATGTCACCTCTTCTCAAACGAGCTCAAACGGCGTATTATTCCGGTTGCTGCTTCCTAACTTAGCTGCCATAACAAGAATAAACCGAATACAAGAAGAAAGAGCTTCGTTTATAAATGAGCGTTGTGACCTTCTTGGAATCTACAGTACGTATTAGTAGTATGTTTCTCCGTGTCTTAAAACAACATTCCAGGCAAAATCTATTAAATGTCCATAAGGCAAGGCGGATATTAAAATATATTGTCCATTATATATCAAATTATTCAATCATTATACCTGCGGTAACAGGCTAATACGTTGTTGCACCCCTTGGTTAGATGACTGTCCTTCATGAAGTTGATCAAGGTGAGTATAGGTATTGGGATAATACTGATATGCATGTGATTCAGCAGCAGGGCCCTGAGGAACATAAGGCGGTTGACCCATATAAACAGGTTCATATCCATGTGCGCCAAATTGTTGTTCGTTTGGCGACTGATAACGCGGCGGGGCATCATCTGGCAAGCGTTGTACCGGCGAAATGGGAGGCGTGGCCGAAATTTGAGGTGTCGCAGAAATTTGAGACGCGCGAAGGATTTGGGAGGTAGGAGAGATTTGAGACGCGGGGGAATTTGGAGATGCTGAAGAGATAGGCCTATTCTCGCGAACATTTTCCCTTTGCGTAGGTGGTTTGGCCAGTACAACAGCATCGGAAAATGGAAACACCCAGACACGTTCATGTCCTCGAGTATGTGCCATAGTGGAAACAATGAGTACCGTGGCAAGCCAAAGCAATACTAAAACGAAGGAGGTACGTCAATTTGGCTTGAAGTGAAAGCAAATATACTGACATATTGCAAATAATAACCAGGCGAAAGTCTGCATTGCCATGTTCTGTTGGCAAAGTGACTCGAGTTCGTCTGCAATCCGAGAAAATTAATCAAAACGGCTAAATCTATAGATGTGAAACATCATACGGCGCAGGTCGCATCCCTGTTTAAAAATCGAGGCAGTGGACGCTTGTCCTCCTACGACAGCCCAAAGAATCGCAAGGATGGCTAAATTTACTCGATTAAGTTTAATCCATGCGGTTTGAGTTTAAACTAACTTACAGACCCATCCGATTTCCAGGAGGACCGTCGAAACTTTTGATCTGCGTTTGCAGAAATTTATGATCAAACTGAAAGAACGGCATGTCAACACAACATAACCAGATCGAAGGGCAGAAACTCTTGCATAGGAAGGACAGTGATAATGGTCTTTCAATCCATGAATTATTGCTTTTATTCCAGTGGTTTTACAACTCACCAATGCAGATATGGCAACAGCAACTCCAGCAAATTCAAATTTGCTTGCCATATCGGTATTGTCATCGTCGTCGTCGTCGCCATCACCGTCATCAAAATCCTCTGAGTTGGATATATTTAAGTCTGGATGCATAGAAGAAAATACTAGGAAATTTATGCTAATCCCTAGCACTATTATGCTGCACAACATAGCAGAGACTAGAATTTTTTCCAAGTTAGATTAATGAATGAAAGTTCCTGTTACTCTGACTTACTTAGGACGATGGATCGAATTGAAGTTAATAGACCCATGGCTCCCGAATCAGAGCAAAGTATGAAGGTGGGGGAGGGAAACTTGCAACCGTCGAAGAAGCCTTCGTTGTGCTGCCTATAAGTATGGGCTGCAGGCACGGGATGCCGTATTAGCCCGCTCTCACCATAAGTATTCTTAGCAACTTCTATAATTCGTACAACCTCAAGCGCTTTGATGCTAAATATTCTGCGACACGCACCTTCGCTAAATTCAACTAATCTATAGATAGGCATAGCCTTTTTCTATCTATATACACTCCCAATACAGTAGTTGTATCTTCCTGTTCTTCATAAATTTCATTCACGGAAGACTGGGAAGTATATATTTGAAATTAGTAGACGCCAATCGACTGGTAGAAGTAATTGTCATGATTTGGGCGGATTCCTTGACTGTCTGATACTGCGAGCTACTGCGAGCTACTGTAGAAGTCACAGCTATCAATCAAGGATATATAAACCTTACTGCATGGGATAATCCCTGACAATACTTGGGTACTTATACGTACCTTCCCAGTCATCTGGAACAGTAATCAATGGGCATTCCGTTGAACCATTTTTATTCCAGGGCTGTGAAGATCCACGCGTGATAGACCGGACCGAACCACGGTCACTGAAAATAATATGGTTACCTATAAAAAGCATGTCTTATATGCGGGTCTGTATCATATATTTGTATGGCTTTTTTCTATCATACTCGTGATGGAACGGAACTCACGAGACCGTAAAAAAGCGATATATTTAAATAGTGAATAGGCGAATATAGAGCGTTGATGTGAAAGAGGAAAAGATGAATAGGAGGCACTCAGACTGACCTCTGCGGGACCTACAGGGAGGATCACCAGGGTTAAGCATATATCTTTCCTAGCTCATTAGGCATGAGCGTCATCGCCAAGGAAAGCAAAACAGAAGTTGCTGCGTTCCGCAGTTCTCCCGTTGTTATCTTTTGAGAAGGTCAAGTATCTCGAGGGAAGAAAAGGATATCGTGGCAATCATTCGGTCCATATCTCACGTCTCTATTGAAACATAAGTAGCGCATTGGAATGTTAGAAAGAAGACAGAAAAATTCCCACGCATACACCTTGAAGCTATTTAGTTGAATTTCATGGGTCCCTAAGGGTCGGATGGGGGTTCACAGTGAAATGATATCCACAGAAGGATATAGGTTCCGACAAATGGAGAGCTTGATGGGTTTGGTTATGCCATTTCCAAGATCTAGTATTTATTCATGATTATATTTTGTTCGTAGCGCAGCGGAACCATGATTGGCGATGTTGATAAAGACCTAGGTCTCGAGACCAGAAATTAGTTAGAGGATGTTAGTTATGCCAAGTGCTGTTGGAATCTCTGCGACAGTGAATGTGACATTGACCACTATAGGCACATTGGATAACCGATACAGAGATCAGAATTTAAAAAGGGTATATTCACTCACTGATCTCAAAATTATTTGTCAATTAATCAAGTAAGTATCCCTGACCTTGTATTTGCTTGGAGGTATACCAAGGCAGTGGAAGGAGGTGGAAAGCACCAGGGCCACGATAGGAACCCGCATTGAATTGTAACTCCGATACAGCCTATGAACTGAACAAAGTTATAAGCTCTACGGACGCAGCTTCATCAAGAATCCCGACGATGTCTACACCACGCAAACAAACTCAGCCCTCTTCCATTCTCTCTTCAAGAGTTAGAACGACGTCGACGCGGGGAGGCGCGTCACAACTCCCAACTCGCACGGCCATCTCGATACCCCGAGCAACACCCTCTATACCTACTTCACCTGCTACTCCTACTGCTATAAGAGTTCGACCGACTGCGACCAGGGGAAGTGCGCCTTCTAGTCCAGCGACGGCCCGAACACGTACAACGTCAACTCGAGGTGGAGCAACGAGTTCCCTAGCACCACCGAAATCTCCGGCACCTTCAGCGCGCGCAAAATCACCTGCACGTCCCCAAACGCGTCCTCCTTCACCATCAACTGAACGCAAAGCAGCTCCTCTTAGCATTCGAGAGGCTATAGCTCTAAAGCGCGCTGAGGCAAAAAAGGCGCAACTTCAACCATCCAAAGCTCTCAAACGCGAACCCTCAATAGACGACATCCCAGGCAAACCACAGATATCTGAGTTTAGAGAGGTTGATGAAGTCGAGTTGAGCAGATGGAGTATAAAAGATAGCATTGAGCGAGCAAGATCATCTGGTCTGTGATCACCCTCCTAGTATTTTTCCTAGACAACCCTAATCGACTTTTCCTACAGGTTCGCTCAATCTTGCTTCACGAGATATTTATTGCATCCCATCTGCTTTGTTCGAAACACATTTAGGTATAACTCCAGAGCCATTGAAGCTGGCTCCGAAGGAGAAGGAGGAAGAGCTTCTCGCCGGACGAACGAAAGAACGGGCTCAGACGGCATGGTTTGAGGCTGTCGATCTGACTGTATTAAAATTGCGGGATAATGCAATTATCGAGATTCAACCTGAGATATCCTTGTTCGGATCTCTGAAACTACTGGATGTACGTAACCTCTTTCGTCTGAGAATTTGCACTCTATACTTATATGCTATTACAGCTTCGCAATAATCGTCTCACCTACATTCCGGATGCAATAGCAGAGCTCATGAATCTGGTTACTCTTGACCTATCCCACAATCAACTCACTTCTCTGCCCTTGGACATCGCTACTCTTCCATTTTTAACCACGCTCGACATCTCCTCCAACCAACTTACTACTTTACCGTTGTCCACTGCATCATCATCAACCTCTCAGTCTAATCATAAATCAGCGGCATTTTTTGCTCCTGCGACTATCAACCGTGCTGCAGAGCCTCTCCCTTGCATCAAATATCTCATTGCATCAAATAATAAGATTGAAGCAAGCAATATCCCTACGGATGACCTTCCGCTGGATATTGTCAAGATAGATCTAGGGAATAATCCCTTAGGCAATGCAAATGCTTTCATGGATGCTCTTTCGAGGCTAACAAAACTGAAGCAGTTATTTTTGGCGAGCGCAGATATCCAGGAAGAGTCCTTCAAGGGAATCATGGGGTTTCAATCTTTGGAGTTGTTAGATCTTGGGAAGACGAAGATATCTGAAGCTGTCCAGGAAGTTTTCCAAGGTCGGCCTGTATCCTTCGAGGGCGAATCGGACGTCGCTGGCGAAGTCAAGATTATATTGGGCAATCGTATTCAGAAGGAAAAATGGGAGATCGAGGCTGAAAGACGAGGCCGTCGTGCTCAACCTAAGGGACACGCGTCTCAACCTAAGGAACAAACGCCTCAGCCTAGGGAACAACCGGAACCGCTAAAAGAAGCTTGGGAGATTGAAGCTGAGATGGGATTACTTACTGAGGGTGGTCGACGTCGGGCTAGGGCTGCCGCCGCCACCGCAGGTGCGCCTACATCGTCTCCTGCTAATGCGACGTCTACACCCTCCGAGTCTCCTGTGATAGCGGGAGGAAGTCCAAATTCTCCCCTTACACAATATTTCGAAGTACGTTCTTTGACGTTAACACTTCCACGTGCATTACCACCCGCGCACTCAAGGACTCGTTCTCTCGCTCCGAAGGCCGTTAGTGACGGTTCAGATCCCACTATACCTGCAGCCACATTACCACTCCCTATAATCATCGCTCAACCATTCGCTCGAACATTGCGCTGTCTAATCCTCACCAATCGACGCTTCGATCCGTCCTTCATTATTCCGCCAAATTGGATAGAGTCTGAACCTCTTCTCCCTGCACTGGAAGAACTATGTCTTGACAATTGTTCATTGACTGACAATGTTGCAATCGTTCAAGATACTTTCTCATCGCCAAGCGGGAAGGAGCCCATTTTCAGTATAATCTCCTCACTTTTCCCGTCCCTCGCGACATTGGACATCAATGACAATAAATTGACGAATTTGTCCGGTATTAGAGCTCTCCTCATTCCAGACGCCGCCCGTGCGACGAAGGGTCTCAAATCTCTTCACGTGAGGGGCAACAAACTCAGTGACTTGACTGGGCTTGAAGCGGTCGCGCAGGTGCTGAAGAGCGAAGGCCGCGTGGAATCGTGGAGATTGGAGGATCTTGATTTGAGAGACAATGAGATTGTAAAACTTCCTCCGATGCTAGGGCATCTTGCTGTTGATGTGTTGCTGGTGGATGGTAATATATTCCGCGTGCCACAGAGACGGGTATGGGAGCGGGACGGTATGTAATTATTTGCCGCGACTATCCAAAATCTGACCGTCCTTTGCAGGTACAAAAGGGTTGCTTAACTGGCTTAAAGACCGCGTCGAATGATTTCCGTTAATTAATTTAAATTACTGTATCAGTCTATTACAATCATATGGTAACTCATACCAACAGGTAACTTGGGAAATCTAAGCCGCCTTAACGTATACAGTACAATAATAAATACTGGCTTGTTTCTTAAAATTCCTTCTTCGGTGGCGTAGCACCATGTTCGGCTAAGATAGCCTCCTCCCTCTCTGCGCGAAGCTCATCCAACTCAGCATGCAACTTCTCCATCTCTTCCTCATCGCACGTTCCTGAATCCATTGACTGTTCTTGCCACATCGCAGCATAAAGACCGCCTGCTTTCAGTAATTCTTCATGCGCGCCTTGCTCGACTACCGCGCCATCGCGAAGGACTATGATCAAGTCTGTCGTAACGCATAATGAGTACTCAGACAATGGCGAGGAGAGAGAAAAATACTTACCGGATTCAACTATAGTGCGTAGCCTATGGGCGATAAAGATGCTTGTTCGTTGCTTGTCAAGCAAAGTGGTATTGATCTCCTGCATAAGTTCTGTTTCTGTTTTGGCATCAAGGGCAGAAGTCTAGAAGGTCGAATGAGCGACATAGACAACAACCCAAAGAATAGGACATACAGCTTCATCGAAGAACAAGATCGGAGGATCCTTTAGCAAGACTCGGGCAACGGCCAACCGTTGCTTCTCTCCACCTGAAATCATTAAACCACGTTCACCGACCGTAGTTTTGTAACCATCCGGAAGTCTCTGTACAGTGTCGTGGACTCTAGCTTTGCGAGCAGCCTCCCAGACCTCTTGATCAGTGGCATCAATCTTGCCATAACGAATATTGTGCATCACATCGGCGTGGAACAGTGGGGTATCCTGAGGCACGACACCGATGTTGCGTCTGAGACTGTCCAGTGTCACTTGACTGACGTCTTGGTTGTCAATGAGGATTCGGCCGGAAACAGGGTCGTAGAAACGGAATAAGAGGCGGAATACTGTAGACTTGCCGCAACCCGATGGTCCAACAATAGCGACTTTCTTGCCTGCGGGTACTGTGAAGGATAGATTGCGGAAGATAGGACGTTCAGGGTGGTAACCGAAGGAAACATTTTCGAAGCGAATAGAACCCCCATGGAGCTGGAGAGGCTTCGCATTGGGTACGCTCTGGAAAGATCATAAACGCGATTAAAATGACGGTCTATGGATGTCTTTGAAAGTAGATGCTCACGATGAGAGGTTTGTTTTGGGTTTGCAGATTGAAAAGAACTTCCATATCCAACAAGCTTTGCCTCATCTCACGGTAGATAGTTCCCAAGAAGTTAAGTGGCAGGGAGAGTTGGAAGAGTAGTTGATTTGCCATGACAAGATCGCCCACAGTCATAGTTCCTAATCGATGGGTTAATTAATGCATGTAATAATAATAAGATGATAGGATGTAAGAACCATTGATAATTCCTTGAGCGGATAGGAACATTATGAGCGTTAAGCCGGTCGAGAAGATGATGTTTTGTCCAGAGTTCAAGAATGCTAAGGACGTCGTAATCTTCACCGATGATTTCTCATAAGCTTTTAGATGTTTGTCATATTGTCCGATTTCATAAAGCTCATTGTTGAAATGCTATGAATACTTAGATTCAGAGCGAATTCCCACACGAAAGAAGAAATCGCTACCTTGACCGCCTCATAGTTAATAAGAGAATCCACAGCCACAGTCGCGGCCTTGTTATCAGCCTTGTTGGCGTCGCGTCGGAATTGTGTGCTAATGCAAGATGACCTTCTGCAGCACAAAAGAGAAAAGACAGTTGGGCTTACCGCCATGCGGTCGTTTTAACTGTGAACCAGGTATAAGCTGCCATTGTGCCAAGGACCACAGCGCCGTAGGTCGGGCCAAATTGATAGGTCTATAAACCATTAAGACACCTCAGACAACTTACCATACAGTTGAAAGTACGAACAAGGATACCGCAAACCATGGAGATTTCAAAGGCCGTTGGAACTATACGGAAGACGATTGCCTGTAAGAGGAAGGTAATACCCCTGTAGGTCTTATCAACATCGCACAGCAGACCAATCATTTCATTCAGAGCTTACTTTGTCCCTCGGTCAATAGCACGGGTCAATCCACCTGTCTGTCTAGACAAGTGGAATTTGAGATCCAGATTCAGCAAATGTCCAAAGGTCTCCCGTGCGACTCGGCGGACGGCAGATTGACCAACGCGGGCGAATACTGCGTTTAATAACTCCGTCGACAATGTTGCTCCTATACGAGCCAGCCCATCTGGAATAGGCGGATATTGTTCTCAATAAACGGCCATTTCAACCCAAAAAACCACATACATCCTAAAATTATTGTTCCACCTAGGACCCATACCGTGGTATCTGAAGTGACGGGGAGGTTGAAAGTATCCACTATGCTTTTGACCAGAAACGGAACTTGAACATTCAGCAACTTCACGGAGAAGAAGGAGATTTAGTACAGATATTAGACGCAGAGCTCGCGTAGTCACATACCTTTGCTGTTACCAGCAATCCCATGCCCAGTATGACTCTTCCTCTGACACCCCAGTCATTTGGCGGCCATATGTGAACCAGCAGACGTTTTATAATAGCGAAGTCGGTCTTCCGCTGCTCCTTGATGGATATGACCCGTTCAGGTGGTGCAGTAGCGGCTGATGGTACGCCTTCAGGTTTAGAAGGATTGGATGCCTTGGTATCAGACGGTGTAGCGTCTCTGGCTAGTTGTTGGTAGAAGCGAGCATGACAATGAGGATGATTCCGAGTAGGACCATTGGAAAGCAAGACGGGACGAGCCGCTGGATGTATATGGGTATGCTTTGAGGATAGCGAACTCCTATAAGATGATATACAGCTCCTCAGGAAACCTTGAGCCCCGCGCGCTCTGAACATCTTGTGGACTCAGAACTGGCTGCCAAGCGTTACGAGACAATAGGTTCGTTGTCAGTTTTATGTATAATTCAAATAGTTCGTGTTATAAATACCGTTTAAACCGCTTCTCTGTAATTGGTTGACCAGTGGAATAAGTTGTGTCTGGAGGAAGAAAGCGGTAATGTCAAATCAGGATGACGTGATTAGACGAAGCGCTGTATCTAATCTGATAAGGAATTGCGCAATCTTATCTTCACTCAAGGTGTATTCCGGGCTGCTGATGATTTCCCTCTCTCCCAACTCTCTCCCGCAACCTGAAGAAATTAAGTGCAACTAAATATCATTTTCTGACTTCAAACTGGACATTTAACGCGCTATACTTCACTCGAAGGTGTAGTACATACTGGTGAAATGCAATCATGACAGCTTTCTATTTTTAGTCACAGCTCATGAAGAAAATAAATCAAAAAGAAACTATGAATGGTTTCACAATGAGTTAATGAAGCCTTCACGGCCTTCTACGGTGAGTTTTAGAACTTCTGTGTCACAATCACACAATGAAGCTCTGTATCGTAATTCCAATCATTAGGAAGTATTCTGAAGCCAATTTGTCTACCAAAATAATAATAAATCAACTTCAAGGGATCATAGGTAACAATAAATACCGATTATCTGTCTGGAAAGAAGTGGTATCATATATAGGTAACAGAGAAGGTTTTGGTGTGGAGATGTAAGAAGCACGCCGTTAAAAGGGACGACGTACATACTTTATATAATCCACCGTCTGGAGTAGTAACAAAGACATTGGATACCGGTGTCGAATCGGCTGAGTTGCAAGTGGACGAGAGAAAAGAAGGGCGACGCGGGAGACTAGCGGTCTCAGTTAGCGAGCGGGTTCCTCAACCGCGGAGAGGAACGTACCTAGCGAGGTCTAACGGCGGGATCCTTCTAGAAATGCGACGCGGGAGACTAGCGGTCTCAGTTAGCAAGCAGGTCCCTCGTCAGCGGGGAGGAACGTACCTGGCGAGGTCTAGCGAGAGGTGGGATTGCGGCGGAATCCCTCTCTTTTCCCCTTAAACCAAGCAGCGGGTGAATCGACAAGGTCGCGCACTCCGGAGGTTCTCCAATCGCACGCCCCCTGCGCGACCTTGAACCCGATTGCTTGAGTGTGAAGGAGAAAAGGAAGGCGCGGCGTGGGTCAATGCGATGACATACGACCGATTCGCCCTGGGTAAACATAATATTTAAACTTGAATCAAATGCGCGCTGATGAGCCCCAGCCGCGGAGCCATTAGTTCGAACCCCGCAGTGGTCAGTTGTGCGATCTTTCTTTCTTCTTTTGTTTCTGCCGCGACCACTAAATTTTGATTGTAGCAGCATTGTTGTTTACCTCGTGTAATAGGAGGATCTCTACATCATGCGCCTCAAAAACTGTGTAACTGTTTAGAAATATCTCTTCTATAGCGTGTCTAATGGTCAGGCCTAAATAACCAAAAGGCTGTGGCGGAGAAGTGGTCTATAATAGAAACTATTCACAGACATATGAAGGAATTCTCAGAAAGCGTTCGTCCTGATGGGCTTCGGCGTTGCAGAAGATAGAAGGACAATTTTACCTGTCTGCTTCACAACTTCGGGGCTTTCTCCGAAATAACGTTTCGTAACGAAACTCCACTGAAGGGAACCCGCCATCCAGTCTTCAAGGCCATGAATGTATGCAGCGACGTCTTTATCTATCTCTTCACCCCAAGATGGTAATTTCGACTTTGTCTCTAGATACTTGGCAACTGTCTCGGCGCTCATTTGTCCAATTCGGTCCACCGCTCCCTGGAGATCAGTGTTGTATGACTTCATCACAATTGTCACCAGATTATAGTTGTCGCCTCGATAATTCTCCACATTATAGGAAAATATGTCCTGAAGAGATAGACGGTATTCAGCTTGAGGTTATTCAAATACGGCATTAATGCACTCACATTTGTAAGCGCTATATAATCGTTAGCACAGTCCGATAGGGTCTGTATGATATGATTCTCCGCAATGTGAGAAGGAAGATCGATTCCAAGTGCATATTCTATCAAGTCAAAGCATGGTCGGCAACCGCTGTTATCGCGCCGCCCCGTCATGTAGGCGTCGATGTCAGGCAATGTGCCGTCAGCTCGTGATTTGGCTTCGCTTTCGACAGATTTGAAGAAAGACTCCATATGCTTGTAAAATCGTTGTTGTACACCAGGCCCCGCTTCCTTTACGCATCGGCCCCAGAAACTAGAAAATCAAGCTCAGTCAAATATTCAACTTGGCAGCACAAACCAACGCGATCGTACTTACTCTCGACAGAGCTTACTGGCAACAATTTCCGTCTCCGGTAACATCCTTCCGTCAGGAGAAAGACGTTCGTAATGTTGCGGTGAAGCCAATGCATTCATAATTGTTTGTGCGAAATTGACAGTATCTCCCACAGACAGAGGATCCGAAAGGTCATCCAAGTGGAAAAGAATATTCATAAAATCACAGACGACACGGAGTCGATTGTCATCGATTGCGTAGTGATAGGATAACCCCACGAGGATCCCAGCTTTGAGACCATATAACTGAGAAAGTTGTTTCTCAGTCATATTGACGTAGGTTTCTTTAAACCATTGGTCAGAACCCGCCGCAATGGAATCGCCATTAACATGGTAGGACAATGAGAAAGGGAGGGAGAAGTCAGGAATATTAATACTGTGAGGGAAACTTGAAGCCATCTTAAAGTTGGAAAGGCCGTTGGTAGAGGCATACTAGTAGACCCGCTTTTATACTTGTCCATACCCGCCGTTTATAATATTCCGAGCTTTCGAATTCCAAGTCGGATAGGAACACGGACCGAGTTAAACCTTGAATGTACCAGTGCACGGAAAGAACCAAGAAGGGAATATATGCTCTTGTCCATAAGAAAAGTTCAGCCCGTTTGTTATCCATTTGAGTAATTTTAATTAAGAACTAGGTGAAGGACTGCAGTGTTGACATCTAACCCGCCAATCTTTCCAGTTAATATCATTCCTGGCACGGGCATAGTAGACAGATCCCTTGATGGTTTTCAGCAGATTAGCCAAATAGCAGGCTACAAATGTGGATGAAATTAGGTAGTTCCGAGCCGGATTTCAGAAGTAGAACTAGGTTTTCTTCATTTATAGCTGAACAGCCAATTAGGTTGGACGGTCTGTACGCCCTAAAGCACGTACATTTTCTTGATTAACCTCAGTCAGCGACACTAATAGGATATTAGAAGAATTGTCAGTTTTGTGATAGAATTCTCCTCTCCGTAAGTCTGCAGAGCATCGGAAGTGAGAAGATTCCGTGGCGCCACCTTCGGTATGGATCATCGTGGCCAGATCCATGATCAAATAAGGCATCAGCTCCGAATCCCCTCTGACCTCCATCCGCTGTAAACCCAGGTCAAATATCGTTCGTATTGCCTGAATTCAATCCCGTTCAATACCCGTAGTGCCAGTTCCCATGCGGCACCTTATGTTCAGGCTGATGCTTGAGGTTATGTCTAAGTGCCGTAGAACGCTGGCGTAAAGAACATGGGAAAATGACATCATGCTATATCCTTTATAACCTAAATTTCGTAGAGCCACCACTGATTACAGAGGTGTCAGTGAGCATACTTGCGTACCGTTTATTCTCTTGACACATCCTGGCAAAAGATCATCTATCCAATGTCTGTCAGAATCATTTCGTTTGTGTTAGATGTTGGCATCCGCATCAAGTGTCGAGAATCCAACAACAGTTCCACTGCGGAAGGATATACGCAAGTAAACCGAACTTGCCCCAAATAATTCCATTGACCCTTTGAATGAATATAACAGTAGATAACTGGCAACCATTCATCCGGGCATAGGAGCAAGCTCAATCACATCCGAATGTCTATCGGGGTTTAGCAGAGTGGATGACGAGAGCGTTTTGCAGTATTTGACCGTAAGAAGTTCTGACCGGATGAAATGGGTCAATAGAAAAGGATTTAAACCGGTGATCTCACCTGTAAAAAGAATGGTAAAAGGGTTGCTGAACGATAACAAACTTTTACTTATCGTAACAGTGTTTATGTCCGATAGATAAGACAACTTAGAACGGCATCCCCGTACGATGGCCTAAGTTACGTATTACTAAGTATTCGCGAGTGATTAGCCAACAGTATGACATGCGGAAAGCGGTATAAATCGCATTCAATAGTAGGTAGGTAGAGATGTTACGGTAGTAGCTGGTAAAGGTGAAAGCCGCGGAAGCGCGCGTCAAGTCTTAGCTGACCACTGTAGACGCCCTTCAAGATCCATATTCTATTCCTGAAAACTGCATATAAGAACATGAAAAATATTATGAACCATATGGTGTCGTCATCACTTCAAATGGGTGCAGTGTTCTCTCTATTTATATTATATAACAATAGAGGTGGAAGACCTGCTACCAGTGTGAAACGAAAACGGCACTGGTTGCTCAGGCTGCCTAGTAGTATCCGTCGCGCAGACAATTATAGCCGATTCTAGCGTCCTCCCGGTAGAATATCCGAAGCCTCACATAATGCCTGCCGCCCATTATTACACGGCTAAAAAAATATAGATCGGAGTCTTGTAGTGCGAAGGCCCATCACAGTATCGGAGGGATTCGATTAGACGTTCCCAGTCGTCGCTACTTAGTAGACTTAGAACCAGATAGATACAGAAAAACTAATGTCTTCGCTGCGCATGGCATGCCACCATCCAGGCGGAATATACAACATATCTCCCGGTTCTAACACCGCACAAAAGGATTGTGGGCGCACAACCGATCCAAATAAAGGGTATTCTTGATCTGCTGTAGCGTCAAATACATCAACGCGGGATGTATTACCCATGTTATCGCCGCTGCTCTCCGATGCAAGAGATCCTTTGGAAGACTCATTGGATGTGATCCGGGTGGTATGAGGGGCCGAAGGGTCCGAAAAGGGGTACATTTCCTCCTGGAAGGGAGGAGCTAACCATACGGTCTTGCGCCCTAGCACCTGACCTATTTTGGGAGGTAAGTTAGTAGAAGCACATTTCGAGTGTTATGAATCTCACAATAACAGTTAAAATACGGGTCCTAAAGATTTCATTGGTTGGCTATTAATCAACAATATCATAGTTGAGAATACTCACTGTATGGGCGGGAGATGTGGTCCCCTTTGGGCCAAGCCAGGCGTTAATAACCAGCTGTTCTTCATTCCCCGGCGGCTTATATGAAGGGAAACAAGGCGGAGGAACGGGCGACGAATATGCGTAATCCGGTATTAGTATGTCTGATCGTAACTTTGGAAATTGGGTAAGTAGATTATGTTGTGCCAAATATAGAATGGTAGTCTGGCCTTGGGGAGCCTCGTCCGTATTTATTTTTGACGGTAGCATACCGATTCCACGAAGGAAAGACTCCCAATGCATTATTCTTTGAGTCCAATTAGCTTGTCTGTAGTCCTCGCCTATCTCTACTGGAACAACTCTTCCTCTACCGGTCACTTGCAAAAGATACGAGACAGATCCCCAATAATGGTTTGTTAGAGCTGGCCAATCCTTCAAAAAACCAGGCAAAATAAATGGTGTAGCCGCCATTTTGCGAAAACCAGACATTGAGGGAGGAGGTATAGAAGGAATTATTTTCGGAGAAAGATTGCTAACATTGACGGAAATTTCATCAGTGCCTGGTGTCGCCGGTTCCTTATCCGAAGGAACGACTCCCTCGAGGATGGGAAGATGGGCCGCCTGGATATGTTCTATCGTGTCTAGAATACGGTCCAACCGGTTATCTCCTGGAGCACCTGCAATAACAATAGCCATGTCAAGACGGGCTACGGATTTTTCCCATTGTTGGGTATCTTCGAAGAGCTGTGGGTTACGAAGTTCCAATAAAGAATAAACAAGGCGGGTTTCGGAATAAATCATTCTGGTATATAGCGAAACGGCTCGATGTTCAGCCGATGCAGCTTTGATAGCCTTTTCGGAAGACTGGCTAATCTCCTCCAGAACGCTAAATGCATCCGTTGGTGATATTATGGCCCCATCTGAAGCGAGGTAAAGTTTATGTAGGACTTCTTGAACAGAGGATGGAAGAGCTATCCAGTCAAATCAGACAGGAGGAATTGAGCATAACTTCAAATTGTTAATCACCAGATTTAGAAGCATTAATGCGGTCCGCTAGCTGGCCATGAATATCTCTGAGTCTGGCATCAGCCCATGCTTGAACTTCATTCAGATTCATGGCGATCTGGTGTACCTCTGCAACTCCGTAATTGACCTATAAGTAAATAAAAAGTTGATATGTCAATACTATTCGTCAGATTTTTCAAACTACGACATACTTTCAAGCCCTATCACACGCGTTAGGCTGTAAGAAAAGGGCAAATTCGCTTCTGATAAGCGAGTATGGGAGAACAAGATCAAGTGACCCGCACTATAGCGAATTGGGGCTCCAGTTGAGAGTAATAAAAGATGGAAGTGGAAGTTAGCTTTGGAAAAGGAAGAGACTTTCGAGGCACCTGAGCTTCGGCGAAGACCCAATCTGGCGGCGATGGAAGAACTGAATTAACGGAGTTAGAATTTCACACTCCGGATTTCTCTGTGCTCTCCACAATAACCTAGAAGAACCTCTCGCGAAGGAAAGAAACTCGATATCCACAAGATTTTGGCATCTTCTACGTAAGCTACTTTCGTGTAATTAATTGATCATGTTGACTCTCGATCCTTCCACAGTAGCTTCCGACCTTTCCGGCACCTTGCGGTCACTGCCAGAAGCTTCAATTTGGAACAGCCGTGTCTGAATCAAGGCTGAGTAATATAAGATCATTGTTTGGAAATAACCCTCTATCCTAGTATACTCTCGTTTCTCGAAAGTAGTCAGATGATGTTCGTCCTTCTATAGGTGTACTTGGTACAATGGTATAGGGACTGATATGGCGTACGGCGTTCACGCTTCTCCACCTTGTTCCGTGCCTCGGGAATCTGCTCTAAATTCGTTAGTTCGGACAGAAGGATGCCATTGGAAATACGTTTATTTTCTGCGCAAGTCACTAGAGCTACGCCGCGAACGTCTTTTAGGCACTTACTGTTCACAGGTCATCCGAAACTGCTAGCCAATGCCATTAATACGAACCAAAGTTGATGAACATGCCCGAGCCTAGTCGCATGGTTGTTTATTTCTGCCTGCCGAGTCGGTCAGACAGACTTCCCTCGTGACATCCGACCATGCAAAAGGATGAGTTTCAAATAAATAATTGCTGTGAGTTCATTTATTCCCACACAAGCTGGGTTCATGACATACTTCATATAGCCCTAGTGCACTTTAGAACTGGCTTTAAGACGTCGTCTGTAGTATAGTTGGTGAAAGATAACTTGAAGTGAACTCAAGTTGCATCACGAGAACTCGGAACACTTGGAGAAGCATCATAGAAAATATGCGAGGCTGGGGTAAGTGGGGAAGGTCCAGGGAAGTACTTACAGAGAAGCTTTTGACATGAGAATGTGACAATATCGTTTCGGAAGAGTGTGGCGTGGTAAAAGACACTTGAAGAGCCGATGAATAACAACACTGCATTCATTCCAAGTCATAATGAGGCCTTTAGAGTCTAGGTAAATACATGATTATTGGGTTTTAATGCTAAATTGACAATGCTTTGAGGGCCCGGTCGAACAAATTTAATGAAGGACGCGCCAGGGGTTATGGGATACTAAGGAGGGCCCTACGCTAAACCGCTCTTCTCTTACAGTGTAAACGGCATATCTAGAGTGAAAGATTATCCTTTTCTCCGTTGAATGACGTTTAAGCTCGGTTCTCGTGCCCAGTCCTTCATCTTCTGATTTCCGCAAACTGCGCAACATACACCACCGCGCCAATCTTCCTACGGACTTAACTGCTCTCTCGTGACTTCTTTCTCTCTGCTGGTGTTCTTTACAGATCTAAGCTATAGGTATATTTCTCTCATGCCTACATTTCACCTGTCACTTTTGCAAATACGCTTATCTCGAAGCCAGAAGCCGTTCCCAAGGCATACATGGTGCCACTCTACCCCAGATCTGTATAACCTCAGGCTGTGCGGTAAAGGAAAGATCCAGTTCAGGAAGGTCCGTGCGGCTTTTGGTGCAAATAAAAGGCGTAAGATGTCTTTCCTTTCTCTTTAAGCACCAGTCTTCTGTGCTTTTCTGAGTCTTGGTAACTATCCCGCATTGTGCCAGTGAATATGGTCCAACCAAAGGAAGTCGATGTTATAGTAGCTGGGTCAGTATTTAGTTCACTCTACTATATGCGTTCGTACAAGGTGTTGACTTGCCCGATTTCTTCTTCTGCAGTGGTGGTCCAGCAGGATGTGTTGTCGCTGGACGTCTGGCGTATGCTGACCCGAACCTGCAAGTCATGTTGATCGAGGGTGAGGATCTTTTTAGATGTTTAATTTGCGCAATGGTTTGACCTACCACCGTCTTCAGGGGGTGCCAATAACAAGGACGACCCATGGGTCTACAGGCCCGGTGTCTATGTCCGAAACATGCAACGTGATGGAATGTTGGTGAAGGTTGTTTCGATACGTGTTTGTATTTTGCTGATACATGTGCTCGCAGTAACGAGAAGGCGACCTTCTACGTTGATACCATGGCATCCTCACATATGCGTGGAAGGAAGTCTATTGTGCCGTAAGTCAATCCCAGAATCATTGTTGAATATCTCAGTCATACTTGGAATTCATAGCTGCGCAAATATTCTCGGTAAGTATAGCTAAATAAATGGTATTTCTCTTGGGAAATGATATATAATACTATTCGTTTAGGTGGTGGTAGCAGGTAAATGGGCACGGCAAAATAAAATAAAATTTCATGACACCTGACTTCATGCAGTATCAATTTCCAAATGTATACCAGGGCAAGTGCTTCCGATTGGGATGATTTCAAGAGCCCCGGATGGACTACGGCAGGTATGTTCAATATGCAAATATACCTAATTTTTACTTACTTGTGGTCAAAGAACTTATACCTCTGATGAAGAGGGTAATACTTTTGGGATCTCCAAAACTTTAACAAACTGCTAACATAGTTAATAGTTGGAGAACTACCAAAAGGCGGCAAACAACGATACCCATGGCTTTGACGGACCCATTGCCATCTCCAATGGCGGCGCTATTACAGCACTTGCTAATGACTTCTTAAGGGCATCTGATGCTATTGGCATTCCATACAGCGGTAAGTTCTTGTTCATCATTATATCTTTGCCCCCATCTCATTCTTCTTTAGATGATATCCAGGGTGAGAGAAGTCCTAGACCTATTATTTTTCATAATCAGAATACGCCTCAGATCTCGATACCGCGCATGGTTCCGAAATCTGGGCCAAGTACGTTAACAGGCACACTGGCAGGCGTAGCGATGCTGCTACTGGTTAGTTCTGCTTATTCGCTACTTGCTTTTCCAGCTATCTGATGTTCTCGAAATTAGCATATGTTCACAGCGTGATGGATACTCAAACTAATCTCCATCTCCGTTGCAATGCTCGGGTGAACCGTGTAATCTTCGAGGGCAACAAGGCAGTTGGTGTTGCATACGTCCCTGCTCGTAACCGCGCACACAAAGGTCAGCTCCTTGAAACCATTGTCAAGGCTCGCAAATACGTTGTCGTCTCCTCCGGCACATTGGGAACACCTCAGGTAAGATTTACAATCATTTATAAGAATTCACTTAACCTTTCTGCGCAGATCTTGGAACGCTCTGGCCTCGGTGATGCTAAGCTCTTGAAGGAATTGGGCATTCCGGTAAGTACTCGTTTCGCAAAAGGAACTTAGTTATTTCTCATTATGTTTTTTAGGTTGTTTCTGACCTTCCTGGTGTTGGGTAAGCCGGATTATTAGCTTATGCCACTTGTGGTATTTATTATTTCCAGTGAACAATATCAAGATCACTACACCACGCTTTCCAGTCAGTTATCATCAAAAAATGAACTCTGGCACAAGCTAACTGTGATCTTATACAGTCTACCGCGTTTCCAATGAGTCTTTCACCCTGGATGACTTTTTGCGTGGTGACAAAGAAACACAAGACAGGGTAAAGCTTTCAAACTGCGAACATATACCCAAATATTTATTTTCGGTCCTTAGATTTTCTCGCAATGGGAGGTTACCCCGGAGAAGGCGGCTCTTTCGTCTAATGCCATCGATGCTGGTTTCAAGGTAATTTTAAACAATGGGATTGGTTAAACATCATTAATGCTTTTCCAGATTCGTCCCACAGAGGAGGAATTGAAAGAAATGGGTCCCGAATTTAATGACTTGTGGAATAGGTACTTTAAGGATAAGCCCGACAAGCCCGTTATGGTACGAATCCCGTTAATAACGTCGCAGCCATTTTCTGATTGAGATTATATAGTTCGGCAGTATCGTATCCGGTGCATATGCAGACCACACATTGCTGCCACCGGTATGTATTTTTAATAAATCTTTCTCGACCATTGGAATAATCTCTCTGCACACAGGGTAAATATATGACCATGTTCCAATACTTGGAATACCCGGCTAGTCGTGGTCGCATTCACATCTCATCTGCGGATCCCTACAAGGAACCATCCTTTGACAGCGGTTTCATGAACAACAAGGCTGACTTTGCCCCCATCCGATGGAGTTACAAGGTTACTCGTGAAGTCGCCAGGCGTATGGATGGTAAATGATTCTTCTCGTTTCTAATTCTGTCAATTTTAATATCTTATTGACAGCATTCCGCGGTGAACTCACGTCGCACCACCCTCACTTCCACCCGGCATCTCCTGCTGCATGTCTCGATATTGATATCAAGACGGCCAAAGAAATCTATCCTAATGGATTTACTGTCGGAATTCATATGGGAACATGGCATCGTGCTACCGAGCCTTATGATGCTAGCAAGGTCCACGAAAATATCACGTAGGCTCCTACATGTATACTTCCTGGATCAATGAACTTACCGCGAGTATCATAGATATTCGGCAGAAGATGACAAGGCGATCGATGACTGGATTGCTGACCATGGTCAGCGATTGACATTTCTATCGTCTTACTAAATACTGACATGTTTCTAAAACAGTCGAGACGACTTGGCATTCCTTGGGAACTTGCGCCATGAAACCTCGTGCTGAAGGAGGTGTTCTTGACCCCAAGCTCAATGTCTACGGTACACAGAACCTCAAAGTTTGCGATCTTTCATTGTGCCCCGATAACTTGGGAACGGTAATTAATAATCATTCTTCATATCATTATTTCGTCTAATCCTTTCTTTAAGAATACTTACTCGTCAGCTCTTCTCTGTGGTGAGAAGGGTGCCGATCTTTTGGCCGAAGAGCTCGGTAAGTATGCTTACCTGTAAAGAAGAATCCAATTCTGACATATTACACTTTAATTTCAGGCGTCAAGATCAAGACTCCTCACGCTCCTGTTCCTCATGCTCCTATCCCCACCGGCATGCGCGCCGGAGCTTTGCCCCGTGCACTCCCTCTCCGTGTAGCTTGATTGTATCCCGCTCAGATATTCGAAAGGAATCTGACGGTCAATATATGTACCCCCGAAATCATATGTAACTATATGACCCATGTCGTTTCAATGTACTATTATGTTTCATGCAGCTGCGTTAAGACGTTCACGAGTTTCGAGGGAACAATGAATAAGATGCAAGATCAGAAAGGAAGGGAACAATCCCTAATATTGCCAGGAAATTACTATCAATGAAACTTCAGCGTTGCTTTTTAGCTGGCCTGCTTTCATCGAGTGACACCATGCCCGTTTGATCCATATCTTCGGATTCATAATCATCATCGTTATTGTCTTCCAAGATCTTTTCCAGCTACCGAAAGTCTTAGTGGGTTCAAGAAGTCTGTCGCTGAAGTGGACTCACATTCGCCAGAAGGCCTTTAGTAACAGGGTGCTCAGGATCTAGTTCAGATGCCCGTCGAAGGTGAGTTTTGCACTTGTGCAGCTCATTTAAATTGAATTGTGCCTGTGTAGCTGAAAGATGTTCGATGATATTCGAGGGAGTTCGCATAAATATTTAACGACTATTAGGCTTACTTGTAGAAGTCCCTTTTGCGGAGCGAGCAAGCCAAAGACATAAGAACCCGGCATAAATATGTAAAGCCGGAACCTCATTGTAGGGAAATGACGGTAAATATCTGTAGAGGGTAATACGTGACTAGGCCATGGCTGTGAGAATAGCCTTTCTTACAATTCAAGTTCATCCAGACCCTCTTGTTGCCGACCAGCCTTGATAAACCAGAGTATAAGTTCCTGCAAAATGATAACGCGCTATCGTCTTGATTGGCCAAAGTATTATCTCGTCAAAAAGAGAGCACTCACTTCCTCTACGGGCGATCGTAACATCATCACCCGTAGATATTCAAGTCGTTTGGCATCTCCTGCATTTTCTACATGTTCCTTGTCTGAAGCTACCAGCAATAATCCTGTTTGCCATAGACTCTTCCAATCATATTCAGGGCACCGTGCAAGGATAGTCCATGCTTTCCTTGCTCTTGACCAATCTTTCTTGTGAAGACATATCTGAAGGATGTCAGCAAGGCGCCGGATGTGGACCTTTCTTTCTGAAAGAGGAGTCTTTGATCCAAGAGAATCAAATAAGAAGTCTTTTGCTGAGGGTCTTCCTACTTGTGGCATTAAAAATCAGGAGGAGGCCATGGAGGCGGAAGATGAGTTGTTGAAGTACTAAAAATAGAAGCTTATGGACACCTGTGATGGATCGACGGACCCGACGAAACGCTGGACGCTTCCGAGTCGGGCTATTTCTGTTTCACACCAGGCAACACTGAAAGCAACACACACACACTCTCTGTTATATCTCAATAATAATATGCCTACGTCAACAAGCTCTTCAACGAGAACCGTATCTCCCTTACCCAATGAACCTCAGCGCGGCAAAATCCCCGTCACACCTGCAGTTTTGCGATCCATTTTTGCTTCATCCCGAACCGTACTGGAGGAACGTTCTATCTCTCGCGTTGCGTTCTTCAGGTGAATAGAACAACTTTGGTCTTGAATTGTTGTTTCTCCTCAATGATTGGCTAAGACTCGAATATTCTAATAGGTTCGCTGGGTTTCTACTGAGCTGCTTAGGAATCAGTCTGGCAGCTGCTCGATGGCGCGGTATCAAGCTTGGGATTGTTGGAAAGTGACGTTTTACTTTATCATTAATGTCGAATTTTATGACACTTTCTGACGGGATGGACAAATATTTTATACAACGTAGAGTTACTAGCAACTAGCAATCAAACTGTAACATGGGCTGTGAGTTGTTCCCCTATCAAATCAAAATCCTTGTATATACTAGTACATAATCCAAGATCACAGCTTGGGACTTTCCTTTGAGACCAAACCATGAACAAAGTCTCCGACGTTTCTTACAACGTCGCCAGGGGCTTCCAACATCAGCCAATGTCCCTTCCCTGATAAAGATACAACTTTTAAAGAAGATATAAACTTTCTCATACTCTTTACTTGATTGGGTGGACAAGTTGGATCACTATCTCCCCACAAAAATAAGACTGGAAGAGAGGCTGGAAGGTGATCAGGAAGTGCACCGACTATAGCGAGGTAAGGAACTCGTGAGGAAATCAGGATTGAAAATAAGATTGAATGCTACTGACGTTCTTCCTCAAATCTATGCTTTGTAGTACGGTAGTAATTCAAGGGGCCGTTCATTCCGCCCGCTTTGAAGTTCCTGAAGTAGTACTGAAAATCCTGGAACCAAACTGAGATTTTCGAGCTAACGTCTTAGTTCATGAAAACCTACTGTTGTATTGATTAGTGATTCAATGGGGTCTGTATTGCCGCCTTGAGCGATCGAAGTAAATCTCTCCAGAAGCGGAACATTATTTGTGTTTGAGGGAGCCGCAAAAATCCCTGAAAGGAATTCCCGAAGCTATCCTCTTACTGTTAGGTTCTTAAAAACTATTCTACCTCAGGTGGATATAGCTACCTTTCCTTCGATCTGCTTTGTAGAAGAGGAATCATTGAAGAAGAGCTGGTAACTAAATCTGGGTTGTCTTTGGGCAACTTGTTCGATCGAGATATATTCTTTCGCTGGAGGAACGAATGGGATAGAAAGCCTAAATATTCGTCAGTCAAATACAGATTGGGAATGATGGGTCATGCATACCCGACTAGAGCACGCACCCTCTCTGGATGCCATAGAGCGAACCTCCAAGTGGTGGCACATCCCCAATCATGGCCCAACACAATCTGAGGAATTTACTCAATTAAATACATCGACAAGTCGAGAAATATTCTTGGCTTACCGCTTTCTTCACACCAGCGATATCAAGAAGTGCAGCAAGGTCGTCACTTAGGGCCTTCGTCGAGTAATTCGCAGGGTCGACAGGTTTATCCTATTCATTATCAGTCTACCATAACCCTTACTAAAATCTGAAGCATTCAAAATGAAATCAACTTACCGTCCCACCATAACCTAACATATCGGGCACAATGACTCTATATCCGTAGGTCTGCACCCATGGACCAATACAATATCTCCATCCGTACCTATATTTCAATGGTGAGCTATACAATATATAATACAAAGTCTACAGTTAATCTCACCATAAGTCAGGAAACCCATGGACGCAAAGCAGAGTTGGGGTACTATTAGGTGAGTATTTCTCGGGTATTTGATCAATGAAATGGTAGGTTCGGCCTGTAGATAGTTCTGCAGCTCGATGGTTGAATGAGTAGGGCTTTGAAGGATCCATAAGTGGTATGTATTCTTAGTATAAGAGGTCTCGGGGACACTACGGAGGGGTATGTGTATAATGTCCACTGGTGTCCTATTGACGGGCGTCGTTTAATCCATGTTTAGATTCTATTTACACCGGTCGAATCTAACGAGTCGCCATTTTGCTTACGTCATCGCTTCCGCCGGCGCCGCGCCGCGGCTTCCTCTCCTCCTCAACGGTTGTCGCAGCGCCCCTTGGGGACGGGGGTTGCACAGGGGGCGTACCATGGGTAGCCACCGGAGTGCACCCTTGTAGGATCACCCGTCCCCTCGGCTCTTAAGAGGAGAGAAGGGAGAACCGCGGCTTCTCTCCTAGCTACCTCCCGCACCTCGCTACGTCCTCCGCCGCTGTCGAGGATTTCGCTCGCTAACCGACACCGCTAGTTGTCGCTCCGCGTATTTTCTTCCATCTTTCCCCGCGTACATACAATAGCTCCTGTCGACCGGCTGTCTGTTCTCTCCTCTTTAATACTTCTGTTGCCTGCCCGTGTTTTCTCCTTCCATCGGTCCTTCTCTCTCTATTAAGTTCATATGTCCTTGTCGCTTCTATTTTAATTTTAATTTTAATTTTTTAATTTTTTTCTTGTATGCTCAGGTCTCACATCATAATACGATTCCTTGGATGGCGCCTAGCGCCGAGTTTTGCCTATCACTCGTCCCTCGCCCATTCATGCAGGTCTCGCACGCACATTGGATTCGATTATATATTACACAGTAATCAATCCGTCGGGTAATCTTCAATTGCCGGATTCGGTAGACATTCGTAACAGCTAAACAGTTACACAGCTCCTGTGATTCTGATAAAACTGTTTTTTGGACTTCTTTGTTATATAAATAACTATATAGAGAATATGAACACAATGGTTGTAATCGATGATATAACGATTACGCCTTGACAGCGAAAATAAATCGAGGACATAAGTTGTATACGTCAATAAATAAGTTGAAATAACGACTGTGAAAAGTCCAAAGAGCGGAAAAGAATGGATCTATACCAGAATGCAGCCTTATTACATCTTTATCAATGCGAATCCAAACTGATAACCATGTACCGAAATAATTACATTGACCATTCACATCCCAAGCCCTACCATAGCCCGAACCAAACGAGATCCAATATCCTCTGGTTCCTGTCTCGCCATCTCGATCAGGTTCAACAACTTCTTGATTCCAATTTGCAGTCTGCCCGAGCCATAGCTATCTCCATCGCCACCGAATCCTGCCTGCTGCATCATACCCATACAAGCATCCAGGTCCCTGCGACGGGAAAAGAGATTGACTTCTTCGAGGACTTTCTCTACGGCATCCAGTGAAGTAATCGGGGGTACATAGATATCTGAATCAAAGGCATCCAAAATCTGGAGATCCGTTAACATAGGTTTTATGGAAGATGTCGCTATGATTAGAAGACGTCGACCCTGTATTGTAGAGAATGTGATTAGTATAGTAGCAAAATGCGTATTCAGTTGAATTTAGTACCTTGGGTGGTGCTTTCTGTAAAAGAACCAAAAGTGCTTGTACCACCGACAAAGAAAATCGTGGACCAACAGGAACCCATCCTGTTAGGATAAACATTTTAGGTCAGACAGACTAGAAGGAAGACAGAATTGAGAAAATAAATGATCTAACCTATCAAGCGTTCAATATTATCCAGCACAATGACGCTAAGTGGACTCTTGTAACTATCTGCAAACACTTTGGTAATGGCCGCGATTTGCTGCCCCTCTGAGAAGCCGACCATATTATCCGCCGAAATGAGCTTGATGAAAGGATATTCAGACGCTCTCGCAATAGTCGCAGCCAACGCAGTTTTCCCTGAACCTGGCGGACCATGAAGCAGAATGGTGACACGTGGTGTCCTTTGAGATGCTCGGACTTGTTCGACAAAGAGGGCACCATCATGGAGGATTGACTGCGTAATGGAAGATGATTAAGACGACCGGTAAAGTAAAGATTGAAAGGCGCACCTGAATAGCCTCGGAGTAATGATAAATGCCGTTCTGAACGACAGCATTGATCTCATCTTCAGACACACCGAAGGCAGGCTGGACTTCGCTCAAGGCATTGTTGAAATCCTCCATCTTGACACGCAGGTTGCTAACATCTTCGGAAACGCCCGCGAGTGTACCGATCTGCACAGAGGATTAACCATCAGGAACATATGAACTAACGAGAAGAGCATTTACCTTAACGTGCCGTCTGAAGGCAAAACTAGTGGCACTCTTCACCAAACCGCTGATCTCAGCACCCGAAAAGTTCTTTGTCTTTGCAGCTAAATACTCCAGATTGACATCTGAATCCATAACCTGATTCTTTCGCATTTGGGCCGTATGGATAGTCAAGATTTGCAGACGACCATGCTCGTCCGGGAGCGAAATTTCCATATGGACTTCGAGACGGCCTGGCCGAAGCAGAGCTTCATCGATCATATCCAGCCTGTTAGTCATACCAATAAGGAGGATGTTGTTCAACTGGTCAACACCATCCATCTGAGAAACACGTTAGACCGTGCAATATGGCAATAAACTAATCCATACCTTCGACAGCAGCTGATTGACGACACTATCACCAACTCCAGTTCCTCCGCCAGCTCCAGAACCACGTTGTTTGCAGATGGCATCCAATTCATCGAAGATGATGATGTGCAAGCCACTCTCATCGCCCTTGGCCTTGTACTAATATCGAACCAAGTCAGCTGGGTCAGAGTTGAAAAGCCGAGTTACATACCTCTGTTTCTGCATCTGCGAAAAGCTTTCGGATATTCTCTTCAGATGCACCAACATACTTGTTCAGGATCTCAGGACCATTGACAATCTTGGGCTCGCGAGCATTCAGCATTTTACCGATCTGCCGTGCCATAAGGGTCTTTCCAGTACCAGGAGGCCCGAAGAGAAGAAGACCTACGACAGAATTAAGATAAAAAGAATCGCGAAATCATCACTAATTGGTACCTTTCACATGTTGGATTCCAAGCTTCTGCACCAGGTCTGGCGGGAAGACGCGAGAAGCGAAAGCACGACGGAATATAGTACCAAACTCGGAATCGAGACCTCCAATTCCCATATCTTCAAACTTAAAGTTGGGCGCGAGAATGGCATTTGGAGGCGGTCTAAACGTAGGATGTGAGTATTTATTGGTAATGTATGCGGGATTGCGTACTTCTTCGAGCTAGACTTGATCTTTATGCGACTATCTGGGGCCTTGATGAAAGAAACGTCGGTCCTATCCATGACGACACCGAGACCCATCGATGCCGCGGACGCTCCCCTACGTCGCTGTTCTTGTGGCAGCTCGATTACTGTTAAGCCCTTGATGGTGCCCTTCAAAGTTTGACCATGGAAGTCAAAAACGATTTGCTGATTTACAGCAAAGATTTGGCCATTGAATCCGCGCACAAAGGTCTTAGCCATTTCGTCCGAAGAGAATTGTTCGGCGATCTCCAAAGTGCGTTTCCAGAATCCAATTTCAATGTCTAATCCTTCGAGGAAGATCTCACTTGGTGGCAGATTCAATGGAGAGATAGTTATTTGATCTCCCGTAATCGATAATCCTATCCATTGCCTTTGACTTGAAGAGGCTCCAACTTGGCCGCGCATCAACTTCTGTGTCGTGTCATGCCTGCAGGCGGAGGCGCAGTAAGAATACGCTCAAAACGAGATGGAGCATTGCAACGAACTTTGTAGTTACAGGATACTGTTCGTTAACCAATACATGAGCACCATCTGGAAAGTCTGCTGGGTGGACTATCAGGCGGTTGGTAAGTGCAAGGCTAGCATGAGGGCATTCTACGACGGCAAATCTAAGTAAATACAGAACTTGTGTGAGCGCGACTTCAAGACTGGAAAGAACTTTAAATACCTTCCTCCAGAGGCTCTATTAGGTACAGGTTGTTGCGGTAGTGAACGTTTCTCATAAAACGACGGAGGTGCTGGTGAGCGTGACATCAGTAGAATGGTCTAAGCGCCCGACTTCAAGCATTAAGAATGCAGTAGTGTAGCGCTGTGCAGCGCAGTGCAACGCAGTGCAGCGTGACACGATTGAAATATATTACAAGCGATCGAACAAACATATGCTATACAAACAAAATTGTCATTACTACGTGTCGGAATCAAGTACAAGTCACGTATGTGGATGGTTATTTATACAGAGACATCAGAATGAAATCAAGAAGAGATGTGAGGATCGAATGTTCCAGTGTTCAACATTGAGGCAAGATGAGATAGGGAAAACGAGGTAATAGATGGAAATTGTTCATGAACGTCTAGCTCCATGAGAAACGCCATTTAACTTCGGTGCTCCAGAGCCGGTTGGCAAGGGAGGGATTCCGCCTTGACCAGGAGTACGGGTTACGATCTCATCTGGATCATCTTCATCGTCGAAAGCGGCCTCGATGTCTTCATCTGGATCGGCAATATTATCACCTCTAGTATCATCATCATCTTCTTGTGCTAGGAGTTGGGCCGCGCGCTATAGTAGATAATATCAATTGGTCACTATCCATGGCAAAATATATCATTGAAATTCACCTTCATAGCTTCTGCCTCATTGGAATAATGTCTTCCACGAGCGCGTACAAAAGCATCATGTCGGCGAGCCGCTATCACACACCAGATATCAGAAAATGAACATAAACCCTGAACCCCAACGGATAAGACTTACTCTCTTCATCCATCTCCTCCACCTCCATTTCCTCACCCTGCTCCTCATCCTCATGTGCGCTCACAATCCTGCCCCCATCAGATCCGCCCGGAAGATTAAAACTTGTGCGGCGGCTGGAGGTTGCACTGCCACTGCTACGCGAGGAATAATTTCCAAAGGAAGGCCGACGAGAATCGGTTCCAGATTCTGCTAAAGGAGAGATTGGCATCGTTGGAGAGACAGGATTAGAGCTGGAAGGCAGAGATGGGGAGCGAGAGAGTCCATCTAAATTGAATGGCGGAATTTCTGAATAGTTGCCATAGAATGTCACTATAACGAACCATGACAAAATATCGGGATCGCATACCACTCATTCCTTCTACTTCGTCGGTTTCCGCATTATATCTCACATAGGGCGTCTTGGGCTCTGTAATCTTCATCAAGCTATCTTTCTGGATCTCAGTCTCCAATAAATTCTGTTCATCCCATGTTAAGCTGAAATAAGTGAACAAAGTACCACGATGAGAATGGTTAAGCAAGATAAACAACATAGAGCTATACTCACTGTGTTGGTTGTCCATTTGGAGTATTTACAGCAGTTGCAGATCCTGATGGGACATTCTTCAGGATGCCTTTCGGTTTAGGGAGAGGACCTGTTGGAGGTTCGTGCAACGGCGATGTTGGCCGATCTGGATTTGACATTACTAACGTCTTCGAGATGAAGGATAAAGTACAAAGAGCAGAATACTGGTGTGCTCTGGGAGGAGGAGGAATCTTATGTAACAGCCTTTGTTTGTCCGGAACAAACAAACTCCTCCGACTCCTATTAACAATGACTTAAAGATCAGGCTCGACAGGGGAGCAAAGGAGGAGAATGTTTTCATTTTGCTATTAATCGATCCACATAGGTGTAGATAGCACTGCAACCACTAGATGAAATCGCAATAGCCACACGCTGAGTCTCGTTCTCTACGGTGGCGTGTGGGGGCATTGGTGACACTGTCGCACGGTTATGTTTGCTCCACATAAAATTCTAGACAACCCAACATAGAACATAGATGGAGCGACGTGGGTGTAGAACATGCATGGAGCGTTACCAACCAGTTAACCCTTCTAGAATCAACAGTGGATTTATAGCTTATCGATAGATGGCGATAATGTAATCAGTAAACCACAATATACTAGGAAAATGCCTGCCTGCCCTCAAACGTGCCCGATGTTCTTATCTTATGTGGTTCTGACTTCTTAGAACTCAGAAAATGATCCATAGGTGATGAACCACTCTTTTTCAAGAACGTGTTAAATGTGCAGGTAACACGTGTGGGCAACTCGAGCAACAGATTGGTGTGCTGCGTAGATGGATTCTTTTCCCTGTGATTTTTGAACGTGATATCGAGGTCGATGTTACGCGAAGATACGTCAGGAAAGTATATAGGCAATACTGACTTGGATTGCCCATTAAAAGCCTATTGACTACCCCAACGGAGTGCTGTACTGATGCTGGATCCGGTTCTCGTGACTCATGACAGCGATGCATAGAGAAATTCGCGAGAAAAGCGTCGTCGACCCATTGGGGTTGGGGAGCGTTTGTCCAATAGTCTCTGCTCTAAATAAGTACCTTAGAAGCTACGTAAAGGACGGAAGACTCGTGAACCGAGAAGGGAATATGACCGGACCATTGATGGGTGGGGAATTGAAAGCAAGCAGCGCTAAAGTGTGGCTGACGTGAGATGATATAAACTCGTATGGTGCACCCATTCCCCAAGCCACTATGAACTACCTGCGGGGCGCCTTGAGTGCCGCCTCGCAATATTACAAGGATTTACCCCCAATTAATCCTTCGACTTTAACTGGCGCAATCGACGTTATTGTTATAGAGAGACCTGCTGAGGATGGCGGGACGGAGTTGGCTTGTAGTCCTTTTCATGTCAGGTTTGGCAAATGGCAAGTCCTTAGGCCAGCAGACAAGAAGGTAAGAAGCACTTTCTTAATTTATCACATACGATAATGAACCCAACATCCTCAGGTTAACGTGCTGGTCAACGGACAGCCTATACCGTTTGGCATGAAGATTGGAGAAGCAGGCGAAGCTTTCTTCGTATTTGAGACGGATGAGGATGTGCCCGAAGACTTAGTAACAAGTCCTTTGCTTAAGGCAACTGAAACTGGAGATGCCACCCAGCCTCGGGACCCTCGAACCGGTAGATTTGGTGCTAAGGAGGATCAGGAAACTGCGACCGAGTCAAGGCAGCCTTCTCCAGTAGATGGAATTGTGAGTTAATTTGTTGTCATATTATATGAATACTTCCTAAGACGATAATTGCTGTTTTAGTCTCAAGAACCAGAATTTTTGGACTTGGACGCTCCAGATGGGCGAACTACTTCACCTGACTCCACTGATGCTTCGAACCAATCTGACGTGGTTGATGCTAAAATTACTATTAATGGAGAGTCTCATGGCACGGCCTCGGATGAAGAACCCTTGAAACGAGAATCTGTATCTAAGCGGGACGCTTCACTCGCGTCAAAGGCAGGCCGATTAGGACTAAGCGCAGTCAAAGCAGCTGCTATGGAGCCAGATCGCTTCGGTACACTCAAAGCCACGGCGATGTCTGTGCGTAATTCTGCGGTGCCCATTGTACCCGGCTTGCTCAGGTCAACAATGCATGGTGGTATGAAGGAGTCAGATCCCGGAGATGAGGTTTTACCTCCCGTGGACGAAAGCGTAGGACAAGCACCTGATGTAACATACCATCACGGTACGTTATTTCATGATGGTGAATCGTCTGTATTTAGACAGAGATATAGATGTTGTCCTTGATTTGGCTGGATACCATTCAAAGGAAACTTCTCAGCGGACCGTGACACACCCAGAAGGATGGGCGAAAGATGATAGGTTAGTTCAATCAAACTCATTTTATAATTCAATAACTGATTAAGCTTAGTAGTCCGATTGCTACTAGCAGTGGTTAGTTATTCCGTTTATTTTCCCTTATGTGATGACTTTGATATTGACATGTTCCAGACCTTGCAAGTCCAGGGCCATCACGTATGTCAGGTATTCATTCTCCTTGTATTCTATTTTCTAACTGAACCTCAGGAACACCGAGCCCGTTGTCATCCCCCGAATCGTAAGTGCGTTGCAGGGATTTTGACAACCTGTTTAACTCCTGTACATTTAGGCATGCTCTAAATCTTCCACGTGCAACTTCAGAACCTCCTGAATACGGTATTTCCTCGTCTCCGCCGCCAGAATACTCTTGGGAATGGGGTTCTTTTCCCCAACGTTCTCCTTCCCAAGAAAACTTCCCTCAGATCCCTCAGTTCTCAAATGGTCCTTCATCTTCAGAGACTAAATTCATCAGTTCCCGTCGTCATGCCGCTTCCCCTCCTCCCAGAAGTCGCTCTCCCATCCCTGAGGCAGATACAGGGAAACTAGAACCTGATCCTGAGGATGAATATAGAATCTGGTTGGATTTCGAAGGACAAAGATTAGAATTCGAGTTGAGCCTTTGTGGAGAGAGCGTGAGAGACGCGGATCCATTTGAGGTTGCGCATGGCTTTGAGCAGAAGAGGATCAGTTATAATAAATTGATGGATGATCCCCAAGTTGTTCAAAGTATGAATCTCGTGGTAAGATGGGATGATGAGTAAGTATACGTTCAATCCCCAACATTTATACAAGGTACTGATACAACTGCAGGTACATTTATCGAAGCGACGAATCGCCGTTAATCCCCGCGCTTGCCAACTGGCGTCATCGCACCGTATCCTCCACCACCAAGCCGCAATCGTCAACAGACCACGATTCCAAATCGACAATCTCGTCTTCCCGGTCATCAACATGGTATCGTTGGTGGAACCGCTCGCGAACGTTGTCAAATGTGAATGTTCCATTAGCAGCATCTTCCGATACTGTGCGTTCAAACCGGCCCTCCATGGAACATGCTGAGTCGGCCCCTGTTGGCACTGCCGTAAGTCCAGACATCATTTTATTTGGCAAAGTGACCAAGCGCTTATTTACTTTTTTGGGGTAGAATGCGGAAACCAGTATAGTTCCTTTCCCATCGACGCCACCCACTCTTCCAGCGGCGGCGCCTGCAGCTCCGGGAAAGAAGTATGCGAAGACGTTGCGTCTGACATCCGATCAACTGGCAAGTATATTAGATTTGCTATATAAAGAACACTTTGGCTTATGCCCCTTAATATTTAGAAAGTGCTTGGGCTCAAGAAGGGTGCCAATAGTATTACCTTCTCCCTTTCAGCCTCTGGCCAGGTTGCTTGTACCGCCCGTATTTTTGTATGGGACGCCACTGATTATGTTGTTGTCTCTGATATTGATGGGACTATCACCAAGTTTGTCTTATTTGAGCATCATCCGTTTTGGAAACAGCTTCTTATTGCTGCCCTTTTCCAGATCCGATGCGCTTGGACATGTCTTCACCATGATTGGACGTGATTGGACCCATCTGGGTGTGGCGAAACTGTATACCGATATTTGCAGAAATGGGTACAAGATTATGTACTTAACCTCTCGTGCTATCGGTCAGGCGGATTCGACCAGAGATTATTTGAAGGGGATTAAGCAGAATAATTATCAACTACCTGAAGGACCTGTTATTATGAGTCCCGATCGATTACTTACGAGTCTTCATCGGTAAGCCTATCCATCATATGTTCTCTAGTCTTCTTCATATGCTTATTATTATTTTTGGCGTACAGTGAGGTTATCATGCGCAAGCCAGAAGTTTTCAAGATGGCATGTTTACGAGATATTCAGCGGCTGTTTGGCAAGACGTCACATAATGCCTTTTATGCAGGATTTGGCAACAGAATAACTGATGCGTTGTCTTATCGGAGCGTTAATATCCCAAGTGGGCGTATATTCACCATTGATTCCTCGGGAGAAGTGAAGATGGAATTATTAGAGCTCGCAGGTTACAAATCTTCGTACGTTTCAGATCTCGGTGTCTTTTCTTTATTTATTCGAACTTAAAAAACTTACAGATATATCCACATGACTGATATCGTAGATCAAATGTTTCCTCCAGTTAATCGGAAATGGGCACCAGAGTATACCGACTTCAATTACTGGCGTGCTCCTATTACAGAATTCGAACTCCCCGAATCTTTGACGATTCCGCCGAGTCCTGCATTGACGGCGCGGAGTGACAATTCCACCCAAACAACCCTCAGCCGATTGCGACACTTCAGCTTAGGACGATCTTCTAGAGCTCAATCACCCGAACTGAACTTGAAGGATGGCTCAAGTCCTAACCAGAAAGACACTTTCCCGATGGGGCATATCCGCTCAGCGAAATCGTTGGATAGATTCAGCTCGTTCCTGCCCGTTGGAGAAGGCGTTGCATTTGTGGACACACATAACAATGACGACGATTTATATTTCGTTCCTAACGGCATGAGTGCTGGTCAAGGCCGTGGGCAAAGGCAACGTCCAGAGAGTATGCCTGGTTCGTTAGATTTGTCTGGCGGAATGCACGATCCTAGGTGGGCGAAAGACCAAGAGGAAGAAGACGAGGATGAGGAGGATGAGGATGAGGACCAAGATGGTGAGGACGGTGGAGAGGGGGAAGAGGGGGAAGATGCAGAACAGGCTTTTGATGATGATCTTCTCGCCACTGGCGAGATGGAGAATGTTCCTTTCCTCTAATGTCTTGATATTATAACCCGACATCATAATTCCTTATCGCATGCATCATTATTTGTTCAGCCTGCATAGCAACTGTAGCTTAGCGTAGGATCCAGGTTTAATCGCATCTTTATCTTTTTCCCTAGCCATGTCCTGTGGACGTGCGCGACAGTTTCTTGGGTTCCCGAGGTCTGTGCGGCTGCAACCTGTGAGGCGAGTTTCCGTCTTGCGATGCGACCTACGAAGATTTATCTCAGTTAAAAACCCTTCACAGCTGATTTTAATCTATCAGTACCATCTTCTGGATCATTTTACATGGTTCTCTATGCTGTAGCATCTCAACAGCGACAGAGTGAGAGCACCAACTTCGGTCGATATGCCCCTTAATGCCACCAGGGACAAACACTACAACACACGCTCATGCCAAGATAACTGCTTGTTATCTGTAAGTTTCTTCTATTCGGAGAACAGCGGCACTGCTATCAGTTTCTCCAATTTCTCATATTTCTATGAACAAGGATGCCAAATTTCAGCTAGGCTTTACCATGTGACGTTGTCTTGCAATTGGGAATAAGGTTTTGATTGTGCCATCTCATGCCAGCAACAACGACTTTTTTTTATCAAGAAACCTGTCGAAAATAATTTACGAAGGACCCGCGCATCGCCTACTGTTTAGGGATATGATCTCATTTTTCGGCGGATTCCAGGCAACACTGCTTGCGGATCCGTAAAATGATGCTCCGTTGTGACGGAATCATGTCATCGATTATCAGGAGATCTGCACAGGGAGGTGTTATTATGCTCGATTTGGACTTAAACTGTGGTCGACGGAAGGTGGCTCTCAATCTGTGCCGAACTACCGGTTCATATCATGGGGAAGGCAGGGCTTCGGATACTATCCCAATCGTACGCGGCCGAAGACAGAATCCTTGGTAATGTATCAGGTTCTTCGCTCGGCTCTTAGACCTCCCCGAGCAAGTTGTCCCTGAGCCCTGTTTTGCCGTGCTCTTCGGCGAATTAAGGATATTTTGGGGATCGCATGTAACGGGAACGAGGCCAACGCTTCTTTATCCCAGAACAGGAAACATGGGCGCTGTTTGGCGCTGGCGCTGGCGCATATCTCTCTTGGACGATGTCTCGCCACACTTTTCTGCTATCTCCGCTTCTCAGATTTGCAAAGAACATCAGATCTATCGCTTCTTAGCTCTCTCCCAGCAGATAGTATCTGCTCAACTGGCTCAAGTACCGGTGGCAGAAATTCCTCACTGACGTCGCTCGATCTCCTGGGAAGCCTACGCCAGGGATTACTCCGGCATTACGGCAACCTATCCAGTCACATGGATCGGGTTTATTTAACAAATCAGGGATGGGCATTATCCTTGCACCATGTCCTCCTTCAGTTCATTGAAGCTCATCGCCTCACTATGGGGCTCAACGCCTCATGGATCAGATGAGCATTCTCAATGATGCATAGGGACATCACTATTGTAGACGGGAAACCATGAGGCATGCTCGAACACTTCTGGTTGGACCTGGGAGGGCCTAGAAAGCACTCCGCCACCGACGAAAGTACGGAAAGTCTGAAATAAATACGCAGTCGACTATACGCTCCAGCCATATGAAGCGAAACAAAGGGAGCTGGGTACGTTTCGCTTATGAGGCCTTTGTATTTTGCAACCCGGAGATCCCGGTACGGGGTCATGGCGTTCTTCCCAGTCCCGCCAGGTCGCCAAGCATAGACAGTGCGGCGCTCGAAGTTCGTCTGACTATTCCGAGCGATTCATATACGCGACCCTACGCAATCTTTTATCTGATGAGGCTGGTCCACAGAAGCGCGGGGATTCGGAGATGCTCAAGCCTCCTGTTGTTGAACCGTGTCGTTCGAGCAGTGGTCAGTGTATGTATGCAATGCCGTGCGTCTTGTTGTTATGAATCCAAAGGAGACTAGTTTGGCATGCTGTTTCCTCGCTCATTCTATTACGCCAAGTTGGTATAGCAAATCAGCAGCTTCTCAGTCATCGGTGTTGGTCGAGGTTGACCGTAGTGTGTGTGAATTTGTTACTTGCCACCCAAACGGGGGGCGCTTATAAGTTGCCGCCGGTTATCTTTAACATATTAGGAAATTAGAGTTGTGTAGATATAAAGCCACCGAAGCGACCCACCGTTCAAACTGACTTCGCCCCCATTCCTCGCCAAGTTTGACAATCTATCTCAAGCCTTTTCAACGCCTCAACATGACCTTGCGACCTGTCAACTGGGGGACATCTTCTAAAATGTCCATTCAAAACCTGCTGTCAGGGTCTTCACCGAGTCCCCCCTCTACTCCGCCGTTGACTCCTGAGACCCATTTCTCAACCCCCGAGCTCCATCTCTCAACTCTTCCACCACAACAATCTCAGTGAGTCAATGGACAATATGAACTTCTGCATACTTACAAACCGACTGTAGTCCCTTCGCAAATTTGGGCCGCTCACCTTCACCTAGTCACCAAGGCTATATCAATCTAGCAGCGTACGTCTACCATACTATCACTCTCATAAGGTCTAATAATAACCTTTTACCTTTTTAGCACGTATAATGAACGCATCTATGGCTTCAATCACTCAGCGAGGGGCTCCTGTACTAGTGCCAGCTCAAGCAGCGGGGAAGACGACGAAGTCCACACCCTAACTACTTCCCAGTCCTTTGAAACTCTAAACCAAGCACCAAGGATTTCGAAGAGCTATCATTCTCTTAGTACGAACAATTTCCAGGGAGACCAGAGACCCTTCGGACGGGCGGAAAGAGGTCGCCATTTCTGTACCTACGTGGATCCTAAAACCCGGAAACCTTGCGATTTCTGGACCCAAGGATATACCAATTGGTCAGATCTTGCTCGCCATGCAGATAGCAAACATGCTTCCCGTGAGTACAAGCATAGACTAGTTGTACGCTCTCGGCTTATATTCTACCAGAGGAATGCAGTCTGATACTGAAAGGGTACCTCACCTTTGAGACTGCCCAATGGGTCACGTCTCAGGCTCAGCTGGAGGCATTGTACACGATATTCAATATGATTTGTCCCGATTGCAAGACACAATTCACAAGTGGCAGGATGGACTCACTGACACGGCATATGCGGAAAGGCGCATGGTAAGAAATAATTTACATATTGAATTTTTACTAGACTAACTGAGACTCACTAGTGAACGAGCGCAAGCACGACACAAACAGTCTGTGAAATTGGCGGGGGAAAAGACCGTCCCAGCCAAAAAAAGAAAGGGATCTGGCAGACCATCGTCCAAAGAGAAACCCAAGCCTCTGTCTTTCTAGCATCCGGACTCCCCTAAGTGTACCCCTTCCACTTTCCCCGTCTTCTCAAACACCATCTCTTTTCTCCGAGTCTTTTGCATGGGCATTCCTAAAGGTGTATCGTTATACGGTTTTGTTGTGTTTTCATTCTCTCAGTTGTGCATCTCATCCCACTTTCCACGCATGTTCCTTGTTCTCAAATCTCTTTGAATCAGCTTTGAATCTAGCTTTGCTTTGTTTTTAATTTGCTCTACCTTAATTGTATCATACACAATGACTTGAAATTTGACTCGTTTGGTTGTTCCACGGATCTCATATTTACTCCTGGCCTTGTACCAGCTGTTTAATCGCAAAGCGCCACCTATCTCATACTTTCCTCGAATTCAAGCTTTATTTCATTTTCCGTTGGTACCGGAATCTGATCTACAAAGACAATAGGCCAGATAGAGAGCGCAGGGTCGGTCTATCAAGGGGTCTTTTTCTTCAGCAGAACTTCGATTATCATATCGATGCACGAGGAGAGAGTTCAAGATGATAGATGGGCAATACCACTCCAGTGAACTTCTTGATCTTCGGGTAGGTAGGTGAGTGAGGTGAGTGATTGATTAACACTCCATATCGATGACGACATATCTGGCACGTATCCCCTGGTATCCACTGTTGATCAGACGGAGGAATACAATAATTCGTCGAAGGACGAATAAACCGAGGTATTGGAACACCACGCATATATGCCAGAATGTGCCTATCTGTTGGCTCCGCCTTCTCGAAGATCTTATAGAAGTAACTTCCGGGGCAGACTATATGCCCATGTGAATTAGAAGCCACGGGAATTCCTGTAATTACAATTCACTTGTTCAGCCTAACTCCAGTACAGGTTGAAAGGAGGAGCTGTTCCGACGAGCGGCATGAAATAGTAACCATAGTTAATTCTGCTGGCCCTGGTACACGTGCTTGACCTCAACTTGGCTCTCCAATTACCAATTACTCAATCCAAGGTCTCCAATTGTAATGCAACTCGGATCGATCTCATCTTGTTACAATGCCATCCAAGTTACTCACATGATAAAAATAAGACTTACATCAGGAAAGCTGACCACGGCGCGTATTTTTTCATAGCAGCCATCCACTGTAGACGACGATACCCGCTTTCAGCAGGGTTATAATGCCGAGGCTGTGCTATAATATCAATATATCGGATGATAATATATTTATTGGTACCTCAAATATTTTATAATAGGGAGGAATGCTCGAACGAGGCGTCTGAAAGTAGTGCTATGGAAGGTACTGTCAATAAAGTATGGAAGCTAGCGGCGCTATAGTTGCTATAATGGCAACTATAGCATTTGCCCACTTTCCTGATGTACGGTCCGTGCATACCGACACAGCTCCCCAAAGGGCACTCTGGATAAAAATTGTTATGGAACTTGCAGCAGGAGCTTGCATACTTGTAAGATACGATAGTTCAGGTGGGAGGGTGGTACACTGAAGTGAAATCGGTACGGGAACAGATCCTTGGTTCAATCCCCGGTCGTGCTATTTGTTCTATATATTTCTCTCCTATTTTTCGTAGTAGGTAGGCAGGCAGGGTAACTTCGTTATACTTTTTCATAAATTCAACTATATTAATTTCATTGTATTACAACTATGCGTTGAATCTCTTTGAATATTCATTTACTTTATATAATTACACAGTCACCTCGCTACACGGGACCCAATCAATTGGCGCGACAGGCATCGATGGCAGCTTGCAGCTTTATTTTACCTGTCTAGAATTATATTTCAATATGCATAGATAACCTGAATCATAAATATAATCAAAATCTAGAAAGCAGCATATATATTTAATAATCGTGAATACTTGAACAGAGCAGAACAGAGCGAACGGCGCATTGGCAAAATGATTTGTTAGTGCCGACGGCTGTCTCGCCATAGGGTCGGCCACGGCGTCAGCAGCATGGGGTCCCTACTTTAAACCCAGTTTCCCAGTCCTCCACCCTCACCTCCTAGAGTTGGGACTACTTATAAATATATTCATTTTTAATTTCCTGCAAGTATTAATATTTTTGCAATACGAAAGAGACATTGTTTAAGTACGCTACGCTCGGGTAGTGTTGCCAACGTCCGGTCTGGTTCGGTTGGTACCCCGGGACTGGACCGAACTAAAATTTCCCCTGGATTTTTCGAGCTAAGATGGAGTGGATGAGTTGAAAATACAAAATTTTAGGATTCCAAAGAACCAATTTCGAGTGAGAGTGTTTGCTTGTTCGGTTGCAATTGCCGTGGGAACACCTGTCGGTCTGGGACCGTGACCAGACTTTGGGCAACACTACGCTCGGGTGACCGGTGGCCAATTGGATATATTTCTTCATAGATCGACAAATATCATGTAGACTATTACATGTAACTTTACTAGCCATTCAATTCACATTATATATATACTAGAAGTGAGAAAATACTTCTCTCTGGAGTCTGTACAGTGTATACGCGCCGAACGTACTGCTTACTGGCGAATCACTTAAGTAAATAAATGGCTTATTATACAGAAACTCAGAAAGAAAACCTTATATTTTGTTTTATTATGGGATTGGCAGGTATTTAAAGGTATTTTACAGTATAGTGTTTTTTCTAGCGCTGGTCTGACGAGTCGGAGAGCATAGTTCGCTCTATTTAGACTTTCCCGCGCCTAGTCGTCAACTCCGTGCACTGGTAATTACTCTCAGCACATTTCTCTAAACAATCGCTCTCAAAGATGATCTCTGCACCTACTCCTGGTCGACCGCGTACTCCACCATATTATACCACATTTGCAGCCCGGGGAGTCATTGTAAGTTTCCTGCACAGAATCTCTATCATCCCGCCCTAAAAGGTCAATTCTGCTATAGGCACCTGGCTTTTCTACATTTCGACCACGCGACGTGCGAGTAACAGTACCTTCAACACCGAATAGCCGAGGAACTCTAAGTCATGTCGCATGGAGCTGTGATGGTCGCCGTCTCTCATCCGTTGGATACGAAAAGGCAGTCAGACTCTGGCAGCCAGACAAAAGCGTGGGATCGCCGTGTTCAAGATTCGAGGAAGTCTATTAACGCGATCGTTGTCCAAATCCCACTAGCTCGACCCCCGAAATACTACAACACTATCTGGTGGTCATACCGAATCCGTAGACTTCGTAGCATGGAATCCAACTCACCCGGAACTCCTGTGCTCCTCCAGTTCCAGAGATAAGCGAGTGGCGTTCTGGGATGCACGTCGTAAGTAGTATTAATCCATTATGGAGATCCTCTGATACGAATCACCGAATAATAGAAAGTCGACCGACACAAGTAATAAACATCTCCAGAAGAGCAGTAACCCTGCAGTATTCACCAGATGCCAAATCTGTGATGGTAGTCGACGAAGAAGACCGTTTGATGTTCATTAAGCATGGCAACACTGGACCAGAAGGTCAATTAGAGTGGAAGGCAGGGGAAACTGCCCGTTCGGCAGAAGGGGGTGTGGTCGGTAAAATATTTCGATCTTATTCAAATTGCACTAAACTTTCGACTATGTTAGATATTTACCTCACTGGCGCTATGGAATCACGTAGGAGATGGCATATTTGCAAATTCCACAGAAGGATGGGTCAGAATCATCAGTTACCCTGACCTTCGAATAATTGGCAAGACTGGCGCTCATGTTAGAGGGCTCTATGCTTCTGCATTAGATCCTCGTGGAAAGTATGTAATGAAGCATTCTTTGATTCTTCATTTAAACGATATCTTCTAGATATCTAATAACTGGCGGAGCGGAATCTATAGTGAACTTTTTCGATCTGGAAGAATGGCTCTGCGTTCGAACAATGTCGGTTGGAGAGTAAGTACTTGCCAATATATTTCGAGAGCATACTAATATTTTCCTCAAGCACATCTGTCAATTCACTTTCATTCTCCTATGATGGGGAATACATAGCGTGTGCCATGGAAAACCCCTTTATCGATATTGTCAGTCTTTCGAAACTCTCAAAATTTCATGTGCTAATTCCGTACAGATTGCGACGGAAACCGGCCAAGTAATTCATCGCGTGCCATGTATGACGGTCCCAGGAGTCGTCGCTTGGCATCCTTCAAAACACGTTGTAGCCTACTGTGGTGAAGGTGGGGCCAGCTCACGACAGGACAAAGCCTGGCTAAGTGTTTTCGGATCTACGTGAGCGTATGCCTCGATACTGTGTATATTAATAAGAATGCTATGATGTTATGAGAGCGGTCTGACAATGCCATGCAACGAGATACAAAATGGAAATGATGATATGAGCGAGCCAGAAGTTAACGACTGCGGAGGGGTATGAAGATATGACCCGGAAATAGAGGAAAAAGAAAGAATGTCCGTCAAAATGACACGTAAAAAATGAGAACGAGAAGGAAAACGAAACGAGAGAGATTATTCTGCAGCAACATCCCGTCGCCAACGATCGACGCTAGCGTATTTAGCGGCATCTGGAACAATTGGGGCTTGCTGCGGCATATTGAACATCGGTGGCGCCATAACAGGCATACCAAAGGGCGTAAAGCCACTCATCATCGAAGGCGCACCAAAGACCATGGAACCAGTCATCTGCGGTTGCATCATCATCATAGGAGGTTGTCCCATGAGGCCGAAGTGTCCTTGCTGTACTTGATGTCCTTGCTGCCTTTCCATCTGCTTGAGAGCTAACGGTTTATCATCATCCTCTTCATCACCTCCAGCAATGGATTGAGAAAGGAAGGCCGATGCGCGAGGATGTTTGAGACCGAGTGGCATCTCATCTTCATCCCCATCCCCGTCGTCGTTAGTAACTTGGCCATAGATAGATCCGAGATTAGTGTTAGGAAAGAAGGTAGATTTACGTTCAAGGACTTTAGATAGCGGCTGTTCATCCTCGGAATCCGATTCAGGGAGACGTAATGCAGGAGGATTCTGCAAGACTTGAGCCAGAGGGACATCATCTTCACTATCATCGTCGAGTGGCACCCTGGGCTGAACCCTATTGGTTCCCACTTTCTTCTCATCGTCCGAAGAACCCCATCCGCCGAGTTTTGAATCCAGACGTGCCGCATTCCGCTTTGCTTCTCGCTCCGATGCTTCGCTATCGGGTTCGCTATCTGATTCATCGACAGGAGGACGCGGTTTTCTGCTAGCTTGCGGAATATTGGGCAGAGTAGGAGGAAGTTCCGGCAATCTGGAAACAGGTCGCTCAAACACCTGCGGCTGAGAAATTGGTATATCTTGCACGGGAGAACCTCCTTTTTTCTTAGATTTCTTGGCCTTTCTGGCAGCTTTCTTGTCATCGTGCTGGCGACGCTCATCTTCCGCGGCTTTCTCGATCGCCTCAATTTCTTTAAGTTTCAGCAATTCGCGTTCCCAGATTTGATCCGGGCCGAACACAGATTTCGCTCCTTCGCCGGGAGAGACTTCATTGGAGAAATTGAGCAGAGGTTTAGAGTTCAATGAACCCTTCCTGCTGAGTCCAGGTCCGTTAGGGAATGCTTGTGAAGCTGGACGGTCATTCAGCGTAGCAGGATCGATTAGCGTACTAGAGCGACGAATGTTGCCACGCGACATCATAGATGGGCGTTGGTCACCAGTGAATACTCTGTAAAGGCATAAGTCAATTTCGATGAGACTCGCACGAAGGACGAACGCGTTACCTTTGTTTAGACCTCAACTTCTCCTTCCTGGCCTCCAGCTCATCCATAAGACTTCTACCGTAGAGTTTACCAGCCGCTCGACCTTGAGCTTGCTTCTGTTCTTCGGCAAGTTCCTCTTCGATATCCTCCTCTTGATAGATCTGCTCGCCGTCCTGCTCTGCACGGCGCAAATTACGTTCAATGTCATTGAACGTAGGATCACGTTGACCGGTTGTTGTCATAAGGGAGTTTCTGAATGTGATTTGCGCCAGCGATAGGGCTTGGCGGGGATTAGGCGTCAGAGTATTGGAGTTCCCTTTGGCTCCAGGTGGCAAAGGTGGGCCAATTATTGTCTTATGGAAGCCTACAGGAACATCTGCCGGTGGTGGGACAGAAGCCGCTTCGAGATCTTGCAACGGGCTTGGCATTATAAGCACTTTGGGTCTCAATAGGTCATGGCGCGATAGACGGCGAGGTTGTGGAGGCGCGTCAAGAAGTTGTCCACTCGCAATTGACATCCTGTCGGCATCGGGCGGTAATCGTGATCCCAAGGACGCATCTGACATGGTACGCGTATACGCTACAGCCTTAGGGTCAAATCGAGAGGTGCGTGTAGGCGATGGAGGAGGTAAGGAGAAGGGATTTTCATCTTCTAATGCTTGTGTGCCTCCAATAGTTCCACCAATAGAAGCACGCGACATGCGGCGATTATCCATAGATGGACGTGGATCGAAACGGGATGCACGATCTGAAGCAACGGCAAACGCATCAGCGGCATACGCGTCTTCGTCTTGAGAAAAGACAGTTTGACGGGCCGGGTCCTGTCCACCAAGCATGACAGTTGATCCTAGAGAACCATTGGAAACTGTCCTCATATGAGCAGATTTAGGATCAAATCGAGACGTAGTCCCATTTAGCGGAAGCTCGAATGTACTGCGGTAGTCTTCGTCTTGCTCTTGTGTAGGGAAAGGGATCTGCAAAGGAGATGCACCATGAGGTGTTGCACTGCGAGTTTGATTTCTATCGATAGGAGGTCTTGATCTTTGTGCAAAATCTGGAGTCTGGCGACCCATAATATCCATCGGTCCAGAAAGAGTCCTACGTCGGAAATCCGCTTCTGAGGCAATTAAGCCGCCACGGAGGGCTTGAATATCATCAGGCAAACCTCCGAGTCCTCCCATGCTTTTCGATCTTGTCCCTTGGGGAAGATGTCCGGATGACCCAAGCCGTCCAAATTCGTCGGTGCCTCGTGATGCGGAATGAGAGGTTGATAGTAACATTTCGGACTGCGCCTTCGACACACGGCGAGCTCTCTTTTCCGCACGTTGTTTCTTAGAGTTCTGCTTGTCCTTTTCCTTATTCCCAAGGAAATCAGACATACCCCAAGCATCCAAGTCTACCTCGATCTCTTCTTCTTCATACTGCTCATACTCGTCGTCGTCGTCGGCCCTTTCAGACTCAAGATCTTCGCCTCCAAATGGATTACGCAACAAATCAACGGATAACGCCCTCGAGGTCCTAGTAGTATTTGCTATTGAACGACGAGCATCTATAGATCCGCGTCCACTTGCAGCATCACTGATTGGAAGCTCGACCCCAAGCAAATTCGGCGTTTCTCGAAATTGTTCGAAGCCATTCAATGTCTTCGCGCGAGGTGCATTACGGGTACGAAGATGAGAAAAGATTGCGCTCTCCTCGGCTTTCTTGGGGGGATTGGGGTCGTCAGGATCGTTGTCGTATTCTGTGAATGAATGAGCTGGCGTTAGGTACTCGGGGTTTCCAGGAGGTCAGTGCAGAAAATCTTACCGAGCAACGCAGCTGCCAGCTGCAACCTTGAGAATGCTACCATTGTAATAGGATTAGGAGACACGTAGAGAGATTACACCCTCGTGGTTAGGTAGCAGACATGCTACTTACCGCCCGTCACACAGTCAAAGCCCTGTCACCCGAGGGTCACACCTCGAAATCAGAAATAGTATTATTATAGCTCAAAATGTAAGTATTTACATCATCAAGCTTCAAGCTTCAACGAAGTCATTGAGTATATACAAGGCAAATATTTTCTAAAATTGTCTCTAAATGGTAAAATATTTCCCTAGTCAAGTTAGGACAACTTCTTTTCTACCTTCGACATCGCAATGTCTACCGGCGGTACTTGATGGGACACCGGCTCCACTTGCTTGCCATTGGCGACTTTAATGCCCTTCGTGGTTTCTTCCTCCCAACGCTGCGCTTTTTTAATCCTCGCTGCCGCCAGTTGACGGGTTAGATGCTTGCCTCCAAACGCGAAGAACAGCAAAATGCTCGCAGTTCCAACAACAGTATAGAAATAGACACGTTGCCATGCTAGCCATACACCATCGAAATGCCCAATCATAAACGCGCCCGCACAGAAGTTCATTGAAGATGTACTCGCAACGGCGCCCACAAAGTCGTAGATCCGTTTAGCAAAGGATGAATGGGCAGGTTCCTCTACCCCGCGCTTGGCTTTGGGATCTTCACCAGGCTTCGGCACTACGGGAGGCACGAGCAATGGTCTAAAGTTGGCACGGCATTGACGAGCAGCTGCTGCCACGAGTCCGCCCAAGATAAAGGTCATGTAGTAGCCAGCTGCGAATCCATGCTATAAACAAGTCAGTCATACATCAATAGAAGGCTAATAGAATACTTACCCAAAACGCGGAAGTAAGGAAAGTAAACATGGTGCTCTTGAAGCCAGGCTTCTTGCCTTTCCGGGCCACCCGTTTATAAACACTTTCTCTTAGCCAGATATTGGTATTCATATTCCAGGCATCAAGCAACAGTTTGAAGTTCGGAGACCATTCGATGGCAGGGATATTGACATTGGAGGCGCCATCCCAACGACTATCTCCACTGGGTGTATATCCAGTAAAGCCTAGACCAGTGAGTATGGCCGCTCCCTGTTACAGTATTGTGAGATTCCAGAGCTTATTCGCATATCTATGTATATATACTAACCTCCGTGAGCAACCAGGCGGAATAATATTTAGTTCTGGCCGTGAAACCGAAGAACTGGAAGAAAAACAATCTAGACGCAGTTAGCGATATGAAAACGAGTCAAATCATGAAACGTACCGTGTAATAGGCCCATGCTTTACGAAGTCAGGAGTTAATGTAGCCTCATAATTGTACTTTTCACCCAGTAAAACGAACAGAGCCATAAAGAAGAACCCTTGCATCATGCGGGTATAGGCTACACGTTTCCGGCCATGGGGCACGAATTTACGCTTTGATCCCTTAACTTGACCTTCCGCCATCGCGCCAAATAATGAACCGTCGATAAGAGCGGCATACGTTGCGTATTCTGTGTACGGTCCTACTAAGATGCCAGGGAAGTAAAAGCTATGGAAAGAGTCAGGTTCGATTCCCGCAAAGGACAAGGAAGGAAACAAGACTTACACATATCCCAGGAATTCGAACAAAGATGGAATTTTCACTACGCGGTGCTTCAGCTGCCATTTGTCTAACTCCTAAACGACAATGAGTAACTTAGCATGCCACGAAAGGATTCATCATAACTCACTTCAACAGAACGACGTCCATCGAAAACATTCCAGGCGTATGTAGTCAACTTCATCGTTAATACCATTTGAGGACCAGTTACTTCAAAGGCTTCATATGGTATTTCATATATCGCACGCAACGCGTGACTATAAACGTTCAATATTTCGTCCTTGCTCGACGAATAATGGCTTACTTGTAAGTCAGATGCCCCATTACAACTCTAGAGAGATTTGGTCATGATAAGCCTTTGAAATAAATAGATCGTACTCACGTAAATACGATCCATGGCATGTTTTTTCCATGCAGCACAGCAGCAAGGATGTACGTCACCAAACTGATCACAAGTAGTTGTAGGGTACCAGACCATAAGTTCAATACTGGCAGAAGATAGATGGCAGATACGACAATGCTAAACAAATGCTTCAAGGCTGGCGTCGAACGTGGTATTCGAACAAAAATGCTTCCTAAAGGGTAGTTCACGACTAGACACGCAATTAACTGGGTGACTTCTATATTAGACGCCACGATAGACTTTAAAAAATATCCTTTCACGCACCTTAACCTGGTCGATTGAAGCTCCCGTTGCACTAGCTATAGCCCTGAAGAGATCATCCATAGCGATGTGAGAGGAAGGATCGAGATATCTGGGGCCGCGCCCTTAATAGGAGGCCTCTTGGGGTAACCGTCTGTTTGCCTCATCGCTGTAGCCGTCACAAAAATTGGCTATGACCAGTCACGGTTTGCCGCGCTGACACCGGCTCCTCCTTTCATTACGTGGCTTGCAATAAGAATCTGTAACAGGTCAGCACAAGAATTTTCATTTATAATAAATTTACGAGTGTTAGGAAGTCTTATTGAAGAGCTCTAATGCTACCCAGCCAAATTCCAGCATCGAAATCACGCGGTATACAAGTCCGCTCTTCTTTCATTGAGCCAAGCGCTCCCAACGATTTGCTTCATACCATATTGAATAATATTCATCAAGTTAGAATATTTCCTTCGTATTTTAGTTAGGTAGGGAGGTTGATATTTCTCAAACTTGATAATATGATTTACTTTCGTTTATCTTCACAGAATTGCACGGAAGATCTTCTTTAGTAGTAATACTCTGGCATGCTAATTTATGCAACCTCCTCATTAAATCGCGATTTAGAGCCTCAGAGTCATTGTCCATCACCCATGCTTGTGCGTGAGAGTTTCCAAGCAGTAACTCCTTTTAGTATTAGATATTTTATTTTGTCGGTCTACGCTCCTGTGACTTCCGCTTGACCCTTTCGCTATGGGCGAATTCCTGTCTAGACTTCAATCTCTAGGTATATCTCTGGAACGCACCGCACAGACTGGATTTGACCCAGCAGCGATACTCACCAGCTCAATCAACGAAACTGACCCTAACATCCCTATATGCTTTTTGAAGAGCAGTTCGCGGCCCAGACGCAAAAAGTTCAAGAAAATGCAGCTCGGGAGAAGGCTCAGACTGCTTGGGCTGCAAGGAGGAGTTTCGAAAGAGAACTCCGTGGATCGGAAATAAAGGTCAAAACGGCATACACTGGGACAGATAAGTACCACAGCGACGTAAATACCGAGGATCTTAATCGCAGTGAGTCCATCCCGTGTGAATATATCCGACGCTCATCGTTTTGGTACATTCTCAGCTACCCTCCGGGATATGTTTGTTCATCGTGTCCATAAGGTAAGTACTATAATATTTAACAAATAGGTATGTCGCTGATCACTTTGTATAGAAACAGTATCTCCTTTGCCAGATAATTATACCTGCAAGTAAGCCGCCGTACGACTCCACAATAATACATTTACTAATTTTGTGTAGCGCGAGTTAACGCTGTGCAAATTTTTATTGAAGATCCATTGGGGAATGGCCAGCTGGTGTGCATGTATAATTTTCCTTTCATGCTCACAGCGGGACTAGAAGAGCTGGATGCTTTGTTTCCTGTCGGGATTGCTCTCGCCATTCGGGGATCTTATCTAAAGAGCTCTCTACAGAATGTCAACAAGACGTTTATACGAGTTGATTCGCCTACAGACATTATTTTTGTACCTCCCAGTTCTCCCTTGTTGCAGGAGGTGACATAAAGGAATAGTCCGAGTGTTTCTAGTTCTCCGCTGTGGTCGAGTCGTATGGACTAAACGAGGCGTGCGATACGATATTGGCCGACTTAAAATAACCTAGACTAACGAGGGGTAAGCGAACCCTAATATTAGAGTATAATTGTACTTAGCAAATATAATCCAATCTAAGCACAAGGCG